>JAYKKI010000049.1:9820000-10412500 GCA_039881145.1 Druceiella hillmani
TTTGACGTAACTGTCGTGAAGTGGAATTTTCGGAAAAAGAAAAGTTCACATGATATTTTTTTTTTCTTCGATTCTCCATATAACCTTCATCTATATAATGTGGCAATAATTGATATTAAATAAAAACATTAATTTTTATATCAATTAAATCCATGCACTATGTATGTTAATCCTCGTTATCATCTGATCTTTCTCTAACTATGAAAAGCTTAATTCAGCATAAAAGTGACAAAGTTACATCAAGGAATCACAGCAGTACTTGTTTACAAAAAAATCGTCTTTCCTGAACTTGAACTCGGCTTTTCCTTTTTCCAGTGTTCCATACAAGTACAACTGTTACATATAAAACACAGAAATTCCTATACACTGTTTTTTTCGCCACCGTATATTTCTAACCGGACATTATTTAACCTCTTATATAATTTATTGCAAATAAATAACTAAGTTCACAGTATATTTTATGAAGCAATATAAAATAGCACAACAATGTGCATTTTAAACCAAATTTTCTGTTATGCTTTTTTTAAAGTCCCTTAAGTTTATACTGTTCGTTATTAATCATTAATTAAATCGTTTTACTCTTCTTTAATACTTTAAAATTATCTTTAGGTTTATTTAGGTAATCTTTATTTCTTCGTCAGTCTCCTATTTTCCCTTGTGCTTAATTCTTCAAAATTAACTTTATATTTAGGTAATCTTTATTTCTTCGTCAGTCTCCTATTTTCCCTTGTGCTTAATTCTTCAAAATTAACTTTATATTTAGGTAATCTTTATTTCTTCGTCAGTCTCCTATTTTCCCTTGTGCTTAATTCTTCAAAATTAACTTTATATTTAGGTAATCTTTATTTCTTCGTCAGTCTCCTATTTTCCCTTGTGCTTAATTCTTCAAAATTAACTTTATATTTAGGTAATCTGTATTTCTTCATCAGTCTCCTATTTTCCCTTGTGCTTAATTCTTTAAAATTAACTTTATATTTAGGTAATCTTCATTTCTTCGTCAGTCTCCTACTTTGTCTTGTGCTTAATTCTTCTAAATTAACTTTATATTTAGGTAATCTGTATTTCTTCGTCAGTCTTCTACTTTATCTTGTGCTTTTCACTACTACCATCAGGATATTTTATATAAGACATTTTCTCTTGATTTAAAAAGAAATTATTACCATCAATTGAAAGCTGTATGTACGTACACTTTAGCATTTGGTAAATTATACGCGCATGTAATCCTGCCGGCGTGTCGATAGAAGGCTTCTATCTCATTTTGCGGTAGCAGTGGACTGACATCTCGAAAGCTTTATTTATCTTGGTCTTGAAGTACGATTAAGGCAAAAGGGTAATGTCTGTATTCTGATTCCACCATAGCAACCATCTGCCATTTCTGCTATCTCACCAATCACCGTTAGCTAAAAAGGGAATATCTATAAAAAGTGGCATTCAAAGTTGAAAAAATAACAAAATTTACGGCACGGCTAACTTTAATGAATCATTTGTCAATCTATTGTTAATGGTTATATTATTTTTATACATGAAAAAAATTATTAATTAACAAAATACATAAAGAAAATGTATTTTTAGATTTTTTTTATTAAATCCGTATTTAAGGTTCCGTATCTCAAAAGGAATAAAGGAATCCTCATAGAATCACTTCGTTGTCCGTCTGTCTATATAACCGTCTATCAAGACCCTTTTTCTAAGGAACGCGTGGAGGTATCATGTTGAAATTAATATCAAATACTTATGTCTATGATCCCTTGAAGCTGTAAAAAAGTGAACGCAATCAAAGAATCAAAACGCTTCTTTTAACACAATTAAGAAGAACCCTAAAAATACACCCCTATTTATGAAGCATGTTTTGACACTCGAAAACCAGTCAAAATCTATGTGGTACTTCCTGTTGACCTAGAATCATGAAACCTAGTAAGAAGCAAGGTCTCACAGCACAAGTAAAGGAAAAATGAACATTATTAATTTGTCGTTATAACACATAAAAAAATATTTTATTAGATATGTGCCTGTGAAAAATGTAGTACGCAATATATTTTAGTTCTAAAAAATTAAAATCTTGTAAATAGTTTAATAAGAATATTATTTACGATTAAATATTTATTAATGTTTAAATGTGTACATAACCATCGAGTTCCACTCGTGCTTGACAGGTTTGCTCCATTAAATTAATCAGGTTTTTCTGAATGAGGGCTGATAAGAAAAACAATTCAAATACGTAAGTCTCTTTCTATCGATGCTAGGTAAAAAATGATTCTTTATTTATTTGAAAACGACAAAAATATATAGCGTAAATAAACTCGGCCAGGCCATATTTACTAAGACCAAATACTAGATAGTCCTTTGTTAGTTCACTCATGAGCGACCGGAAGAGTGCTCGTCAAAGAAAAAAGTTACTCGCAGCGAAGATACGAAAAATAAACTGGAAAATATGAGAAAATTGAGACAATTGAATATTATTTTGTAAGTGAAGTAATTTGAAATTTTATATGATGATGGAGACGCAAAATATATTTTTACATATTTTTGGCGTCTTATACGTAAGGGCTGTCTGAGATTTACATTTTAAACTTATTAGAAATCTTGACATTTTCCCCTTCTTGTTTAACAATTTGAAAAGCACGGTATATTGAATTTTCGAATGCTAAAATATAACAAAATCGCACGTTTATTCTATTTTCTGTCATTCGGGACGCCTCAATTACTATGTTATGTTTCAATGAGCAATACCTTCGATTACAAGACTCTAAACATTACATAAACAGTATGTCTTTACATGAACTATGGATACTAGACGACCACTATTACATGAGTCATAGAACTGTGTAAAGGAATGGGGAAATTAAATTCTTTGATTATCATCACCGGCATAAATAAATTCTAGCATTGAGACTGAATACCAGAAAAAAAGATATTTATTGTCTTTTAAATCCGGAACGGAAAATTTATCCAGCGTGACAGCTATTAGTTTTTAGTTTAGAATAAACGTGCAATACCTTTTTGAAATCATTATAGTATGCTATCACCGATACAAGAAATAATTTTCATATCAACATATTTTAATTTAGTAACGAGGGTGTTTTTTATATTTTAAGTTAGTAATGAGGGTGTTCTTTTATATTTTAAGTTAGTAATGAGGGTGTTTTTTATATTTTAAGTTAGTGACGAGGGTGTTTTTTTTATATTTTAACTTGGTAATGAGGGCGTTTTTTATATTTTAAGTTAGTAGTGAAGTTGTTTTTTTTACTTTTTAAGTCAGTAGTGAGGTTGTTTTTTTACATGTTAAGTTAGTAATGAGGGATTCTTTTTATATCATAAGTTTGTGAGGAGGGTGTTTTTTGATATTTTATGTTAGTAATGATGGTGTTTTTTATATTTTAAGTTAGTAATAAGGGTGTTTTGTTATAAACATTGAGTTGTTATGAATTCAGATGACGTGAGAATATCACATGACTTTTTGCCTATTTCATATATTGTCCTAAATTGAAATCATTTTGTAAAATACATTTTATTTAATCGGTACGTATTTTGACATTAACAAAATGACTACCATTTTTGTATCGAAATTTATTACCTTAATATGTAGTTTAAAATATAAATTTTGTTGTTCCAAGTTATAAAATTATGCATGTACTTTATTATCTGATGCAATCTATTTTTAAAAGTAATAATATAACATATTATATTACTTAGAGAGATAAAATAATAAATATTTAGTTATCACTATTCCTATATTGTCATTTACACATTTCTATGATTTTAATACCGAAATTTTGGTTAAGTGTTAATGGTTGAAATTATTGCTATAGACTTCAAAATTAATATGCTAATTAATATTTTACTGAATCAAATTTATAGACATGGAAATGAAAATTCAAATCATGTATACTGGAATGAAGCTAATTTCGAATCGACAAAAATGAGTCGTACGTGAGTCAGAATATTGCAATTAACATTAATTAACTGAGTGGATTTATAAACAATATTTTTTTTCATCATATTCTTACTTATACGTGAGCCAGAATATTGCAATTATCATTAATTTACTGAGTGGATTTATAAACAATATTTTTTTTAATCATATTCTTAGTTAATATGTGAGTCAGAATATTGCAATTAACATTAATTTACTGAGTGGATTTATAAACAATATTTTTTTTCATCATATTCTTAGTTAATACGTGAGCCAGAATATTGCAATTATCATTAATTTACTGAGTGGATTTATAAACAATATTTTTTTTCATCATACTCTTACTTATACGTGAGCCAGAATATTGCAATTATCATGAATTTACTGAATGGATATATAAATATTTTTTTTATCATATTCTTAGTTAATACGTGAGTCAGAATATTGCAATTATCATTAATTTACTGAGTGGATTTATAAACAATATTTTTTTTCATCATACTCTTAGTCAGTACATTTGTGATGAAAAAAAATGTAATTTAATTACATTCGTATTTGCCTATCTTTTATTCATCTAATCTGGAATGTTCATTTAGTCCTCACAGTTTTCTGACTGCAATATTTTAATATCAACGACGCTTTGAAGACGAAATACAGAAAAATAAACTAGCTAAATTAAATTATGCTTCCATTCGCGCTCGCTGCAGAATATGCTATGACTACTATTACTTAATTTTGCTTTAATATAAATTAAAGGAAAATTAATTAAAACAACTCGTTTGCATATATATACATAATATAGATTCAAAATACTTTTAGATATGTGTATAAGTCAACTGTATATGTACTTTATACTATTAATATATACCGTTAAGATAATTAGAAATAGCAATTTTATAATCAAGACCCCTAAAATAAGCTGTAATGGAATATATACTATAAAGCTCATTTGCCCGCGGGGATTCGCTGAACTTTTCAAGAACAAGTGCTTTGTGACTTAACTTATTTGCATATATAGATATCGTTCTATCAAAGACGGTCTTAACTTTAATATGTATTATAAATTTGATATTAGTGCGTAATGAATACGTTCTAAATATAATAAATAAAAGCTTTTGCTGAATATGCCTCAATGCAGAAAAATTAATTAGATCGAAGTTACTCGGTTCGACAAATCAATACGGGGGAGAAATTTAATTGGAAAGTATATTATTACACAAGAGTTCATCTCTTTGTTTTTTTTAAATTTATAGGTTAAGTAGGCATTTTTTTCTTTAAACTGTATGTTTCAAAATATATTACTAAAAACTAAACTATTAAATATTTACAGTCGACGAATGATACTTTATTTCGTAGTAGAAAATTTAATGATGAAATTTTGGACGCTTCTAATCAGCAAATGAGATAAATAAGGAGACAGTATCGTAGATACTTCAGATTTAAATAAGATGTAATCACAAATAGCATTGCATATTCAGGTTTTAATTATTTTTCCTTTTTTAGAATCTTATCCTAATTAAGGATGTGGAATCTCTGAGATGACTCTTAAAAAAATAATGCATAACACCCATTTTTGCTTATACCATATCGGGTGTCATTTTTTATATCTGTTTAAATAAATATAATAATGGAAAACGTATAAAACTTGTTTATGAAAACGCACTGATAATTCAGCAAAATTTATGTCGATCGGCACTTATTAGTTTTGAGCTATTCCTGCAAAATAGTGTATTAATACAACAGAGTATTAAATAGAAAATTGTCCATACACTGAAAATTGTTTGGACATTTTTGGACATAATACTTAAGCAAGGAAGAATTAGGATGGTACATGCGGCCGTGTTAAAAGTTTTTCAATGGTAATCGATGGTCTCTATCGTGTATACAGAAAAAGTTTATGGCTATAATTAATTTTTAGCTAAAATAATTGTGAGAAAACAAAAAGCAGTAGAAACGCACGAGCAATATTTATATTGTTTCCAAATATATCAGTACTTTCCTAGTAATTTTTAAAGAAATGACTTATTATACGCACACATATATATACATAAATATATATATATATATATATATATATATATACTATGGAATTTAATATAAATGTATATTTTTAATAGTCGCTTATTTTATTTTACTTTGCTATTCATAAATTTAATGTATTATGATTTTAAAGACTTACGGCTTCATGCTATATTATTTCTTTGAGTTATCCACTTGGAAGAGAATGATTTTAATTTTAGCGTTGTTCCTGAAAAATGTTTTCTGTTTTAAGTTCTAAACTGAAAATATATAGAGACTCTCTTAGTTTATCAAGAATCACCACTATGGGGAAATATCAATTCAACTGTTAATTAGTTTGTACTAACGTCGAATAAACTCTTGATTACGGTTTCGTTAACTTTTTCCGTTGTCTGTTTGTAATTCAGTATACAACACTGTCTCTTACAATACGTTTACCTCCTATCGTTGCATTATCCTTATATTGACACAAAAGGTACGCGTTGGCGTAAATTAAACTGAGTAGCAATTTGCATAATAGAAAAATTTTGTTTTCTAGTCTTCTATCGGTATAACTGAAAATAATAATTTAAAATTATTATTCATTTCACTTTTTCTTAGGCTTAAATTAGTCAAAATTAAAGCATTGACATAGAAGATCTTGTAAGCGTTTGTATGAATTACGCAATATTTTATCTAATTGAAATCATTTGATTTTATTATATTTTGTTTCCATAATTGAAAGTATTCGAACATTTTTAAAATATACTGTATTCTATCAAAATCTGTTTATAAAATGTAACATATACGAGAGTCTTAATACTCGACTTCGACTTATAATATAATTTTAGGGTTATTTTATTTATAGGCTCTTTATGTCGTACGCTTATTTAAAAATATCTGGCATTTTCAATTGAAACTAATTTATTTTCATTGTCTTAAATAAGATGTTATCTTACATTTATTTCCGTATAACTCTTAAATCTGTTCACATAACAAAGTTATTATGAGTCTGTGTTTGTTCGTGAAAGCCACTGGACGAATTTCAATGAAACTTCATGCACTATTATACATTAAATACTTGGTCAACATATGTAATTATCAATATATTAATCTATCAATAATTATAATACATATGTAAATATGGAAAATGCAAGAAAAAAGTTCACAAAATGCAAACAATTTAAGAAGATACGAAAATGCAATAAAAAACGTAAACAATTAAGATCTCAATTCATCACGTCAAACAATACAACTCAACATTACGAAACTTCCACACACATACATTTAGATACATGTAAAAGTTTAAAAATTTTGAAAATACGCGGTATTTTCAAATTTTTTTCCACAATATAATAAATTGTTCCACTATATATTAACTAGCATATTTTTCAAATGAAAGTTAATTTTTGTATCTGTATGGTCATTTAATCCAATTACGTCTTTCGACAAAATTTAATCCCAATCGGTCGTCTTAAAGAACAATAATGCTATGACATATGATCGGTCGTCTGAAAGATCATTATACGGTCTGAAAGAACAATATCGGTCGTCTGAAAGAACAATAGTGCTATGACATCGTAGTCGGTCGTCTGAAAGAACAATAATGCTATGATATCGTAATCGATCGTCTGAAAGCACAATAATGCTATGATATCGTATTTCAACCACATAACGTTTTTAACATTTAGTTACGGAACACTAAAAATCCTTTCGAGAGTTTAAATAATTTTTGCTCGTTGATGAACGAATAGTTAATTCCGTACTGAGTTTAGTTCATTTTTATAACTTTGAATTGTTAATTAGTCCACTTTTATAATATTTATATCTGCCGTCAAGTTGGTGTAAAATTAAGCCAAGCACATTTTTAAAAATTACCTTTAAGAAAGTACCGGGAGTCAGAATTTCGGATTGCCATACCGACCAATGAACTTCAACTTTAATTAAACTTGAATGCATCGATATACCAAAATCTATACATATTTAGTACTGATACTATTATACTTTAAATAAATATGACTAACTAGTTGAATTATAAACGACGAAACGAATTAAAATTTAATTTTAAACGAAGAAAAGTTAAATATTTGATTCATGGACTCATGTCATTCATGGACTTCCATTCTGTTATATTCCTGTCCATTCATTCAGTTTGGAGCTTACATGTGAAAAAATGAAAAACGAAATTTGCAAGTAAAGAAAATATGAAAACAAAACTCATTTAAAAATGTTAATTTCGAGATAGTAGATTGCAACACATTATTTGCTTTCAAGTTATTTATAAAAGTATTGTGTCTATTTGAAAGTTAAATGCATATGATTTGGAATGTTTGTAGGCTGTGTGTTACTAAGGTTCCCTCTTTATGTCAATGAGAAAAAATTAAAAACGAAATTTGGAAGTAAAGAAAATATGAAAACAAAACACACTTAAAAATGTTAGTTTCGAGATAGTAGATTGCAATACATTATTTACTCTCAAGTTATTTATAAAAATACCGTGTCTATTTGAGAGTTATAGGCATATGCTTTGGAATGTTTGTAGGCTGTGTATTAGTAATGATCCCTCTTTATACCACTGAAACCTATGTTTTACATTTGTTTCATCTACGATTTTTGCATTAGGCAATGTCTTTATATTGACACAAATTCATCTATAGTTTAATTATTTTGTCATGTGTATTCAAAGTCTAACAATAAAAGTGTTATTAAGATAAGAACATTTGTTAAAAATAGAATTAACGTCGCCATCTAGTAGAAAATTATAAAATATACCTCACTGAAGGTTATTTAAATACATTGGTCATTATGAGATTTAAGTAAAACGTCAAATATTTTAGTAGATTGATTTATATGAAATATCTGCAAAATATAAAATATTGGCTGTGCCTGCGACTTAGTTCACTAAAGATTATTGTTTAGAATAACTATCATACATAAAAATATTGTCAATGAATGAAATATAGATAGATAAATATCAATATAAAAATTTATAAAACATTATATATAGTTTAAAAAGTCAACATGTGACCTTAATTTTCTATGAGTACAAAATTTACAATTATCGCCAATGGGTGAAATTAGCTGTACGTATTTATTGTCATTGTTATAAATCAAAAATTAAACTTAAAAAAATTTAATATTTTAATATTTAAAAATTACATCAGTGCAGTAATGTAAACCACACAAAGAAAAAGTCCATCTGCCGGTGAGAATTGTACCCACGTCTTCCGCGTACCATGCTAACCATTACACCAAGGCTAATGGAATTGAACTGTTGAAACTATTACGACTACTATTATTATCATCACTATTTATTTATTTTTACAATATCTATGAGCATAAAGTTTACTAAAAACTCTAATGGATAGAGTTGGCAGTACCAATATCTTAATACTCAACGAGTCAGGTGTATTTTTAATCTGTAATATCCAGATAAAAAGTATCATATATGTTGCTCGAGGGTATAAACGGTGATACGTACCATATTTTATCCCAAAAGTTCCCTGAAATGTCCGGAGGAGAATTATAGATATATTCGCACGATTGAAATGAGAATAAGTGAAATATATTCGCGCGATAGAAAAACAAATTAACACACGAAAATTCTAAAAATATCTTTCTTGTCTTTGGTTAACATTCTTTTCACTGAATCGATTACTCTTTTTAAAATATTTTCCATATACAAAATTCACTCTGTTACAATTTTATTATAAGTACCATGTGTATTTTTAAATACATAGATGATATAAGGGTTGAAATATATTCCGTACAGGCTACCCTTAGTACGAATGTATTTTATAATGGCCACATTATCGTCGCCGATTGCGACAATAATTAGATATAAAGATTTAGGTAGATAGATTAAATTATGCGTTTCGTGGCAAATATTACTCAAATCAACTTTAAATGAATAAAGGGTAGTTTGAAAATAGTACCTCGCGATAAAAATCAGAATAAAGTGTGAGATTTCGCCCTTACGGTGCCGACATACAGTAGATTTTTTACCTAGAGTTGATCCACTAGAGAGATAATAGGGCTCTGTGTGTTGAGTCTACAATGTATACAGCAAATAGCTTGCTAGTATCCCTCTAGGATCTAGGTAAACTGTAAAGCTAAACCGATTATGTGCAGTGTGATAGACGGCATCTCTACCATCTACGCTCTAGGTAGGTCTATCAAGCACTATTCAACTTGCTCATAGATTTTTTTCTCTATCTAGTGCATTGTTTATTTCTACACTACATTGTTTTGATTAGGTATTTTAAATTGTCAAATTTGTTTTTATTTTCAGTAGTTTTTAACAATATTTATTTGGTTTTAAAATATATTAAGTTGAATTTTCTGCGGATAAAGAAGGAAAATTTATTTAGGAAAAGAAAGAAGTTTTTAAATTAATTGAATTGGTATAGGACCATCCTGACTACGGATCTGCCCTTTAAAAGAGTACATAATTCGAAATCTAAAAAGCAAGCCAATAACAATCATTGCGAAGTCACTAGACTTAAGTGTGGAAAAGGTAAACCGTTCTTGGACTCTTAGTTCCTTTAATACCTTTGCATGTACTCCGTCCTTGTCTCTTTTGGATATTCTCAATCCTCAACTTCCTTTTTTATTTTCCTTCCTCCTTTCTTTATTTAAAACTACCAGAGCAGCAGCAACTTCTCTTCGTCTGGTATTCATTCCACGGCCAAAAGGATAAAGTAAATAAAAAAAATCTCCGCTCTTCTATAGATGAAATGTCACTCTAGTGTTAGGGTCACCACCGCTCTACTAGAAGAATACACTATACTGGATAGAGGCAACTGTAGGGTGCTCTAGCTAGAAAGTCGCTTCTCTAGCTATATTTTTCTCTACAGTAGACATGCACCTTAAGATATGGTTCACTCGACACTAACGATAACTAATATGGCTTCAATATATCTTATTGTGACGGGAATATAACGTGTAAGTTATATGCTTGGTTGATCCTTATAAATTGGATACGCTTTATTAATAATTTCAAGATGATATTTAGAAGATTGAAAATACTTTATTAACCTTCCAAACACGTTAGTAATCTGACCATGCCTAGCAGACCATGAAAAAAATATTCGAAAAATATAAGCTTATTATTACACTCGTCCTTTAATTCTCCTCCAGACATTCAGGGACTTTTTGGGTCAAGTCGGAGTTCATTTTGTTATTTGATATTTTCACAAATGTAGTATATATATATATATATATATATATATATATATATATATATATATGTACATCAAGTAATTGCAAGCGTATTTAATACAAAAATAATAAATTGTGGTCAAAATTTTGATGGCGAATTGAGTAAGCCGTCTGACGATAAGTTCATTCGTATTAAATCGTGATTCAATAATCGATGTAGTTTCAGTCGAAACTAGTTGCTGAAGAAAGTAATTTTGGGTTAGGTACAGTCTCTTGAGAAAAAGGTGTGAAAATGTTTAAAGTTGCTAGTTTTTTCAAAATAACTATCAAATTTTTTTTATCCTAGTCTCAACTAAAATGGATTCTTTTACAATCATTTTAAGCTATAGGTGATGGCACAAACATGATTTGGGGAAATTCTATATACAATGCAGTCAAGTACGAGAAAAGTACGCTTAAACTTACGGCAACACGTCAGTACAGTATGTTCATCTCTGGCTTTTCTCAATAATGAACTGATATAGTCTTATTAAACGGTTGGCAAGATTATTCATTAGCATATTTGATCCGTTATTTATTGATAAAATTTGCCATCTTTTTCTATCTTTACCCGCAGAATAAGGACAATAAATTTAAGGAAAAAAGATATTTTCAAAGGAATTTTAAATGGATAAGCACGAATTACACCGGAGTCTGCGTGTATATACGTACGCACGTATGTAGGCTCTCAAAGGTTTATGCAGTCTGAAGGGAGCATTCGATAGACTGCGATCTTTTTTTATTTTATAGTGCTCGCTACAATGAATAAAAGGAATTTGAGTTCGGAAATCCATTTCGCTCTTAAGTTATGACATAAAAAAATTAAACCTAAGTCATAAAAGCTAAAATAGAACCAATTGGATTGGAAGTGCATGTATTACGTGGTTTGTGTTGGTTTAGTTTTAATCGGACCACGTAGAGGAAGACGACTGCATTGTTAAGACCTTTACCATAAACCTGAACCATAACGGTTATGTTGTTTGAAAGTTCAAAATCTAGATGTTATACTTTTCTATTTTACTCAGATAACTCTGCTACTCTTGGTGTGAAACCGTCCAACGATGTTTGCGACATAAAGTTAGATTGTGACTGTGTCATACTTTCATTAATATAATTTATATATTGCATTTCGAATAAAGTATATCAAGCTTCATTCCATACTGCTCATCTGGTTTTCGCTCCGGCCATGAATCACAACTTCCTTTATACTCACGAAACATTTTCGTCAATGTTTAGAACTCTAACCTTGGCAAAAGTTTCTTAAACAACGTTTTGAAAAATACTAATATGACATGTAGGGTAGGAAATCTCCGTTCTGTCTATGTCATTCAGCAAAAATAATAAGAGAGGTAAACCACCAATGAAACATAAATACTCATGGTGACCGAGGATATGAAGTGATCATCAATTATGAATTTCCACATGTACGCTCTATACCTAAAAGGGCGGTTCCAAAATTCAGTCCTTATACCTTTGAGAATTTTTCGAATGCTTGTTTTAATTTATTACTATATAATCTTAACCATGCTCTTTCGAAAGGCACAATTTATTTTGAATTATTTGATAAAAATACTTTAGAAAGATCTCTCAATTACCACACGAAATATCGCATAGTTACTATACGAATTTAGAAATTAACTGATCAATTTACATGATTATTTCAACTACGAGAACGCCATCTCACCCTTCAAAGATAAATGGAGCGTGGAGCTATTATGGTTAGACCTATATTTATATATCTATATACAATTTTAAAAATATTTAGAATACGTTGAGTATATAAAGAAACTAAATAGCTTAAATTTAAAAATGTAGTTTTGTAAGGACAAAAACATTTTTAAAAGAGACTATAATAACAAAAAAATATTCTGTCCTTATTAAAACTATAACACATCCCGATTATTTTAAAAATAAAAATGAAAAATTTACTCCTTTACCAAAAGTTCAACAAATATTATTAAATAAAATATAGAAAAACGCGTCTGTAATCTTAAACCAAGATTAAATTAAAGATTGAAGTCTTCGGTTGAATCTTGGTTTAAGATTATAGTCGCGTTTTTTTTATATTTTATTTAATAACAAGCTGAATTCCGTAGGTATCTGTCCAAATAAATGGAAAAACAAAATGCTAGCGACGCACTGCGATTCCGTACGGGTGCGATTAAACTGAATAAGGTTTTTTTATATGTAATTTTTCTATTACTGACATAGTTCTCTGCTTTATTTTATTTCAACAAAAATATAATAATGTACCGCGACATAATATACCTGTAACATTCCCGCCCTGAGCATGCCATCCTACCATCTTCCTCCCCCCCCCCTCCCTGCCCCTGCATACGCGAATACGTCTTCCCAAATGTCATAATAGTAGCCACACTTGCGCAAGTTTAGACTTGCACGAATAAACGTCATTCCGAAGTTTGAATCAAATCTTAAAACACACGTTACTGTTTACTGTGCAATTTAAACTTGCACAAGTACAACGTTACGTGTATGTACGTAATTCAAACAGTTTTCTCTTAAACTATTCACCTAACTCATAAATTGTACAACGTAATTCTTAGAAATAGAAATAGACCGACCGCGCGGTGGCGGAAAATTTTTTATAGCTTAATTGCGTAAGCTATGAAAAATTTTGCCCTGTATTTTTTCTTTTCTTAACCTAGCCTTAATTAACAAAAATACATTAACATATATACACACAATCGAATTTTTGCTTTTATTTTAATTTGCCCTAAGATATTAATCCAAATTAAAAAGTGTAAGTGGTCAATTTGTGTATAGAGATAACGTTATTTTGAAATTATAGTATTTAGTAATTTCAATATAGTTATTTAGTTTTTTTTAACTTGGTTATTTTATTGAAAATCAATAAATTGACCTAAACTTCAACACTTTTGTCCCTCGAAATTTGTTCTCACATCGTAGAAAATGGGTTAAATATGCTAATTTAGAAGCTTATCCGAAAAAGAGATATAAATGATGCCGCATAATTTTGTTTAATTTCTTTTAAGATCTACAATTCCTCCATACACATAATACTAGTATATCCATATTATTAACACCTAAAAGGTACGTTACGTAATCGCCCAGCATCAGCAACTTTTTCTCCAATTACGTTGACATTATTAACAATGTGACAAAAAATATACAGATATGTATATATTGTACAGCCTGTGGCAATTTGGCGACTATTAACTGTCATATTGCGAAAATTGTACGTCAATCGCGTTAACAGTTTTTACTTGAATCACTAATAAATAAAGAAACAAAAAACACTTTTCTCTTATTTACTCTCCGAGAAAAGAGCTTAGAGAGATTTTCTAGTCGCACATATTTTCTTTTCCAAGGTGAATAAATGTATATTTGCATTTTGAAGGAGAGGACATCTCTCGTCTCCTATTCTTTTTTTGTCATCTCAACTTTTACTACAGCCAGTACGAGAAGTTATTTTTCTTATGCTGGTTGCGCAGATCCGCATTTTCTTACACCCCTATTCAAAAAGTTTAACAGCAATACGCAAAGTTTCATTCGTCTGACGCCAACTTCACAGGAATTTCCTTCTGAATCGATCTTCAATGAAGGACTATATAAATTAAAAATTGCTCATTTAACTAGAAATTTTTGAAGACGTATTTATCAATGGTACACTTTCAGGGAAAAATATTAAATATACTTTATTATTAAAATAGTTATATAGCAGTATATTTAATATAGGTACTTTAACATTTTTTTAAAGTAACTATTTTGAATTGCAACTTCTAGGTTACTAATGGATTAAATATTGAGGGGTGATATACATCGATGGATAATTCCTTTTTCATCGACATAATATGGCGTTAGGATAACGTATATAACGTTATCTTAACGCCATACGCCGGTCAATGTAAATATGTTTTTTAAGGTTCGAAGCAATAATTGTTTTGAAGAAATATCAAGATAAATATAGGTTGATAATACAATCAAAAATATTTAATTCGCCCCTCTTAAATTTTTTTATAATAATTCGAAGCATTATACGCGCCACTTGACATTTATGGCGGGGGTTTTCCGTGTCTTGTTTCGTATCTGTCAGTCAGTCATTCTTCATTCATATTGGTTATTGTTGTAACCGAAAGTTATATTTTATAAAGTTATGTTTTGTAACTTTTTAATAACAAAATCATGGCCAAAATGAATAAAATATTACCTTATTAGTTAAATGTGTGTAAGTTAATTAAACTACTTGTTTCTAACATAAAAGTAGTGATAGATAAATTTTCTAACATAAAAGTAGTGAAGATTAAATAACCACCGATTGACACATATTTCTTTGAAGGTTATTATCGCGATAATTACCACGAGGCATATTTATCTTGATAATTTAGAACCCTAAAGTTTTTCTATAATATCGTTTATGCTATTCATTGAAATGGAACGTATAATTAAGTAGATTATTAATAAATAATTTGCAAGAAGGAAGTTTTATTTTAGATTGTTAATTTACTAATAATCCCTGAATCTGGTTCAGTTAGTTTCTTTACGATCCGGAGTACGTTATATATACTGTGGTCTTACTTATAGATAAAGTTTTTATGAAATAATAATTTACATTTTCGTTGCATCAATTGCTCAATCTGTCTCTCAGAATCTTTCAACTCCAAGGTTTCCGATGTGCGGTTACAAAGTTTCGTAATTGATATATTATTAAAAAAGTCAGTTGAATTGTAAATAACAAGTTTTATCTAACAGGTTGGTATTTTCAGGGGTACCTCAAAAAGAAACAATTGAACCCTTAGACGTTCACTCACGTGTCTGTTCGCCTGTTCGTCTGTCACAGCCGTTTTATTCAGAAACTTTTTGTGTTAGTGTAAGAAACTTCAAATTGGATATACAAATTTTCACCTGCGTAAATGTCACTCAAAAATATTTAGCGGAAATTTTTGAGTAAGTAAATCAATGATCGAAATTTTTCTTAAATTTCGTAAATCGTGTTGAGTACAAATTGGAAGAGGGTATTACAAATATTTCGAAGAAATTTTATATAAAGTAACTCAAATAATTTTTAAGCAAGTGAACATCCTCTCCGTTCTGCCATCGAAACTCTTAAAGCCAATATTATGAAAGAAACAGCGATACCAGAACGTAACGTAAAGTTAACCGGAAAACTATAATGAGGGTTACAAAACACAATTTTTTTATAAACAATGCCATATTTTTACGTCTATGATAAAGATTCTGAGTAATTGAAAGATTAATGTTTATATTTGTATGCAATTTAACAAAAGTTCTTTGTATTCTTAAATATTTATATTAGATTTTCACTCGCAACGTAAAATATAATTCCAAATATCTGTTAATACCCAAGAATATAATTTAATATCATATCTGCCAATTATTTTAAAAACAAAATTAAAACAATTTTCAGAATTGCCCATGAATGACAATTAATATTGAACATAAGAAAAATTTTAATCTTTTTTCAATTATTATCTCACCTACTCAAAACTGAATATTTATTGCTATAAAAATGTTACTAGATATAATGCGTTATCTTCCCAGTAACATAAGCTTACAAACACTTTTTTTTTCAAAAAACGACGGAACACTTTTTATCAAGTAAGGGCAGGACACTCTTTATCAAGAAAGTGCAGAACAGTAACACAAAAAGTGACGTAGACTAACAATCTTTATCAAGAAATGGCAGAACACTCATTATCAAAAAGGTCAGACTATAGTCTGTCATATTTATATTGTCTGTTATGGTTCAAGGTCTTAAAATTCTCTTTGCACTTAGAAATGAAAATATTTTTCGAGAAAAACTGCTGATTACCATCCTTTTCACCTTCGATTGGAAAAAATATGTCACTCTCGGTCTACAAAACATCGACACAAATAAATGAATTATTGCTTCAATTTGATGCTGCTAAGTGGTAGACGGCTGCTCCTTAGATATCAGATTAAAATCCATCTCAAGGCTGTCTCATAGAAATTGAGAACTAAAAATAAGATTTATTTCGTGTAAATATTTATCGCATATCAATAATATTTGTTTGCTTATAAGTAGATTTTGATGATATAATATTCACTGAAACGTAATTTAACTAACGAACACTTTATGGAAAATAACAATGGCACTCCAATGTCATTTTTAACGAGATATATCTAATAAATATAATACAGATATCAATAATTATATTTTTATTGGTCATAAATGTTGCCCCACGGACAAGTAAAGTCAGGCGCTTTCAGCACAAAATGGCTGTGTCCCTTTTTGTTTCCAAGGATATATTAAGTTTTAACAGTTTGCATTCTAAATATTATTCTTATATTGTTTTGTTACTTAAGAAGTGTAATTTTTTTTAATTTCATATTTTAAATTTGATTTGATAAATTATTTTAAATATTGCTATTGAAACTATAGTCAATATTGTACGAACCAGAGACGATATATTTAACGGTATAGATTCTAAAAAAACAATCAAGAAAGAGTTGAAAGACCGACACGCAAAAAACTAACTTTATTATTGATATAGCGTGTATAATAATCTGTATTATTGTATATTTAACTTATAGATATAATATAGCCATACTATATATTATATATATTTCTTTGAAATATTTATATCAATATCCTTATGCCAGCCACATTTTTGTTAAGGAAATTACCCCGATTTGAATAAAGGGATCAGCATCGTATACGTTATGGAATATTTGAACCACCTTATAAAAAGTAAGCAGTGAGGTTAACGTGCTTCGTCATATTGATATTTTACGCTTTTAAAGATTATGCCACGTAATATATGAGATTAATGGTTAAGCGCAAACTATGTTGGTTGATTTCAATCACAAATATTTAGTTAACTTGCAACTACGTTTAATAAGACAACGTACAAACAAATAAATTTGTAAGTTACCACGATTGACCGAGTTGTAATTACGGCTATATATTATCGATAATAACAATTTGTATACAAGAAGGGCAACAGCGGTTTTTTTAATATGTATAGAAGGTTTTTTTTTTTAAAATAGGACTAAAAACAAAACGAGACCGAGAACAAAATATCGGAAAAAAAACATTCAAAGGCCTCACATTATTAAGGGTATAATCTATATAGACATTAATTAGCCTGAAATATATTCTTTTAATACTAAGTAGCCTCAGTATTTTTGCAATAAAGACCTGCCTCTAACAGTTTTAGCTATTGCAATATTTTCAGCTATTTTACCTGCTTTGAAAAATAGCTTTAATACAAACTTATTTTTTAAAAGCAAAATATCAGCTAAGTGTATGCATCCTAGAGTAACATAAAAAGATTTAATTACACGTATTTGATCTAGATATACTGTATTATCTTCTTATTAGGGACAGTGGTTGATGCTGGATGTTAATGTGTTTTTATCAAGCAGAAATAGATTTGATTTCATGTTAAAGTTACAAATTATATAAAAAAAATGGTTACATTTCAATTATTTTGCTGAAATACGTATCGATTATACCAAATTTACTTTCAGTTTTAAATAAAAAAAACTGGCTAAGCGCGAGTCGGATTCGGTACGAAGACCGTAGCCTTGGCACCAAAAAATATAAAACTTATAAGTTTACGTTTCTCAAAGATACTGTGAAAAACAAAGTTATTGCTGCGCTCGATACTGAAAATATCCCATATCTTAGAAACTACACAGCATATCTTATTCAAAACGATTTTCGTTGAAGGATTATTTTAAGTTCTACAATCTTAATTTTTCAGAATTTTACATACGTTAGTTGAAAAATTAGACGGAAGAGGGACACTTTGCAAGACCTTTTAGTAGCGTATTGAATTAAAAAAAAAATATTTGGAACCCTTGTATCGTTTTTAAGATCTGTCTAACGATACTCCATACGGCTATATGCCCTGGACTTTTTTCATTCTTCAGTTACATGTATGAAATGCCAATCCTGATATTATTTTTTTTTCATTATTCTGACTGAAAACAAATCCATTACATAGTGGTTCATAGAAGACACCACTATCCAAATTTCATCTATTTAGTGCTAATAATCTCCAAATAAAATGGCTGTTAATTACGGACAGACAGATGGACAGAATGAAATTATTAAGTTTCCATTTTTGCCTATGGAACCATGAATTTGTCTATGAAACTCTAAAAAACAATTTTTCACTTAATCGTCGCTGTTAATAAAGGTTTTTATTGAATACGTTTTAGAATATATATAAAGATTGCTTTACTTAAAAAAAATGTTAAGTGGATAGTTTAATTATTATTAAATTGTTAAGTTAATAACCTGTCTAATTTAACTTTAGTAGCGCTTTATGCTCCTAGCAACTACTTAGAACGCGCACGATGATTCTACAAAGTTCTTGCGCGTCTTTCGTGTACCCACATTGTTCAACGCTGTGATGCATCCAGTCTAGATACTTTGCTGCATTGATCGCTTCAGAAATAGGGGTTATGGAGTTCACTGCTGATCACTAGGTGATATTTAATAGATTTACTGTACATTACTGCCTTATTTGTTATTTTTTTATTACCACTTCTCCTTATGTTCTTCCACATGCCACAGTTTGGCATGGGGTTTTAAGTAAAGCTGTAAGTTTGGCATAGAGTTTTTAGGAAATAAATAAAAGTGCTATTAAAAATATAAAGATTTTATTGACAACTAAATTATTTCTCTGATGGAACACAAAAAAAATTGTAGATTATTTTTGTCTTTTATTATTCAGAGGGATCTGATAAAAAATTTTGTTATATCAATTTACCAACACCTCTGCATGTATGCTTTAGCAGCATCCCTCTTCGACTTTGTATCGGCAAAATTAAATCTTTTAAGATTTTCTGATACTTTTTTCTTTTAAGAATTCAGTATTCCGTTTTATTTTAATTAACCAAAATATATTGAGACAAAGAAATCATCATGATTCGTTTATTCGTGTATCCTGTATAAAAATTAAACCATCTAATTGTAATTTTTTGCAGATGGATAACATTTTTGCGATATCTAAAATGCTTCTTTATATAAAATATTTCTTGTGTTTTAAACAGACATATTAATGTCTGAATAATTTGTCTGGGTTACCGCAATGTAATATTTAATAATGTAGGTAGCCACGTGAATGTATCTACGGCGTAAATCGACATCCACTCAATTGAAAGTTTGGCCTTGATATCATGTTTACTATAGAACGAAGCAAAGAAATTTAAAAAAAAAGTTAATGTATAAATCTCCAAAATTTTGTACACAACAAGAACAAAAGTAGCTAAAACATCAAAAACTCAATTAAAGTAAAGAATCAATTTAAAATATACCCAACTGAATATAATACAGTGAAATCATTGATCAAAGATTTAAGAAGGTTGCTACATAATCTAATATACTATGCACCGCGCAACCGCTGTGCGTGGCTGTATCGCAGCACTTCCCCCACTATTCGTTCGCGAATACTTGCACAATCGACCTTATTCCGCACCGCGCATCCGCTGTGCTTGACTATATCGCAGCACTTTCGCCATGTCCGTACGCTAATACATGCACAATCAATCATCACCAAATGTGCACCGTGCACCAAATGTGCGTGGCTGTTCTGCAGCGTTTTTCCTATATCCGGGCGCAAATACATGCATAATCGATTATACCGAGCCCTGCACACCCGCTGTGCGTGGCTGTATCGCAACACTTCGACCTTATCCGTGCGCGAATACATGCACAATCGACAATACATATCACTGTGCATCCGCTATGCGTTGCTGCACCGCAGCACTTTTCCCATATCCATGCACGAATACAGGCACAATCGACCATACTGCGGTACACGCAGCATTTTCCCCACATCCGTGCGCGAATATATAGTACAGAACCGCTTCAAATACCTATTTCTATTCTCATTTACTACCAAAAACATTTTAATTTGTCCTGAACTACTGGTTAAAATTATAAAGTGTGAACTGTTAAAGACAAATATTACTACAAAAATAAATAAAATTACTTAAATTCATTTTGATGTCGATTAATAAACCGACCTAATCTTTACATTTGTTTCTTTCTATTTTTAAAGTAAAATTTTGATATATGGTATCGCGAACTTTTAAGAGTTATAAATCCTCCATACATAGTTTTAGTGTATCTGTGATGGTATTGCCAGCATTTGTTTAGATCGCGTCTATAGCAACGAATTTTATTCTTTCTACATTGATATTATTGACTATATCTCAATAATTATACAACATATGTAAATACTGTATTGACATTATTAGCTATATTCAATAATTATACAATATATATATAAATACTGTATTGACATTATTAGTTATATCTCAATAATTGTACAACATATATAAATACTGTTTTGACATTATTAGCTATATTCAATAATTAAACAACATATATAAACACTGTGTTGACATTATTGACTATATTCAATAATTATACAACGTATATAAATACTATAAAGTTTATGGCAATTTGGAAACTATAGGCTATGTCAATTGGATTATTAGTTTTTAATGAGTATTATATATGATACAATTTTCATATTTATAATATCAATGGGATTACACCCAGTTTGTAATTCATTATAGCATTTAATTTATCAAATAGAAAATAATACCTATTAATTTATTTCAATTATCAGATATTTCAATAAAATTCCATATCATCCATATTTTTCATTTAAATACTTATTTGATTCTGTTATTATGACAATAATTTTGACTCAACTAGTAATATGAAATACTGATTTCAATAATATTGAAGAAAGTCATTTTTTTTCATCGAAAAAATAAAAACTTAATTCATTTAAATTGGTAAATGTGAAAGCTACTTAGTGAAATATCAATTTTTGAATATCCGATGTCACATTCTTGCTTCTTTATTTTTTGTCATTACCGAATTGTCAGTGTCTCAGATTGAATCTTAACCGTTTATTCTAATCATAGACAGGGGGTCTATGGTTAAAATAAACGCGTTGCTTCATTTTACATCTCCCACTCTAAGGGAGTCCAGTCAGCGTCGGATGAAATAAAATTCCCGGCGTAACACGAGACGGACAGCGTTGCGGCACAGTGCGCAAAAGACGTCTCCGCCTACTGTCACAGTGTTTCAGACGCTCGCGTACGTGGCCACCGAAGGGGGGGGGTGAGGTGCGATCTCGGGGAGAGAATACCAGTTTAGGGCAGCGACTTTCCGGGTCACGATACATTAGTCTCGGGGGATCAGAGTTTTGACTCGAAAGAATGAGTATGGTTGTGAGTAATGAAAGTTTCGTGGTGCATTATGACGATCACGGGTTAATAATTTAACATAACTTATACCTATACCTATATATAGTAAACCGTTCAAAGATATTGCAATGTACTAATTTTGTTACTGCAAGAATCGAAGTGTGAAAAATATAAGAAATAATGAAGGTATAAGTTATGTTAAATTATTAACCCTATCTTGGCAAGAAATGACTGAATGATTAGTATGTATAAAGTTACCCAGAAGTTTAAATAGTACGATAGAACTCATACTGTAGTTTAAGAGCAAATAATTATGACATTATATATAAATTATATTTCGTTCCTTTTTGATTGTTTGAAATGAAATTAAGAAAAACTAGCGTGACCCGTGCAAAGTCTTCACATTATTTATTCCATTATGAAGCTCAGATGACAGATCAAACAAATATTTTACTAAAATTGACATATAGAGGCGCAAGTATCAAAAGCATTGAGCTAAAGCGCCACTTTATTTATACGTGAGTGGATTTGAAATTAAACAAAAATTTTACCGACCGTCAATCATATTGACGTTGAGCCGTTAGATGGCAGCATTGCTGTTTTGTGTATATAATTTTAATAATTAATTAATTTGCAAAAACAATAGCAATAATAAATTTTTTAGTTGTGGATGCCGGTAGAGCAAGCAATTATCTATAAAATGATATATAATTTATGTGGATTAGTTGTGAGTTTTTTTCTAAAAAGGGAGAGTAACATCTTAACCTTAGCGTATTAATATATATGATGATGATATGATGATATGAACATATTGAAGTCATTTGTTCTATTCTATTTCAAAATTCACATCAATGAAGTAAGGTTGAATTATAAATTTTCAGAAATAAAGGATTTGAGAAAGTTCAATTAAAATTAAATGTATTTAAGAAAATTTATGAAATTATGTATAATTTACTTATTGCAAAGAAGCTAGTCATTATAGTTTTCAAGTTTCAGGTAATCGAGGCTCTGTCCTATTGCATTATCAATATATTGACATTAAAATGTGTCCCATCAAAGTGGATGATCGCGCTCTAAATGACACAGTATAACTGTATGGACACAATTCAGTTCAGATTAAATATTTTACAACATATTAAAAACAAATTTTACACACAATTTAGACAGATAGGCAATTCATTCTCGCCTAGCAATAAGACGTCGTTAGCTATTCATGGCTATATGAAAGCGAGACCGTGTTATAAATAATAGCTTAAAACTAATTTATGCAAGTCGGCACCACCCTTTTCCGTGACTGTACACTGTCAAGGTCAGGTTATATAATTTTACTTTAGCGCCTACCTGTGGAAATAATATCGAACTTGAACTTGCCGGAAAATTTAGGGCTTCAAAAGTTATTAACCTTCTTATTATTTAGTACACAATTGTGCGAGTTTTATTTACGCGTTGCGGAGACGGAAAATGTAATTACTTTTTTCCTTTGTGTTTAAGCTTTTTATTTTCTTCAGTTTGCTGGTTGGTATACCGGTAGTCTTTGACTATCGCTTCGACCAAGATTATGAAGATTAATAATTAATTCGTAACCGAAAATAGCGTAAAGACCACGTTAAATATTTATCAAGTATTATGTAATTTGGCAATGATTTGAAAAAGGAAAATGCGATGACTTTACGTTTTTATACAGAGCAACTGTATGCTAGCTATGTAACGTGTATCAGTTGCGAAATATAAATATTTTCATAAAAATATATAGCAGGCTTTTTGTTTAACAGCGCACACATTTCGAGTAAAAAATGATTAATCGATATAAACACAAAAAAACTTAAACAATCAGACATCAAATTATTCAAATTATAGTATTCCCAAGCACATTCCTTGTAATTCGCATCCTAGTCCGCAGGACCTTGACTATTACTTACATACCTACGAAAAATGTAGGTTTATATGAGCAGGGCTATTTGGCCAGTAAATTCAATTTTCGTGTTAGTCTCATTCAGCATTTACTCCACAAAGTTTTTCATTCATTTTGTATAATATTATAGAAAATAAAATTACTAATCAACAATTTGAAAGATTAAAGAGTATACTTAAGTACTGTTTCGGCAAAGTAGTTTAAAGATGTTGAATAATTTTGCTGCCTTTTTCAATGAAATATAGTCTGTGGTGGTCATTTCTGAGAAATAGAACGTTTATGTTTGCCGTTTCGGCTTTCTATAATATGGAGTGCCCTACTGTCATTCACTGGATGAAAGTATGAAGGAATACTTGGAAAACTTTATAATAGTCCTTTTGAAGATTTTCAGTCTTTTTAAATGAAACGAAAAATTGTAATCCGACATATTTTTATTGTTATGCTAATAAAAAAGTTGTGTTTTAAAAATAACGAGATACGTCCTATAATTTTTACAAATTTAGTCTGTTTTTAGTCGTTTAATTTGAGACGAGTGCTTAGTTTTCTTACTCGTTTCTAAAGAAAATTATAAATATTAAAATGGACCCTCTGTAAATATTATTTTACTTACGTTTTTAAAAAGTTAATGTAAGATGGAGAAATCTAATTTTCTCATTACTTTTTGCAGACTTATTTTAAACTTAATTGTCAGTCTAATTTCTCTGAAAATATAGGCATGTCTTGATAATGGGTTGCTTGATGACTTATTCAAAATATTGTTATCTGTAGCAGTTTTAGTAACACTTTATTCGGAAATATCTTATGTGTTAGTAGAAATCGCCTTAATTTTAACATGATCTTGATTATAGCTTCTTTTTTCATATTATTGTTAATTATTTTATTAATATCATATTATTAAAACGTATTCTACATACAAAAAATAACAAGATGCTTTAAGCACTGGCGTAAAACATGTTTATTATAAAACGAAGTAATGAGAGCTAAGTTACAACTGCAGTTACATTTAAGTAGTAACCGCGATCTGTTAGAACCTTAGTTATCACGATATATGTGTTCTAAGTTAAATTTACTTTTTGTTTCTTTATAAATTCGCGTGTACAGAATTCCCAACTAACATACTTTTTAATTTACTTATTCTTTCAAACAAATCCCGAACGGAATATAAAATTGAGAAAAAACATTTGAAGAACTTCACTTGTTCCTTTATGTTATGTGGAGATGTATGCGGATTAACGTGTTTTAACACAGGTCAGATTTCATAGTCCTGCGTCAAACAGTTTGGGGTGAATTTATAAATATTTTAATTATTTCTTATAAATAATTATTAATATGGACCTCCTAACGCAATCAATATTTAATAATACGTTACATAATTAGTCATATATATTATTGCTAATATCCCTAATAAAAATAACATATAAAAGTATAATTTTAGTGTTTGTATAAAGTTCACGAATTCTTCTAAAAACTCTGGTTGCTTTTCAAAATTTTAGATTCAGTAATTTTGGGCAATAATGGATGAAGACACACACACACATACACACACACACACACACACACACATATATATATATATATATATATAAATACTTTTTTTTTTTTCAGTGGATCTCTGAAGATATACCACCTAAAATTATTTTGGAATTTTTACCCTCATAACAGCCTTCTGAAAAGATATGCAAAATTAATCATTTTTTTTCTGACTTACTATAAATCAACTTTCACTGAGATATAACAGCGTCATAGAAATATAAACAGTTTAATATGCTGACGTTAATTATTATTTAGTTACACGAGTTTTCCTCATATTTTCATTATATTATAACATTTTTCCTCATATTTTCAGAAACAGCAATGGCGGAATGGCATATTTACTCTAGAATTAAAACCACTTTGTTAATGCGGTCTTAAGATTAAGTATTAGCTTAAGAAAATATTTTAAAGTTAAGTCCGTCTAATTTAACCTAATTCATTTTAAAATTAACGTTTTACATAACATAACAATATGGTAGTTTCATATTTATCCTATGCAGGTTTCAATTAATTACGTTTTATTTTGTTTCATATATTAATATCTAAAACTTATTTTAAATTCTAGATAAATGCAACATTGCGAATATGCGTTCTCCTAATAAAACAATATTCACGTCCTTATCTCATCAAACCGTGCACAACTATCTAGACAACCCACAAGCCAAGACCACATTCGCAAACTAACCTGTTAAACCTTCGTTAATCGTAACCGATGTTCATAAGTGAAAAAGGTCAAACCGTTACGCGCTGGGGTCTACAACAACTGTTACTGTTCCTCCTTGCCTACTCGCCCCCGGAGCGATGCGGTCTCTGGCGCGGATCGATATAGGGCCCGGCGCCTCTACGCGGATCATTCGAATGGGACGGAAAGTTGAAACGAAGTTTGACTTCAAACGAAATGACACTAATCTATATATGGGCTACATGTGAGGAGAGAGAGCACAGAGCGAATGCTATGAGCGATCGGCGAGATAACTACTTACGTGTTTATATTTCAAGGTCGTATATTAAGCACTGTCTGTATAGATTTAGTTTGGCTACTCTGATGTTAGCCTTTATAGCAAGATCTTTAAATCGTCCCCTTACTAATTTTATTTCATTGTAATATTACATATGTGCATGCTAATGGGGGTGAAATAAAATCTTTTTCGTTTGAATCATAATATAAAGGGGTGATATTCGATTAATATGTAATCATTTTCTGTAACTTATTGGTAACAAGTATAATAAGACAAGATGTGTGTAATATACGTTTACTGAATAATAGTACAAAAAACTGTTAAATACCACTAGAAATTTCACTAGCAGGGATCCGTACATGCTTAGTAACATATAGATATTTATGGTTACATTATTACTATTAAACTATGATTATTTACAAATATTAATATTATTTTTCAATATTTACTGGACAATACTAGTAGTTATTATTTTACTAGAAAATGCTAGTAAAATTTATGCAGATGTACATATCTAGTGTACTTAAAAATACCATAAAATACAGAGTCATCGCGGTTTTTTTGTTTAATTTTAGTTGTGGCCGTTTCCGAAATGGTGGGGCAGAACATTTTCCTTGAACTTTTTTAGTTTACTTATTCTTTCAAACAACTCCCGAACGGAATATAAAATTGAGAAAAAACATTTCAAGAACTTTACTTGTTCCTTTATGTTATATGTACATGTATGCTGATTAATATGTTTTAACATATGTCAGATTTCATGGTTCTGCGTCAAACAGTTTGAAATGAATTTATTAATATTTTAATTATTTCTTATAAATAATTATTAATATGAACTTCCTAACGAAATAAATATTTAATAATACGTTATATAATTAAATGATGGGGAGTCATATATGTTATTGCTAATATCTGAAATAAAAATAACATATCATTTTAGTTTTTGTATAAAGTTCACGAAATCTTCTAAAAACTCTGGTTGTTTTTCAGAATTTTAGGTTCAGTAATTTTGGAAGTAATGGACGAAGACATATATATATATATATATATATACATATATATATATATATATATATATGTATTTTTTTTTTCAGTGCATCTCTGAAGATATCCCACCTAAAATTATTTTTACCCTTATAACAGCCTTCTGAAACAATATGAAAATTAATCACACTGAATATGAAAATTAATTTTTTTTTCTGTTTTACTATAAATAACTTTGTTTCGCGTATAAGTTGCATGTAAATATATTCGAATGTTAGTCATTGAGATATAAACAGGTTATTATTATTATGATGTTAATTATTATTAACCTATATATATCCCAATGATGTTAGTAATTGAGGTATATACGGTTATGTTTCTGAATGATTTCAGTCATTGAGTATTAATATAGCAATTAACTGATTATCCTAGTTTTAGAGAAACACATGCTATTATCATGTTTGTTAAATACAAGTAGGCAATATATTCGCAGGCTGAAAAGTAATATTAATATTTTTAAATAACTAGATTTATAAATACTACTTAAATTTTAAAATGTATCTTAACGTGTATAGAACCCTCGTAATGCGAGTCTAGTTGCACATAACGAGTATTATTGTAATAATCGAAAGTGTATGAGAAAACACTTAAGGAAATATGTGATCCGAAAAACGTAGGCGATAAAATATAATACGACCTTCTATCATCACTTTTTATATAAGAGGTAAATCTGGGCCAATGTGTAAAAATATATACATTGGTCACTAGATGTACTCATCATGTGACTTAATGTACCCACATAACTAAGATACGTACCTTTTCATTTTATTTGACTGTAAATTGCGAGCGCTATGTACAGAGGTAATGTATTTGTCATCGTAATTAAACATTGTAAAACTGCTGATCTAGTTTTGAACCGACAACTCGTGGTTACACTGCGTAAATACAAATACTAATAAAAATTTAATAAGTTTAATTTTTTACCATTTCAGTCCCTCTCATTTGGACTTCTTTGTATTTTCACATTAAAAATACAGAGCAAATTTTTTTTATGTATTATAAATATGCAGTATCAAAATGTAAAACTGAAAGATTGAGAAATACTTCAAATACGTTTCCATCAGAATCTCTCTGTATATTTGCCTAAATTTTAAAAAGATCCACCTAACTACTGAGTTTAGGTTATTTACAAAATGAGAAATATTGAAAAGTTCTTAGTTAGGGTCAATATTATTTCAAAAAAATCACTTACGAAATTATTTGTTCTAATCTATTAGCAGTGTTAATGTTAGCCTTTTTACAATCGCCTGTCCTTTTGTAAAAATACATTATCTTAAGAGTGAGTGAGAGAGAGAAAGTGAGAAACGTTTCTATCTATATCGAGCGATATGATAGCTGAACTCTTCTCGCGGGTGAAGATTGTTTTCCATTCTTATTTTTCATTCAATTTTCAATTCAATCTCGGAATGTGAGTCTTCGGTTTCAACTGACGATTTTGTTCGACTTATCTTATTACCTTTATTCCCTACAATTGATTGACTGCAAGATATTTTTACATGAATGCGCAAAAACGGGTGAGTAAGTAAATTTAGGATTCGCGTATATAAAACAAAAATTGTGCGGTCGGGGGACACCCTCCAGGAACGTAGTTTCTTATGTTATTTTTTCAACCCTAAACGTGATTTAATATGTATATTTCTATTGATTATATTAGTGTATTTTTGTCACGCCAAAATGCGTAGCCCTTTTTTATTCAACTCTCTTTCTCTATAATTTGTATATTTAACTTTACTTTTGTCATTTAGAACCAAAAACGTAAATTAAGAATTTAAATCAATAAATTTAATTTAATATTTTAGGAAAAATAGCCATTTATTAAAAAAATTACATATAAAAAAGTGAATTATAAATTAAATATAAAAAAATAAATTTTTAGAATATAAAATTTTATGTCAAAATTAAATTTAAATTTAATTCAATTAAAAATTAAAATATAAGCATTTTAAAATTTTATTTTAACTGTTTCAAAATTGAATTAAATTTAAAATTGATTTTAGTATTAAATTTTTTTATTCTAAAAATTTTATATCTTATCATTTTATTATTATAAAATTTATTTATCAAATCAATAAAATTTAAAGTTTAAATTTAATTATCTTAAACATTTTTAAAAGACTCTATTTTTTAATTTAGTTATATTAAAAAGTAAAACTTATATATTTTTATTTTAATTAATTTATTGTAAATAAAATTTTGTGTTATCCTTATCGTTCAAGTTACTAAGGTAACTTTAACGATGAAGTTAAGTCAAAGAATCGACAAATTACTCGTAAAACAGCAAAGAAACTGTGTTTATTAAAAAAAGAAATAAACATTTTCCCAATAACAGTATTTTATGGAGTATCTTCTAGGAGTTAAAACATCTTATATTCTTATTTTGTTCAATTCATCATACCAGGGGCTATGTTAACTGTAGTTAAATTAAAAACATTAAAGGTGCTTAGATTATCAACAACACGCTATTTGTTAGAGACATTAGAGATCGAGACATTAGATTTCGAAGCTTTCGAAGATAAGATAATGCTTAATATTAGGTTCCACTAAGTATTCATTTACGTAATAATATACACTATTTTTAGTTTGAAACATATTACCTTTATTTACATATATACAAGTACACGATAAAAGGTTTTATGCGCAATGTACGTGTAGTGTGGCCTTGGAACTAAAGCTGTAATAAATGTAATTACATAAGAACGTTCCAATTTGTACAGAAAGTATATCACAACAATTTTATACATACGAAAGCTCGTAAGTGTAACTCACGAAAAGTTTCATGGTTATTTGCAGAAGTTCTCGAAGGCGAGTTTGGAAAAATCGCTGATTTACCTGTGTAATTTATTTCACGTGAAACTTCTTATATTTCCTGTGAAATAAATTATAAATATAAATACCGTTATGTTTTACAAAATTTTTCTCTTTAAAGATACATCAAATTGGTTAAATGCACATTTTGTTATAATCCAAGGATTTCGACAAAAAACCACACAAACTAAGCAATTAAAATTTCGTACTATTGCTCAAACTCACTAATCATAAGTATATTTAACTAATCATAAGTATATAATAAAATACACAAAACAATATCTGTTTTGTGTATTTTATTATTTATTTGACTTATTTCATAAAACAACTTGTAACGTAACCTCAGAACTGTACTGGGACAATACAACAATACTATAATATTAATTAACGTTTTACCATCCAGTGATCAATCCTGAACCATCAGCTACATAGTAGTTTTTTTGATTGACAAGAAAATATATCAAAAGAAGACCTAACATTATTCTCTAAAGGTAAATTAAACAGCTAAAGCATATGGAAAATATAAAAATAATGCAGTAAAAAAACTAAATTATTTTCCATATAGTACCAAAGAGTGTTGTTTCAAAAGCAGAATTTGTCTACTTTAATCAAATTTTATTTGATTTTAAAATTGTTAAAGTCTTAATCACAGAAAGGATAAAATGCAAATCAGAGAACATTACAAAATCATTGGTAAAAGGGAAAAGCGTTTCATATGCCTATCATTTTAAAATTAAATATTATTTTCTAATATTTATATTTCTGACTAATGGCTTAAGTTTACATTATTTAATTACTACTAGTAATCACGCCAAAATCAATAAAAAGCATAGTCACTAACCGCATCTTTTATCATATATCCAACAAAAATTAGTGAAATTTTAAAATTTAAAAGCAACAGAACAAGAGAAGTAGTAAGATCTACACAAAAGGAAAGCCAAGAATAAACACAGAGAAAAAAAAGCTAAATATTTTGATAAATTGTTGTAAAAATCAAACGGCTTATATCCTGATAGTTGATCGATCAATATACTGAAATAGGTCAAGAATTGCGACGTGAAGCCTCTCCTCATAAATGCTTAGTGCAGACCAATAAACGGGGACGCATAGCATTTTCCGTCGTCTAAACTCGAGTCTGGCGCGCTGGTCGATAACGAAGCACAAACCAGCGGGGTGTCAAATTATGTTATGAAAATAATTGGTTTTGCTTCTAACTATAATTAAACTTGTCCAATAAATTTGTCAAATAGCGTCTCGAGGTGAATGTACTATTAATAAATTTAATATTTTTATATGAAATATGTATTTGAAATTAAAAAAAAATCACATTCACTTCATTAGAAGCTCGCTCGTTACTGAAACCATGTTTTCATTCGCATAATTTCAAAGCATATCACTGATCGGTGACTTAAATATTGCTATAAATTCGTAAAAATCATAATAATATCCTATTCAACGGTTATTTTGCCAATACTGTTACAATATTGGCAAAATAACTGTTGAATAATGGTAATCGCTTATGTTATAAAAATAATTGATTTTGCTTCTTACTATAACTAAACTATTATACATTTAATTAAACAAATAAATTTGTCAAATAGCGTCTCGGGTTGAATTAACTATTAATATATTTAATATTTTTATATTAATTATGTACTTAAAATTTAAAAAAAATCACATTCCCCTCATTAAAAGCTCGCTCTTAACTTAAACCGTGTTTTCATTCGCATGATTTCAAAGCATATTATTGATCAGTGAATTAAATATTGTTATAAATTCGTGAAAATCATAATACTGTCGTATTCAACAGTTATTTTGCCAATACTTTTACAATGTAGCATCGAATAGTTCAAACAAGTACGATTACATAATTTAAATTTTTACTCTGCATAAAAGGGCAAAAAACTTTCACTGTATAACTAATAAACAAGACGAATTTACTTTGCATTTTCACCAAGAATGTTTGTTGAGCCGTATAAAATTAATTATACCCAGTAAAATTTTAACTTAAAAAATTAGTTCTTGGTTTTAATATTTAACCGTTAAGTCTTTCGGAATAAAGTACGAAATACATAAAGTCTTTAAAAATCCATTTATAGCAGAAGGCGTAAAGAATTTGATATTTTCCATGGAAACTTTTATTGACATTGGAATATATTTAAATTTATTCTTTTAAATTTGCATCTCAGTATACATATGGGTGAGTTTTCAAGTATCTAAATGACTTGAATTTTTGTTCAAGTAATTTTTCAAAATTGTTTTGAGTAAATTCATTTTTGTTCGTATAAAAGTAGTCTAAATTCCTGCGTGAAACTTTTTAGATACTTTTTAGGATGGCAATAACAAATTTCATAAAAAATCAATGCAATAAATCTCGAGTTAGAGATCGCTTTAGTAAAGCAAGGTATTTTTAAATGCCTATATTTTAAATATTGAATATATTTGGCGTTAATTTTGTAGAAATTCATTATTCACAATTAAATGAAACTACGTGATGTAGTATTATTTCTATTTTCTTTAAGTTCGTTACCACGACCTAGGTCTCGTTGTATTACAGGTTTCGTTGTATTAACATCTTCAGGTGGGCTATTAGTAAAGATCTTTGCTAATATCCCACCTGAAGATGTTGTAATACAACGAAACCTAGGTCGTGGTAAAGAAATTAAAGAAAGTAGAAATAATACTACATCACGTAGTTTTATTTAATTGTGACCTATATTTTAGTAAAGTTAGGCAAATAAAGGTATCATTTTATAAATACCTACGGAAGAGTAGAGTCAGGCAAATAAAGGTGGCATTTTATAAATGCCTAGAGAATAGTCATGCAAATAAAAGTGGTATTTTATATGTACTTACGGAATAATAGAATCAGGCAAATAAAAATGGCATTTTATGAATACCTATAGAGTAGCAGTAATCTAGCTGAGTATTATTCCAATTTTTAATTTTATTTCTTCACTAATAACCTTCGTAATTTTCTATAGCACTTCGTGATAGAAATACAATTAGATCTATATTTGGGGGTGTAATAGATAAAATGAAGAACGGACATTTAGAACTTATTTCAATTATATATTCACTTAAGGTAACAGAATAAAATTAATCTATGAATTTTAATGACTGGTAAGTCATTCGGATTGGTAATTTTACAAATCAAATCTCTAAAATTATGAACTTGAAATTTAGAAATAAATTGATCAGTATTGCAACTTTTACGGCATGGCTACATAACATAACATTCTTGAAAGTTCTGCAAAGTTTTCCGACAATATTTGGGAATAAATAATAACAATATCGGTAAAACTATAAAAAGCTCTTTCAACTGGCAATTTAATGTATTGGTTTTTCATGATTAATAAATATTTATTTTCCCACTTCCTTTCCCACTTCCTTCCTTAGTTAAATCAAAAGTATAGTAAATAATCGTAAACTGTATTACAGCCTATGATTGGAATCTTTCGTCTATTAACCGACTACCATATTTAAACAACGTCAGTACGTGGACGAGTGACCGCATGGAAACACTACTTGTAATCGATTTAGTTTTAATAAGTTTCAGTTGGCGTGTTTTTGGCTCATAATTTTTTTACTACAGACTATCGAAAAATTATTCGTCCTATTTAATAAATGGCGGTTTCAAAACTATTAAGTACCGATTTTATTGTTTTTAGCACGCGTTTGTAAAATTGCCATCGACTTCACTAAACATTCAGTCTGTTGATGGTTTCATTATCATTGATTAGAAGTAAAATAACGTGTCTGCAATTCGAGGTTTTTTGCTCATCGCTATATTATTTCTAATATATAATAATATTCTCTTGAGATAGAATATAATCATAACTAATAAAATATGTTTAATTATATATTGAAATTTATTCTTTTTGAATATAAGTTATATATCAAAAAGAGTAAATTTAAATAATTTCTAGGATTTCTTTTTGGTATGTAAATTGGTTGATAAAAATAATTGTATACTCCACATTGCGTGTGTATCGTTGTCTTTTAAAAAACTAAAATTACGCCTTATAGTCCACCTTACAAATTTATTTTTGAACAGTCAAAGATATCATTGAATTGGTAATATAATATTCAGTCTATCTAAGTTATTGAAAATTCTGTTTATAAGATTATTTTTGGAAGTTATTCATGAGAAATTTCACTTACATTTTTTTCAATTGTGTCATGAAAATTACTATAAAATTGATATTGTACTATTTAAATTTTACTACAACACTTTAGCTATATGAAACAGAATACGTAATATATTTTTATTTCAGTATTTCAGTCGGTAAATTTTTCAGTGAAATTTTCTCGTTAAATTTTTTCAGTGAAATAAAAAATATTTTTATTTCAGTATTTTATTTCAGATACAATATTGTAATAATATTAGATGAGAAATAAATTAGTCATCAAATAGAAAATAGTCTTAATAAGATGCCGCAAAATATAAAGAGTACAACGGGTGGTGAACCAATTCAAATTAACAGAATTTACTTGTTATTGTCATAACCATATCTTATTCAATAAAGTTTGTGAGTAAAGTTAAACTTGATAAAAAGTATTTCATTACATCTGCGACTCACAGCAAACTGATCGATATTTCGGGGCATATTTACCTATGTTTGAACATTGTTAGAGAGTATATAAATATTCGCCTGCCCGTTACCCGATGTCTTTGATTTTGCACGCATGCCGTCGTGGCGTAGGCGTTACAAGGTTGTCGCGTAATTAAAAAAATGAACTGACAACGTTTTTGCTTATATACATCTTTTATTAAATTTTTAATACATCTCAAAACGAAAGTAAAGTGATATCAAAATATATATCTCCCATATGGGTATTCTCTTAAATTTTATTAATTGCTAAATTATAATAAAATCTTTGTCTTAACTAATATTATAACTATGAAAATGCATTTGTTTGCCCTTTTTCACGTCGCTATGGGGCAACGCATCGGCGTCCTCATAGGTAGTAAACAGACCGGAAAATGACGTAGGCTATGTTTTATCCCGGGACTCTTATCCTTAACCTAAAAACTGTGTTTGTTTGTACCTCTGTTACGTTGCAATGGAGCACCTTATCGACGTAATTTTTTACAGAAAGATGATTAGTAGACTGAGCAACTATATAGTTTTTTATCGCTAAATATCATTCTTTTGGGAAAATTCTTGTCTCAAACTGAAAAAGTATACAACCAAAATAACAAAACGATATTTAACGGTGCTATTGATCGATGTGATTTACCCCAATATAAAGAAGCAACAGGATCACTATCTTTAGAACCTAATTTAAAGGATAATAGTTCTGTTTTTATTGTTTTATGTGTTATAAAGCAGTTAAAGTAAAGACTTAGTATTTAATATTTCTTGATCATTCTAGACAGGCCTGCATGTTTTAGTTTTTCTCTATAAGTTTGTAGTTTTAACCAAATGGGTAAAAGTCAGTAGAAAAAATCTTCTTAAAGTTATTACTACCTTTTACCTGCGCAGCCGCTGTAAAAGCTTGTAATAACAATAAGAAGAAATCAGCTGCCATGAGTACCTACATGCTTCAAAACAATTGATATATTTATATATATATATATATATATATATATATATATATATATATATATATACGATAAATTGTCTAGGTCATTTCAATAATTTTTCAGTAGTAAACGGTACAATGTTTAATAAAATGTCTATAATCTACTTTATTGATATTTGGAAAAAAAATTTGACCACCCTTTTATTAAAAATATATTCTATACGCAGAATTCGATCTACAACACAAGTCACGACAAAAGTACTTCCACCATTGCGCAAGTACCTCTGTCTGACGACTTTATGCTCGTTAGACTGTGCTAGCAGATTATAGCCGCAGTTAGCATGAGACATATGTAACTGCAAAATATGTACGAGGCAATATATGACGCCTCAAAACACATTTGCCTGCTTTTTCTTTCTAAATTTCAATCAAATGGATCAGATTTATTTAACATTATACCGTTTACCACTGCAAAATTATTGAAATGACCCAGAAAATTTAGCTTAACGCTAACTCTCGGAAAATATGGATACGGTAATATTATTGAAAAGTACTCAAAACCTGATGTAGTAAACCTGGTAAAGTTTATGTACGGAAAACGAATAAATTTAACCAAATGTCCTAAGTTAAAAAAAATTGTTAATTTAGTCGATCCAAGCTGGCATCGTTCGTTAATCGATCTATGTTGTATCTAAGTGTCTGGCTCTGAAATCTTGTTGATATTTTGGGCTGCCAAATACTTCCGTATATGCTCGTTTAAAAAGTTTTTCTTGAAAAATAAATACACAATAAATATACATATCGATCGACACCAAGAAATATTTATGCTTCCGCCCCTATTTATAAATATTGTACCCTGACAAAATTATAGTATTATGTCCAACATTTTATATAAATCTATTCATATAATAAAATTGAAAAAAATGAAACTGTACTTAGAAATTTGTGTGTAAAACAAAATGCTACTTGCTAAAGACACGCTATTAAACCTAAAACGACAGTTTTTTAGATTTTTTTCCATTTGTCTGAAATTTTTTATTTGGCTGAACCGGTTTGGATGCGGTTTTCAGTGGTTTATTTACATTAAATTGAGCTAACACTTAAGCTTAGTCTCAATTCAATCAGTTCACAAATAAAAAATATGCGTTAATCTTTATTTTATTTTATTGTGTACGCTGATATCATCATACCACCTGCAGAACCGATTTGGCAACCATCGCCACCTATTAACGTGTTTACTAAACTTTATGCTCATAGAGTTCTGAGCGAAAAAAATGATAATACAAAAAAAATTCTAATAACTTTTCTTACTCCGAATACCATGCGAACGTGGTCACGGGTACAGCTAGTAAATAAATAAAAAGTCTTTGTAAAAAGGAGAAAACTGTAAATCCCTGCTTACAAGAAGTTGTTACCCAAGAGTTCTCCTTGGCGCTGATTAAAATAAGACGCCGTTATTTAAAATCATGTTATTTATTATTATATTTAAATCAATAAATTGTCAATTCCTCATGATCATGAACCATGATCTAATGAGCGGACAGAAGTGATGACCAGTGCTATCGGTGCCATACTCTCCGGAAATCGAAGTTATTTTTGCTATTAATAGTCTAAGCGATAAAAAGTAGTGTAAACTTATAGTTGAATGAAATAGATTTGGTTATCATTTACTAACACGAGCTTAACAGAAAAAAATACTTTAAAACCTAATGTTCCAACTATTATGACTTGAATACAAAGGGGTTACCTACTTACTGAGCCTAGCTGCTAATTACACAATTTACGCCCAGTGTCGCATTGCGGTTTTAAATCTAGTATGTAGATGAGAATTGTTGTATATTCCATGTTATTTACTTGTTTTTTATATAATGTAGAAATTATGTATTACAAAAATTAATATATTCGTGTTATTACTAGAAAATCTGTAGATATTTGTATAAAGATATATATATATATATATATATATATATATATATATATATATATATATATATATTTAGAGACACGACAGTGGAATTATTACGTCTTATTTACTATTGAGAAAAACTGCTCCACATTTTTTTAAACTACAATTATATAAAAACAGTGTAACTGATATCTTTAATAAAAATTTTGTTTAAAATTTGTTTTAACTTAATACAATTTGTGCATAAAAAGAAAATTCATTTGTAAATTGTAAAAAGATTTCTAAAGAAAATTTACAAGCTATCACAGGACCAAGTATCTTATATTACAGTTGAACCATAAGGAAACTTATTTTATTTTGTTGCATTAAATAAACGTATTGAAATTGAAATAAGACTCAGAGTAATTCTTGGACATAACTAAATCTTGAAACTAGAATACATGCAATTAATTAAAGCGTGACCATTGTTTTTTTTCATCACTGTTTGATAAATCAAGAGATGTAATCGTAGATTTTTTATCAATATAATGGAATATGCAAATCTTCCTGCTTTGTAACTATAAGACTCTTACGACATCGAACAACTAACGCGACTTATCACCTTTTTGTAAATTGTGACCAAGCCTTTGGCGAAAAAATGTTATATGGCTAATATGAGAAACACTGATATGAAAAATTAAAATAAATACTTTCCATATGTATATGATTATAGCACTTATTATATATTATTATTTTAGTACTTATTATATACATATTTGTCCCATCCGATTATGAGTTAAACAAATAACGAAACATATTATTGAATATATTTGGCGTTAATTTTGTAGAAATTCCTTAGTCACAATTAAATTAAACTACATGATGTAGTATTATTTCTATTTTCTTTAAGTTTACCGCAAAGTCCATGTGAAAATAACTATTGACTGACGCTACAAACACTTTCAAGACGAACACATCCTTCAGTGACGAAGAACAGAAAAACAGAGAATTTCGTGTACTCACTATATTTTTTAAAATAATATATTGAAACAAATTAAAACACTATTCTGAAGCAAAATATTAATTAAAATAAAAATATCAACAACCCGAAATATTCTAACATTTTGCGTTGGAACATTTCGTGGTTCGATTTTGGTACATGACACTTCTGCAAAAATTAAAACACCCTGTTGGCATAATTTACTGGGCGACTTTATTTAATCCTTTTGGCTATTTTTTTTCTGTTACTAATCTTCCACGCAGTTTTATATGACGAAAGTCATAATTGACGGAGAGAAAGGAATTTCGAAATCATTCAACATAATAATGTAATAAAATGGAACCTTCGAAAACATGAAGTAGGATACGATAATATTTTGATATTAAATTCACCCACAGAGTTACATCCGCATAGTATGGAATAAGTTAAAATAGACAAAACATGATTTTTGACAGTCATTTAGACAAAAGTACAAGTTATAAAAAAATAATGTGTTGGTGAGTGGACGCACAACAGAAGACCCCCACCCCCTTCTATGTCCCTCTCCTCTCTCTCTTATTTTCCTCCCTCAAAGTAAACAAAATATTAAGAAGTTAGGTAATTAAAATATTATAATTGATTTGTATTAAAAATATCACTTGATTGATCAGTATTACTAACTTAATATTACTACATAAAAGCAATTGTAATTATGAGACATTTTTCTTTTCACAAGTGAATGTTATCTACAATGTAATAGGTGGATGAAACTATAATAATCTTCAAAAAATTTAAGTTTTATGAAAATTTATATAAAGTTTAAAAACATAAATGATTTTTTTGCGTCTTTCATACCTTGTAGCCTAACATTTCGAGAAAGGCGTACAGTGCTGCAAAGGTATTAACCACTGCAGCACCCTACACCTCTCCCTGGTTATGAGAAAAGTAAAGTTATCTGGTTTATGAGCCAATTAATTTGCAAAAAAATTACCTGATCTTTGTTATTTATGGTATTTAAATATTCATATTTTTATTACATATATGTATTAAGGTATTGTTAAATTCACATAGCAAGCCAGTTTCTGTGGATTCCGGATAACTATTTTCGATAACAATATTTCGAATATCTAATTTTGTTCTTGAGATGTAATATTTTAACATCAATTAAAGGGTTAAATGTTAAAAATTGCATGCCGCACAAATCACATAGTGATGCAATGCGACATGCAATGATATAATTAATTCGATAAAATAACCTAAAAATAAAATAAAATATTATGTTTGAGTACGTGTTTACTGTATGGCATATGAATGAAATAAGAACGAAGGCCATTTTTATTAATTACAGTTTCTGCAAGAGAGAAAAAGGCATGAAGAGGAGAACGCGCGTAATTCCGCTTAAGCAGTAGAGAGAAAACACTGATAGGGCACTGTCTGTACATGGCCACATGCTCCTTCGCTAACATGACGTCACTTCAGCTCGTCTCGGTCGGTTTTTCTATGCTGGCTCACCGTTTTGATTCATTCGTTAAGGGGCATCTCTTCAAAAATCATGATACGGTCTTTCAATTTATTGTTCATCTGTGACACGGTCTTCATAAAGTGATATGGTCTTTCGGTTTATATTCACCATTTGACTATTTTTGTAAGTGAAATTTCTTCAGCCTTAAAAAAATATATACTGAGTAACCTAAGAAGAGTAGCTCGACTCAGTGCAAGTGTCCTGACTACTCATATGTCGTCATTAGTTGGACGCTCCCATTTTCAATGGTACACAAATTATGTGTTACTAATGCATCTCGATTGTCTGGAGATTTTTTTTAATTATCGTTTAGTAATCCAACTTCATTACTTTATTTATCATGTTTCCGTAATAGTACTTCCACATATATCTTTTACAATATAATCGTAATTTTAAACTACCACCGCACCTCTGACACATGCCATTTTATTTTTTTTAAATACTATTTGCATCTTGATTATAATAGTACTATTACATAAAGCTTATATTAAAATTGAAGATATAATCTAAAAATATTTAAATTGATATATTCCTAATAATATACCATTACGGTTAAATACACACAAACAACCATTTATGTAATAATACGGTAAGTTCATTACGTAATAAAGTAAACATACACAGATATAATTTTGGAATCTTAAGTAAATGGAATCTTACGTATCTTAAGCAATGGAATCTTAAGTAATGTATTGATTTTTATTTTGAAAATAATATTACAAACAGTTTGCAATTTTATTTTATGATAAAAATAAAAATAGGTCGCTGCTATTGCAATCGACTCTGAATGGAATTACGTAGATCACAAGTTACAGTTAGTTTTAAGTTCACAATTAGTTTTTACACAATGTTTCTAATAGATAATTATAATTGTAATTGGCAAGAAATCTTTCCTTTACTTTTATTTTTTAATTAATTATTTCAAAATACATTTTATATTCGAATATTTATTTAATATTTCATACGAAAATATTTGAATTTCGAAATAATTTTTTCCTGTAAAAATCATCTGTAATCGAAGATAAATTAAGAGGCATGGCAAAAATATTTGTATTAAACAGGTTACATTTTCCTAAATATTTGTCTATTATCTAAATATTGATTTTTGGTGCTAGTGAAGTTGAAAGGTTCATCAATGTGATTAGCTTCTCATAATAACTTCGTCCTCGTCAAACTGGTAAATTCTTTAAGTAAATATGTTGAAAGTATTATTTATTAAGTTATCACTGGCTAAACTTACAATTAATACTGAAATAGCAAGCTGGTTCATTTGTGCATGTTTATTTAAGTGTTAAGGTGTGTACTTTTTGTTTTCTCCTAGCATTTTTTTTTATATAACTTCATCATAAAAGAAAGAGTCCGCTAAAATTCACTTTTATAGATTTTTTTCTTAAGAAATAAAATGGGGTATCAAACAAGAGTCGAACTCGTGGAATAAATGTACCGTATCTTAAAATTAATTGAATATCATTTTCGTTGAATATAATACCATCACATATTTTAAGAGATTTTTCCTTGTTTTTTTTTAAATTTAATAATGAAGAGTTTTTGATAGATAAATTTATTTTATATTTCTCATTTGACCGGCTGTCGTTTGAAATGAGTCTTTAACAGAAAAAAAATCTTGTCTCGTTTGACCCTTCAAATTTATCCCTAAAATAACGAGTTAAAATTTTTATACTTAACATTTATATTCGGGTTATATTTAATTTTATTGAAATTAAACTAAGTATATCCGCTGCATCAACTAGGCTAGGGATTCCCAACCTGTTTTGCGTTGAGCTTCCCCGGATTATAAAAAAATATATTCATCAATAACAAAGAAAATCAAATAGATTAAAATTTTGGTATTCGCTCTTGAAAATAATTAACTATAATTATATAATCAAATTGTATTAATACTATGTTTGCGTTTAATACTATGCTCTATTTCTATATCAAAATTAAAATTTTAGAAAGATAATTTTAAACACTCATTTTGTATGTAAACAATTATGTAGATACAGTTAAAATAAAAAAATTGAGGCTGTCATATGACCGAATTGGAAACATCATGAACCTTACTCAACTTTGGGTCTCTCAAAAGTAGCTATGCATTTTTATGAATAAATAGTAGTAGAGTATATCTACAAATCCCTCTTAAAAAGGGTCAGAATGTGCTTTTTATACTATACTGTAAACTATAATAACCTCCACACATCTTTATCTTCAACATAGTATCTAACGCTATAATAAACCTGTGAAATAAGCACGTTAATTATTATTAAGTAAAATCGGTCGACACAAGAGAAGCAAAGTAAAAATAAGAACTTAAACTATCTTATTGTCATAATATTAAACCTAATTATTAACATCTAAGAAAGTAGATACCATATATCAAAACTTAGTTATAAATCCAATTATTAACTGGTAAGGATGATAATATATATTAGAACTTAATTAGTTATCGATACAAAACTGAAATGGTACAAAACTGAAATGACCATTATCAACACAACTATGTATGCTTAGAGGGTCAGCACTATAAATATCATAAAAATAGGTCGCAAATCGCCTCAACCCACCTCAACAAGTAGCCGCCTTGCTTGCCCTAGCTTCATAGATTGTGCAATTATAGTTTATATTACACTTTGGCCGTAGCCGAGTTAGCAGAATCGGCTTACGTCAGCACGAAACAAAAAAACATAGCGAGGTTCGCGTGCTGACGCGACCCGGTGACACGGACTTCTGGCGTCGGGTCGGGCTTGGAGAGACGTATATGAATTTCGCCTTTTTTATTTTATTCTGATACTTTCAAGTTAGGGAAATTATTTATTCCAAATATCCAAGTATCTCAGCTTCAACGTCTTGTAAACATATACAAGCTTATTGCGTCTAGGAAAAGGTCACTTTCCAATGTATAGACAGTGTTTTATTATATTAGTACGAGTAATAATTATGCAAGTATACCAATTAAAAAAGCTCTTTTACTGAAATAAATGATATAACGAGTGATCTATATCTAAGTGATGGTTATAGAACATACTTTACAAACGTATTGAATATTACTCATAACATTTGGGATACGAGCATTTTTACGTACTTAAATTCTAACTATAAGAATGTAGCAGATAATTTCCTTTATGAAACTTTATCATAAAAAAATGGAATACATTTCTCTCAGCTTTATTTAAGTAAGGATTGTGGTATGTTGTGTAGCTATCTATTTATTACCATTATGCTATACACTTTATTACAGTCCATGTAATGAAGTTTATATGGTTTATATATCAAGCGCCCAAGCAATACTTTGTTATTATTTCAGTCTATGTATATCTCATTGCATAATTTAATCTAATCCTTGCAAAATAGCAACAATACCAGGATACGGATAGTTAACTAACAGCTAGTGTTCAATGGGTCAATGACATAGACCTGAGTGTCAATTTGTGTGGTATCTCATTAGTGTACATATCGTAAGGTCAACGATTAAAACTTAAATTTGTGAAATCGTTTGTAGCACCGCCCTATTATAATTGATCATAACGTTTGTGGAAAAAGAAAACAACGGAATTCAAAAATATATATTATCAACCAATGGAAAACAATAGACCTCTCTAATTTTAATGAAGTTCAAAGATAATAATATATTATCGAAGATAAATAAAATTTTAAAAAACCGTGCTATAACCTAGGTTATTTTTATAACAAGCCTTCGGCATTTTGTGGCTACATTCAGTTAAAATGGTTTATATAAAATAAAATAAGGAAATCGCCCTACATAAAAATATCATACTTTTCTTAAATTTAGGGTAATAAAAACATAACTGGAAATAGGAATACGTATAAAAGATCAGGCAATATCCATATGTTACTAAGTTGAACAAAAAAATATTCAGGTATTTTGATTTTAAAGAAGGCAATGTAAAATTATAAACAAATATAGAGGTGGAATATGTAATTTAATAAACGGATAAAAAATTCATAAACTTTAAAATTTAACAGGGGTAAACCGATATTAAGGACCAACACATGATTTTAACTTTGAAATTGAGGTAGCTTTTTCCCTATGAAACTCGTCCGGATTTTTCCCAAGTAATTAATAAACGAAGGAAGAAAACGACACTGTGCGTCTGTTGTTTGAAGAAATTATAGAAATGTATTATGTTCAAATATACTTTTAAGATGTATTTTCACTCTCCACTTGCAAAATTTGAAAATGATACTCGGGACATATTGTATTATTAATTGTATAATTAATGAATATACGGTAATAATTTATTTTTCTAATTTAAAGTGTTGTCCTTTTACTTGGCAAGTGCCAAACAATTGGCAAACACGACATGAGTTAAAGTTTGACCGCTTCGTCTGACGCTGTAAAGCTATTACAACGAACGATACTAAAGCACCATAAGCTACGCTGTAATATCAAGCCGTCATAAGCAAAAATTTTCCTACGTTTTTGTGCAGCAATATGCAATAAATAAGGCTTTATTAAGTTTATAAAGGGTACACATTTCCCGGAAATAAGGGACGTAGAAGCGCGGGAAGGATGAACAGAAGAAGATCATGAAAATGGAGTTGTTTTTATTAATATTTTCAGAGGTAGAGATTAATAAAGGGAGCAAAGGAAAATATGGTGGAAAATTTAAAAGCGGGTAAGATTATTAAAGGAAAAAATAAATATAATAAACTTAAAGCCTTTCGAATCATCTTTGTGTACGGTCGTTGTAGAAAACTAATTCTGTTTACTGAAATTATTTGGAATTTTAAATAAATATCGAGTGTATTTTATAAATAGCTGTGCCCGTGACTTTGTTCGCGTGGAATTCGGAATAAGAAAAGTTATTAGGAATTTTTTGTGTTTTTTTTTCTATTTACTCTCAGAACTGTATAACTATAGAGTTTATTAAAAATGTTAATAGATGGCGTCGATAGCCAAATGGGTTCCGCCGATTCTAATATTATTCTGCCCAATGAACGTAAATTAAAATTGACGTATCTTTTTTATTTGTGAACCGGTTGAAAGGAAAGTAAAGTAGTCCGAGCTGATACATATACATTACTGAAAACCGCATCAAAATCGGTTCAGCCGTTGCTGAGATTAGCGTGAAGAAAGAAGATACGCACAACAAACAGACAAAAATTCTAATAACTATTATTTTAAGCTTAGTAGCCTATCTTTAGTAGATAGCACTTAGTTTTACTTATAAATATTCAATGTACCGACGTATTCTTTAATGATTTTATAATATGTATAGATAAAGGTTCAATTTATTATAGTGATGACGTGTTTTTATGTGGTACTAGCACCAGAAAGTATCAAAAATAATCTTTTTCCCTAAATCTCTTCTAAAATTCAGAAACCTCTATAGCGGTTAAACTATGACTTTAATAGAAATGCCACATATACGGCGAAACTCCGTACAATTTTAAGAGAGCTTACTTGCACTAAAGCAATTAAATAATAAGAAAAGAAAATGTTACCTAATTGTTTACTATATTACTTATTTACTTATAGTGTATAATAATGAACGTGCGTTAAATAAAAGAATATTAAAATATTTGTGGTGAAAAATCATCTGAAAAATAAATTTTCTTTTAAATGTAAATATTATATTGTCAAAATATCAAAGGGAAATCAATCGAAATCGGAAACAACTCGATGCAAAGTTTGAATGTAATAGAAAATAAACCACAATAAGTACATCAATAGCCACGCGTCAGAATCGGATTTTAATATTAAATAATGCTCTTGTCAGATGTAGTCTAGTCATAAGATCACAAATAGACGACTCACTTGTTGTAAAGGAGATTACCATTTCAATAGCAAATGATTCATATATAATCACTTTAGCAGGCATGATTTGAAGCCCAAAGGGAGATAATACCTGCGCCGTTCAGCTCAGAGGCGACTATTAATAATTAACCGCCTCGTACGAATGCATTGTTCCTGGTGCTATCAACCATTATATTCATGAGCCATACTGAACGAGCTCTCATTCGTATTTATTTCACACATTTAACTTTGTTTATGTAGGTCGTGTTGCAACTTATCGCTTACAATTTAACTGTTAACTTGATTAGCATAATTGTTATAAATTCTGGAAGCTAACACGAAAGAAATTGATTTTATTTCTGTATGTTATATCCGAAAAAATTTAGAGTATTGTTATGTAAAATTTTTCATTAAACATTCCAAATATTTTCAAGCGTGAGTAAGAATAAATAATTAGTACATATTACTATAATTTACTAAACTTTACTTGTATAATTGGGGAAAATTAATAACGCACAATATAGGTTCGTTGCAGCGCTAATATATAGAAAAACATCTAAGGACACTAATTACGCACAGAAGCAAATGTTTGATAGTTTTCGACAAGAAAAATGGAAAATAAACTGGTAGATCGGTATATGTATAAGGAAACTGACAATTTCAAATTTTAAAAATATTAATGAATTATATATATATATATATATATATATATATATATATATATATAAATTATTATTATAAAAAAGTAATTAAGCTAGTGATGAGCTAAAAATCTCAAATATTGCGTTTATGGTCCCGGACACTTCGTTTATTAAAATATTAAAATATTTTAAAATTAAAGAGCGCAGATAAATGTAATATTTTTACTAGTATACCTTCGTAGTATACCTTCCAAAATCCACCATTTTTATTTAAATTAATCATGTAAAACTAACCAAAATTATTTATTTCCAATTAAGTCTCCTTTACCTATACCTACACAAAAAGTATCATATTTTTATTATTTAGAAAATAATTGTATTGTTACATGTAATGCATAAACAATATAATTGTTGTTCAATTCAAATTTTTGTTATTAATTTAAATGTTATAACCTAAATCAATACTGATTAAAATTAAAAATTCACAGTAAAATATATTAAAAACTAGTTTTCTTGGATACAAATTTAAGCAAATCATTTAAAATAGTAACTATGTACTTAGAACTTTGTAAATTATAATCACTGTAATTATCGATGCTACCAATATATTTTAATACCTTTCACACCACTTAAAAAAAAAGTAACCAAACTGCTGGCAAGATATTTTTCTAGTATTGAATATATTTGGCGTCAATTTTGTAGAAATTCATTACTGACTATTAAATGAAACTACATTATGTAGTATTATTTCTACTTTCTTTAGGTTCTTTACCACGACAAAAAAAAGTAAGTTAAGTTCTTTACACCAAAGATCTTTGCTAATAGCCCACCTGAAGATGTTGTAATACAACGAAACCTAGGTCGTGGTAAAGAACTTAAAGAAAGTAAAAAGAATACTACATCATATAGTTTAATTTAATTGTCAATTATATCTAGTATCGGCAGGTTATAAATTATAATCACTGTAATATATTTTACTATTTTGTTCACCACTCTTTAAAAGAAAATTACCAAACTGCTAGTAAGTAATTTTAGGATTATATCTAGTATCTGCAGTTTATAAATTATAATTGCTGCAATTATCGAAGTTATTAAAATATTTTACCACTTTTTTCACCATTCTATAAAAGAAAATTATCAAGTTGTCGGCAAGACATTTTAAAATTATATGTAGTATCGGTAGTTTATAAATTATAATCACTTTTATTATTGAAGCTACCAATATATTTGAATATCTTTTTCATCACTCTTTAAAACAAAGGTACCAAATTGATAATTCAATGTACAAAATCTGATTTTAGCTCACTATTTTCATTAGCTCATATGTTTAATTTAGCATCTGGTTAATGTTTGAATACAAATAAATATATATATATATATATACTTAGGATATGGCACTTCCCAAGAACCCCCCTCCCGTAAATTATATTCCCCCTCCTCATCTTACGGGTTAATTAAGGTCTTTTAAAAACAACACAGTATCCGGGGAAAATTGTACGAATGGTAACTCAGTCGGTTAGCGTTGTAGTAGAAACATAAAAGAAAATTTATTACGTATTTCTGTAATTTAAAAGCGGTCATTAAATTTCCATTCTCAGTAGTTTTGGGGGAGAATGAGTAGTGAAATACATATTTTTATGTCATTTATCTTTTTTAAATTATGTTTAAATTAATCTTTCACAGCATATAGTTCAGAAGAAATTTGCAATTTTTTTTAATCGCTTAGTTTTTTTTTAAATCGCTTATTTTATTTTACCTTTATAATATAAATAAAGTTATATGTTTTATCTTATTTTTTCACAAAAACAATTATGGTGATATAATACCTATCTGAGTCTGTAAACTAGATAATTCCTTGGTTAGAATATTCGCGATATTAACAGAATGTAATTTTTCTTTATGGAGTTTGCTGATATTTCGCAACAGTACTAAAATTGCTGGGCAGTAAAAGATGACACATATTTAAAGTCGCAGATACTAAACCTTATTTAATGATAATTCAGTTGTCGTATCGGTTAAAAAATTAAGGTGATTAAGTTAATTACATTTTAAGTTCTTATCATTGTAAAATGATTGATTTTCCACAGAAATTTGCGCTCCAATGTTTCATTGTTTCGCACCAGTCTTAACGGGACCCCAATACTGTTACGATTTAACTTTTTCCATACTTTCGTATAAATTATAATATAGTGAAAAAAATTAATTTCGCTGCGCAGTACTTTGTTTCAGCAGACTTTGGTTTTTCTTTTCAATTTTCACTGACCGTAATAGTTCCACTTTTTAGAAGTAGAAGTACATTTAAATTGCAAATAGTCGTCGGAGATTGCTTCATTAAAACGTAGACTCTATTCGAAAGCGCCTTATATATATATATATATATATATATATATATATATATACATACTTGTATAGAGTGTCTTATATGTATAAAATCTCATTAAGTACACGTGGAATCCGTACTGCCATTATTAAACGTTCAAGGGTATGAATATTGGGATACAGAAAAGACTGAAATCGAGAGAATAATTACGAAAGTATCAAAGAATTTTGCGAAATTCAATATTCGCTAATCCTTTGACGTATCATAGGTCATGCGGATATATACGTGAACCTATAATTTGACAGATCGTAGGTAGAGGTACATATCTGCATGTGTCACGTATCACGTATCACGTACATATATACATATATAAGCAAACACCTACAATAATGTAATAACTAAAACACGTGTAAGAAGTAGTCATTTTTTAAGAATTCATCTAATATTTTTTTATTGCCCTCTGTGTCTATTATGGGAGTAGAACCCTAATTATTACATAGTTACGTAATTTAATTAAATAGCTAATTTTTTAAACTGAGTAATGCTTACTGAATATACTTAAAAAATATTTTCCCGTGACTTTTTTTAAACACTTAATTTTATCATATGATTAGCAAGAATTTATAACTTTACTGTATTGTAATAAATATATGTAACTTTCATTTTTTAGATTAATAACTATTTCGAAAAAAACGATGAAAAATTAATTCTATTTAAACAGTAAAATTTTCAGAATCATGTGGACACTTTTTGTATTTTACTAGCTTTGATGCTTGCATTATTAAAGGAATTTATTGCACTATGTTAGCTTTTGGTGCTTCGCTCGAATCAGCTTATGTATAATTTATATTTCTGCGGCAAAGGAATAAAAATAACTTACATCTTGGCTTAAATTTAAACTCGATCGCTGCACTGATCTCAGCAATTTCTATTCACCAACTTTAAGCCTTCACTCTTAGTCTGCCTTTTTAAATCTAAATACTAATAAATGTGTTTCAAGTTCCATGGTGAATATTTTATAGGAAAAATATTTTAATTTTTAATTGAATAGTGTTTACGTAAGTTGGTAAACAAAAATAATCAGGAATAATAGAGGTAGACAAAACTTTCCTTGGGAAATATATGAAAGGGACTAAAGGCCTAAATGTTTACAGTAGTACAAGTAGCTTTTAAGAGTACTCGAGCAAATATACAGACCAAAAACACTTAAAACTGTTTTAAGGATTCAGTAGAGAATATACATCATATACTAATATTTTCTAACAAACCTTTGGTACAATTTTAAAGTAGTACAGGCACTTTCCTTATATATAAGCAGAGTGCTGTCAATTGTCATAATGACATTTAACGTGTGCATGTGTACATCAATTGTCATAATGACAATTGACGTAATATTTATGCTTTTTACTAACCTAACATATATGTAAATTATGAGAACGCTCGCACATACAGTATAACTACGTGAGTAAAATTATACATCGCCACTTATAATTTTACGTCACCGTAAATAAATCTCGCTTCAGGAAGTGAATATCGGCAGCTCTGAGGGGTGTCAAACTTTTTGAATTTTTACCAGCGTGCGTTTGACACCGGATCGTTAGTTACCCTCTCTTTGTAATTAAACTATGTGTGCAACTGCTATAAACTATGTGTGATGGTTACGGTACTGAAAAGGAAATAATTGATGTAACAATGTTCTGTGTTGTTGACGAGTTTTTAACTTGGAGCTTTTGCATAAATGTAGCGGGATATTTGCCGAAGGCTTCAGAAAAAAATCCTGTATGTTAGCTGCCTAATGGTACTTGTTGCGGTTTAGTTCAAACATTTTAATGATTTAATTCTCTGCTAATGACAATAAATACATCGTTAGAAAAACTATATTTTTTTAAACATATGCGCAAAACTAAGAAAAATCTTAAAATGTTTCTTAACATAGCAAGAAAGCTGCGAAATTATTGAGTCAGGAACTCATAGAATGTTGCTTTGATAAGCAAGCAAAAGTTTTCTCATCGAATTCTGTTTATGACGGCCATTCTTTAAAATAATTAATTACATAAATTTACTTAAAATGATCAAAATTCTTTAAAGTAATCAATTAATTAGTAGTAAGTAGTACCAATTGAAATATTAAAAATTCTCTTTACCTTGATACAGTGTTCACGATAGTTGTATCAGTGAAAAATCATGTTGTAATGCAAAGTTTTCCAAATTAATGAGAGAAAAAAATATATAATTTAGGCCATCTCTGCTGTGTACTAATATAATTAACAAATAAAGGTCATATTATAGATACCCTTCATGTATCAATATTATTAATCCTTAGAATTATAAGTTTACTATGGTTTACCATCAGCCTAACCAGTGTGGGATTAGAAATTAGGAAAAAAATAGAATTCATAAAAGTCTCCTGACTGCACTAGGACGATTTTTTGTTTCATATTATATATTGATTTGAAAGAAAAAAGCTAAATACATACAAATCATGGAACAAGGGACATGGTATGACAGATGGAGTGACAGCGTCTTATGATCTAAAGAACAAACTATCCAATTAACTATTCTACAGAACAGACTTTCACTGCTAATAACTTCCACAAATGTACAATTGTGAGGTTCATTATACAACATTCGAGAAGTAAGACAGTAAACATAAATATTTCTTTTACTTTCATTACGAATGAGCGAATGATTTTATTAAAATTTAAAAAAATAACATTTATAAAATCGTACACTCGAATGATATCGCCTCTAAATTTTGACACGTTAACGAAACGTGTCCAAATCTTTGATGCTTTTTCCCCAAGGCAAATTTCATATATTTATATAAATTTGTTTAAAAAATAATCGTGGTATGACAGACACACTTATCGTAAAAATTGCATTGTTTCTTTCGAGACACGCGAGCCTAAAAGGATTTAGAGTTACGTCTTGTGTTCAAATTCCTTCTCCCCTTACACATGTTAACTGCATGAGTACTGGAGTTAATTAATAAATTAACTCCTTGTAAATCAGAATTAAGACTTTCAGGTTGTTATAAATAATAACTTAACGGACTTAACAACTTAGAGTTTGAATAATTTTTGTTATGTACAAAATGAAACATGAATTTCATTGAAAAATTAATTTCATTGAATCACAAATCTTGTGCATAATCGACAAGTTTTTCTTTTTTGTTGTGAAGACATTAGATATTTTCTAAAGTATTACTAGAGGAAATTTTCCATTTAAACTTTTTATTTACGGTCTATGAAGAATTGAAATGCTATCACTGTGTAATAATTGGATAAAAATATTGTTTTAAAATACGATATTGAAATTATGTAAGTCGTGTACTTGTATTTCAAGTTTCAACCTACTAAGCAAAAAAAATATTTATTCGATTCTACGGGCATAAGCTGTCTATACGGTTTCAATAAAATTATTAAAGCGCTTAACACCGGTAGTATTTTTAGATTCATCGCAGACAGGTCTTGAATATTCAGTCATAATATATTTTCAAGATATCTTGATACCTTCGAGACGTCTGGGATCGAAGAAGCGGAGCAAATTGGAAAAACTATTTGCGTCAACAGAATAGTTAAAATATTGCATTCGAATTACTCGTCCGATATTCGTACGTAAATTGCAAAAAAAAAATAAAGACGAACGATAAACATGAAATCGAGAAAAGTATTTTCATTTCGTTTAATCATGTTTGCGCCAGTTAGACGTGCCTAATAGGCGTGTATATAACGAAATGAGAACATATTTTTGGATTCTTACTTATTTATGTTACCAAAGATATTTAATAATATATTTAATAATAATCCTCCTAATATAATAATAATCCCACTAATAATATTAGTAAGACATTTTTGATAGTGATCGCATTGAATTAATAGGTAATTCTGTTTACCTGGAATTTTAAGATTATATTGAATAAAAATATAGCTATTTCTGTCAATCCAGTTTCAATGTACATCGTTGATCGTTAATGTAATAGACTAGTCACATATTTCGTTTGTACCGTAACTTGATTTACGTTGCGGTAACAGAAAATTTACATTACGAAAATAAATATATCTTACCGGGTTGTAGACAATTTAACTATATCTCTTCAAAACACTGAAAAGTCTCGCGCCGCTTGAAGGCTTTTATACCTTAAAAGGACATTTAAATCAATCCGATTTTAAGCTATACGGTAGCTTTATGAAATTTAAGATAGAATTCTTGAAACTTCGAAAAAAAATGTTGCGTCTACACGCGTTAGAAGTCACACTTCCTTGGGATAATACAAGAATAACTTTATTTAGCACGCAAATAAATAATGAATTGAAATTAAATAAATATGCCAAAAATTTATTGTAATTAATTAATTTTAAGTATTTAATATATTATAAAGTAATGATTTATCATTTATAGTGCAAATAAATACGTACGGAAACTCAACCTATCTTAGAGAAATAAAATTAAAACATATATTAAAAAGTTTATAAGCACTATTTCTACCATTTAAATACATATTTACACATTTACACATTTTAAATACATATTTACACATTTATACATTTTCATACCTAACATTTAAATTAATGTTTTTATTAAATGTACCACTAACAAATTTCAATTCCCAAAAAAATATTATTTAAAAGCACAGATAACTCAGATTTGTATGAATATAAAGCACGTGTTTCGTATTTACAAATATCTCAATAAATATCATGAATGTTGCATGAGCCACCACATGCACGTAAATATATGTTTAGTGAGCAATTTCTTAGTGTTCATTTTTGTTGCATCGTGCGCGCGAATCGTCACATTTTTTTCTCATCATATTTCGTAAAGCTCCTAAAGAAGCACAACTTCGAAAATTAAAAGAAAATGGTTATATGAAATTCGCAAATATTTTTTTAAAGATGTATGTACATGATTATAATATCAAAGCTGCCAGACTTTATTTGCTCTAGCTGGATATATTTATGAAATGAATCTTCAATACTTCAAGTATGTTCGTAAATCATTTATTCCGTTGCACTTAAAACGTTTTTCATTTATACACATATGTGTACATATATATATGTTTATTTGTAACTGTGAATACCTGATATATATGATATTACCTTTATTTAGAAATATGATTCAATTCAAAATTTTATCACCAATATTTCATAGTAATATTGCAGGAAAATCTGGCAACTAATTTGGCATGTGTTCCTAACATAATTTTAATGAAAAGTTGTCTGCTTTTAATCTTTTAACATCTTTTGTAAAATTTCCTGTTAAACGTATTGCACGTTATATTTTGAGAACGGCAGGTAGCTTCATAAAACGAGTTTTCTTTATAAAGTTTTTAAATGTTTCATTAAATGATATTTGTATTAAGGAGAAATTTATAATTTGTAATATAAAGTAATTTTCAGAATAATAAAGAGCAAATCGAATTTAAATTTCTGTCATAAATTATCATCCGTATACTCCTCAATCTGTATAGTTGGCGCTTAAAAATATAATTTGAGTTATTTATCAAAATGAAGTAGTTTTAAATTATCCGTAGTCAAAGTTTAATCGTGGTTTGTATTAATAAGATTCACGTTCTGCGTCGATTTAAATAACGATTCGGCCCGGTTTCGCACGGGTGATGGAAAGGAAAATCCTCAGATGTATTAATATTTTCCGACTTAATTCGTATTTTTGACCATAAATCGGCTAATTTACACAAAACCTATAACAATTACGTACGTTTGGGGTAGCATTAAGTTCCTATGTCCGGATCATCTGTCTGGGCTAATGAAGTAATAAGTATATCTATAGGACTGTTGCATAGAGCTAGCAAGTTAGGTCAAAACCCAACTGATGTGAAGTTTTTTTGACTCTTCTTATTCATAAAACACCGTAGTGGTTACTAAATATTAACTATACATTTTATTTAAGTGTATTATAGTACGAATTTTAAAATAATTATTCCAAGGGAATTAACAATCAGAAGACGTATCTTTATAGACAAACCTAAAATATTTCTTTACATACAACTTTATTACTTCCGCAGAATCAGGCGCAAAAACAAATATATTATGATTTAATGTTTCATGTGATAAAGCAACGTACAATCAGCTGTTCGAAAAATATTGAACGCTGAGGTCAATTCCAGCAAAGTTTAGAGTCTAGTTTTGTGCTGTATTTATAGTCATTCCAAATACTAAAAGAAATGAGACAACACTGTCATACAAACAAATATGCAACCTCTTATATTCTAACGATTTACCCAGTATATACCAGTCAAGTCCCTACCCATAGCAGATTCACGCAGCCTATACCAGTCAGGTCTCAACCCATATCAGATTTACGCAGCTCATACCAGTCAGGTCTCTACCCATACCAGGTTTACACAGCCCATACCAGTCCTTTATTTATTGTAATTCTAAATACTAGCTGTTTAAAAACAGAAAGATTCAAAACGATTAAAAACTAGAAAAAGATTCCAAACTAATATGTGACCTCCGATATTCTAAAAATTTACCCATACCCTGCCCATACCTGTCAAGCTTTCAGTTCGACCAAATTACACAAAAGCTTTATAAATTGCAGACTTAAACCTTCTTCGTAAATAACTCCATATATTGGCGAAAGCCACATGAAAATCCGTGCAGTAGTTTTTGAGATTATCACGTTCAGGCACACAGCGAATTAGTCTTATACTATGTAGCGAAGTATAAATTTTTAAAAATGTATCTATATTATGCAATAAAGGCGTCAATTGGTCGATCGATTTTGAAATTACAATAAAAATATTTGTATTCTTCAATCAATGCTTCAACATATACTAAATTGAGAGATAATTTATAATTGAAATAATGGCATTTTTATTGATCAGTACCCCATAAAGACACTTTACAGAAGCTTGGTAATTCAATGCATTTACAATTAATTTTTCCTGTTTTCTTGGACCGATGAAGTTGAATAAGTTCTTGATTGACATGTATGTATTTCTGTACGACGATTTTCACCACGCCCAATAACCAAATTTGTTTCATATAGAATATCATACATTTCTTTGTCATGTAATACCAATTGATCGTTTTACTTGAATCAACTCAGGCAATTAGTTTCCTGATGTCCCTCACGGAGCAAAAAACAAATCATTAAAATGTCTTTAATACAAAGTATACTTCATTGGTACTTTTAACTGAGTTATTAATTTACAATTGTCTTTTAATTGACATTGCATCACTGCGATTATAAGTACGACTCAAATTAACGTTACCAGTCAGCGTTGGATAAACTTAAGTTTGTACGGGTAAATTCTTAATTACTATTTTAATCGTATTTCCAAATTTTAGTTTATCCGGATAAACCTAGGTTTTGTTGATGGTCCCACTTTTACTATACTGGACTCATACTTTTACAGATTTATCTATCACCTAGTCTCCCGTAATGAAAATAATATTATTCCAATATTTCGAAGTCAAGACTCTTTAAGATACTGCAATAAATTTCGGAGTGGAAAACTCACTCACTTCCCTTTTCACCGTCTGAATAAAAATAGAAAATGAGGACGCTACTACGTGCTGCGATTGATCAAATTCACATGAAGATCTAAAGACGCCAGTTTCGTATAAAATGCGATTTATCCCAATTTCAAGGGTTTTCCCTGCGTCTTTATAATCACTATGATTTTGAGGATGACGCAAATTAGCATTAGCCAATCAGCGTTGGGTAAAGTTAAGTTTGAACGGGTAAATTCTTAATGACTATTTTAATCGTATTTCCAACTTTTAGTTTATCCTGGTAAACGTAGGTCTCTTCATGGTCCGACCTTTCCCCGTAACTACACGTTTATACATCATTTAGTCTCGTATTCTTACATGTTTGTATATCACCTAGTCTTCCGTAATGGAAATAATTTTGTTCTTATAAATATTTCGGAGTCAAGACTCTTTAAGATTTTGTAATATATTTCAGAGTGGAAAACTCACTCACTTCCCTTTTCACAGGGTAAATAAAAGGAGAAACTGAAAACGCTGCGACGTGAACTATTTAAATAAATTTATATAAAGGTTCAAAGCTGCCAGCTTCCCATAAAATGCGATCCCGCCCAGACAATAGATGCAACATACTTCCGATCTTCTTGCAAAACGTATTATTCATATAATTATGGTAACGTAATGAAATTTTTGATTCTTAATTGTTTCCTGTATTTATACTAATTGATTAAACAAAAAGTAAAAAAGAAAAATAATTATGATCATTTGAGCGCAGTATTATGAGAATTCAAATTTAGGCAAAGAATACTTCGATCCTATTTCTCTTAAATATCTCACGTAAGCCTAAATAAGTCCTAAAAGTGAACGAGTTACAATACTATTAAATGACAATTGAATGAACTATGACACCAGCTGGAGAGAATAGCATGTACAATTTTTACACTCATTACAATTTTCACATTCATTAGGTCAGCCATCATCAAAGGCTTTCATTTAGAAAGGAGCATACGAGTGTGAAAATTGTATATGCATTTCTTTCCAGCTGAAGTCATAGTTCATTAGTTCGTCATTTAATAGTATTTGTAACCTATTCACTTTGAAGATTTATTTAGGCTTACGTGAGATATTTAAAAAAATATACATTTGATGTGACAATATCATTTCATTCGATCATTAAATAAAAAAAAAACATCCATTATAACTAAAAGAAGGAATTGCACATTTGACATTTTTTAACAATTATTTAAAATATTGCAAAACTTTTTTATCGTATATATAATAATGGTGTTTCATTTTAAAAGTTGATTTGTAAGAAAAAGTTCTTTTAAAAGATTTTTATATCATGCGCCGAAAATTTCAGTTGGAATATATACAATTAATATCCTACTAGTGCAGAAATTATACAAAACTCATATTTTTCGTAAATTAGTCGGTAAAATTACTTCACCGTCACATATAAATTGTTAGAATCCTCTTTAGAAAAAAATCTGCTCGCCAAATCCTGACATTCATGATAAATGGCTAATGTTAGCATGACGGGAGCCAACATATTCATCAAGAAAAAAAAATATCTACATTACAAGTAAATATTGATAATAAAAGTAAACCATGTTTAAATTAACAACACCATATTAAATCTAATTACAAAATAAGTAGGCATTTAACTTGCAAATTATATTTGGATACATTAAACGCTAGAGAACTTAATTTCATAAATTAGTAATTACATGATTGTCAATAAAATTACTAAAATTACAAAATAAACATTTCCACGAAGTTCGCTTCAAAATTTCAGCTTATCCTTTGAAGGAAATAGTGGAAAAACGAATTTATTTTTAATCACCTGTGACATTCAAAACTAAGTAGGTAAATTTTTGTTTACTTCAGTCGTTTAGATAATTTTCCGCAATTTCTTGAATTAGTTAAACACGGTAGGGAGGGAAAAGAAGATGATCCTTTACCTACACGTAACCAACCACAAAGGACAATGACAATGAAACCCGCCAAAAGATTTTAAACGACCGAGTTGAGCCGATAAGTATGTTAATTGAATGAGTTACATGAAATTTAATCAAGAATTAGACCTTTCCAAGAATTCTGCAAGTATCAACTTTGTTAAGAGTTCAAAAGCTAATAAGAGTGAAGATTTCTAAGACCAATTTAGATTTGTTTGGAAAGTGTACCACTAATTTTTGAAGCTCTTTGTAACATACGATAAAATTTATATTCACTACTATATAAGTATGTATATATATATATATATATATGTATATATATATATACACAAATATATATATATATATATATATATATATATATATATATATAAATATGTATATATACACAAAATATAAAAGCCAAAACAGTGAAAACAAATTAATTTTCTAAGAATGTAAAGACAATAAACAATACCATTAGCGAAAAAGTTATAGTATCCTTATTTTAGGACGCCAAGGGGCAAACTTTTATTCATTACCTTCACAAAAGTTAAACTAATACTGGTTAATACGATGTTAATTCGTTAAAAAACTAGCTGAAAAAAATTTTAAAAAACTATCAGGGATGAGAAAAAGGAAAGTCTTGTTGCATTTAAGTAATATGTTCATAGCTCTGTTATCATGATGGTAAGTCTGCATGAACTTCGATTTGTAATACTGGAGTACTCCTCGTATCCACCAGATCTTTCTTACTTAAATAAAGAGACATTAAGCTGGACGGAAATGTTTAACCAATGAAGAGGTCACGGCAGTGTCGGAGCAGTTTTTTTCGAGGGGTATGTTGCTCTGGTATGTTGCTTTTAAGGATGCTATATAATTCTTAAAATGCAAATGGAGTAAATACATTTAGGTCAAGGGCTTGGTGTAATCTACATAAAAATATTTTATATTGAATTGGCATCATTTTCAATATAGTTTCAATGAATTTCCCATTCCTAAATTCTGCTGAACAAAAGTCCAAATTGAAAGAAAGTATATAGCTATCATAAAATAATTTATTTCCAGCAAGTTTAGTCTATCAACCTCCACGAAACTGAATGAGCTAGAAAAATGTTACACCGTCGATTTTTTTTCAATATATACCCATGACAAGCAAATCGACGCGCTAACTCAAGATACGAGATTTGTTTCGATTATCTTGACGTGATGTGCTCTTATCGGTGTTTTTATGTTTACAATCTTAAAAGTCACATTAAAAGAATATAAATTATTTGTTAAATTAAAATACTTCATTTAAATTAATACTTCTACTATTCTCGGACCATAAACTACTATAAAATATTTCTTTTATTATATGTGTAAAATACTTTGTTTTCTTTTGATTTTTAAAATATTAATATTTTTTTATAATATTTTTCCAATAATAAGTTAACTTTGTTTTCATGTAGTACGCTGAATCAAATCCATTTTAGAACTTTTGTTTTTAAGAATACACACATGTTGCAAAGCACTTGCTGAAACATGGATACCATTTTAAAGAAAAATACTATTGACATAACACCGGAAACGCATTATTTTATCAAACCTTTCAATTACTTTATTGTAAACACTAAGTTTGCTTATAATTTTTACTTTAACTAGATTTATGATGACCTATTGACATAGCGGACTAAACCATATTACAAAGCCTTATTGAGTTGAAAAAAAACAGCTAAAATATTTTATTTAAAAAATTGTATTCCCACATTATATTGCCAAAAATATATTTTAATAAGTTTGGAATCACCTACAAATTAATAGTTTTTTTGGTGAGTCACAAAAACCTTTTCCTGAAGGACTTGTTTTTTTATTTTAAAACAGTATCCTAAAAATAGATCTCAGCATGATTTTTTTCTCATTTTTAATTTTTAATTATTCAAAATAGGTTGTAAGAATGAAATGAAATCATGTAATTGAAGCACACATACTCAGACACATAAACACATACACATGTGCACTCATGCATAAACACACCCACATTAAACATGCATACTCATTGAACTCGTAAAGTACACAGAATAACTTTTACTAAAACAGTAATATAATATGATTATTACTAAGGAGCTAAAAATATTTTAAAAAGTTTATTTGTCAGTATACTTGTGTATTTATCGATAAAATGTATCGTTTTAGGTTACGCTAACTTTATCGTTGTTTTATACATTTACCATTATATGTAAAATAACCAGCGTAGGAAGCTATCAGAGTAAAAACATCAGCGGTTGAAGTCGCGCAAAAGCTACTGTCACCATGAATAATTAACAACAAAACAATAAACGCCTCCAGCTTTTCGTCGAACGTAGCTTTTCCTCTTAAGCGAAGCTTAGAAGCTCTAACTGTCTTGACCCACACAAATCGATTCCCTTTGTGTAGCATGCAGCTGTCTGATGCCCGAATTTTGGTATTCCCTGTTAGAGAAAATTAAAATTCACCCAAGTAATTCGTTTAATTTATACATTGCGATGAGCTTAGAAAGCTTCGCTTTCGCGGTAAGCTTGATGGCTCGGTATGGTGAGAGGGACGCTTATTGTTTTTGTACATTAAAATCTTGTCAGCTTTCGGTGATTTGTTAATTTGTTGTGTTATTATTTATTTACTTGATAGTTTAATTAAATTATATTTGTATGGCATTTTAAAACGATTTTAGTGCGTATTTCCTTTATTTTACCTATTTATTCCTGTATTGGTGAAAGATACAAAATGATAAAGTATGTTTTCTCTAGTCGACTATTGCCAAAATTTAAATTCAAACGGCTGTTCAAAACTTTGTGTCTGTGTGCCACGTAATCACCGTTTCTTTAATACTTCAAGTTACGTTGTAACATTATTTAAATATGTATATATGTCAAACTTATATTACTAGACATATATTACTGCTAAATACTATTCGGAACTAGGAGCATACAGATTTGGGCAAGAGTTTGTAAAATGTTATCTATTTTCTAGATTTTTCTACATTTATTGTCTAGATTTCTAAGTGCTAGAAAGTCATTTCTTTTCTCTGGACGAAAAACATTTGTTGAAATTTTTAAATATTTCATATGCATGTGTATATCGTTATGAGTCTCTCGTAAAAATAAATGTAACTAGGAAAAGCACTTTCAAATATTTTACGCACCGTAAAACAAAAAATAAATAGTCGGGCATACCTCAATCTAGCATAAACGCGCACAATAACGACGACGAAGACATAAAAAGAGTATAGCGAGATCAATTGAATAACATTTTTCATGAAACATTTGGCCCAAGCATCGAATCCAATGATTGTTTATATCAGTTTCAGTTAGGAAACGTTTACTAAATGAGATTTCAAACTTAAACATTCGACAGATTTGAATGTTAACATCTGTGCTGCGATGTATTTTTAAACATTTACAGAAGAAAATTTGTCGGGACAGACAGACGAATGTTTACCATTATCACAAAGAACAAAATGATTAAATTATTCAAGGCTTTCTATCTTTGTATCATTTACGTGATGACTGAATGATGAGTTGTAATTAGCAGTGATAACTGAGTGACGAGTTGTAATTAGCCGTTAAGATTGAGTGATGAGTTATAATTAACTGTTGTGGCTGAATGACGAGTTGTAAATAGCCGTTATAATTTAATGACGAGTTACAATTAGCCGTTCCAACTAAATTACGAGTTCTAATTACATTATTGCACAATGGGCCCTTTTTCAAATGTACTAGCTTTTACTTCATTTGTTTTGTTCTTCTATTTAGTTCATTCCTGAGTTGAGAGAATAAATTCACTGTTTCTCCATATTTTTCCACATCCAACTTCACCGACATGGATATTTTCAATATGGGTTACATAATACGTGGAATATACTATTTTGTTTGACTATTTTTTTAATGTTAAATCCATGAAAGAAAATATTCGTCACATTATCCGAACCTATGTGGAGTGATATTGTGACAAGTTGATCTTTATATCAAAACAGACATCTATTAGAATTTGTAGACTTAATTTTAAAGAAAAAATTATTTGGTATAAATCATATGAACAATATAGCCTAACCTTAAACGACATTACTAACTACCCAGTTTCATTTTCCGAATTATCTATAATTATTTGTACATTAATAAACATATATATTTAGTCGCATTGAATTCTATAGCAGCATGTCGATGTTTGTTAAAATCAATAGTGAACTTTTTTGTCTTTAGTGACTTCAAAAACTGTGACTGGTGGTGACTTCAATTATTATTTTGTAGACATCAACTCCATATACCAGCATTTTTTCAGACGAATAAAATAAAAATATTAATAGTAAGCACTCTATCGCTTTTAGTGACTTCAAAAATGTCATGTGTTATTTGACGGCGATGACTTCAATTATTATGTTGTAGATGTCAACCGCATATATATTTACGCTCGACATTTTTTTAGACGAACAAAATAAAACTATTAATTACGAGCATTTTGTCTTATTAATTCGCATGCATATTTATACGGTCTCCTTTTCTGTTATTTCTGAAATAATATTGTCCATTCATCTAATACATAAACTATTCTAAATACATAAGTTTCTAGTTCACTTCTTCAACTGTGAAAGAAAGCTTTCTGCACATAACTTTTTATTAACGTCTTAAATCGTTAACTGGTTAACAAACTTGCACTGGAAGACGTTCAAAATACCATCCAACAAAAGCAGCGAACATTTTACCCAAACAATTAACGTGGTGTTTGAGTGACACGAAAAGCCAGTAACAAAGAATGCAAACAGAAATATCAAGCGCCTGAATCAATAAACGTCGCCAGCTTATCGTCGAACGTGTTATATGAATTGAGCTGAGTTATATAAAATACACAGACTTGGCTTGGTTAAAACCGAGAAGAAATAGTTAAAACAAGGGGAGAAATAGAATGAATCGAAACGAAAATGCATGCGAGACTTGGGTTAGAAGCGAAACTTCTAAATCTTTACTCTCTTTGAGTATGTCATTATCAATTTAAATATTCATCTGTCTCACTCTTTTTCTCGCCCCCTCGCTCTTGTCACTTAAATAACTACGACTTTTATATGAAACCATACACAACCACACACACGCACACACACACACATACATATATATATATATATATATATATATGTGTGTATGTGTGTGTGTGTGTGTGTGTGGTACTCATACTGTGGTTCAAACATATCTGGTACTGAACGATTTACACAAGTGATTTATTGATTAATTGAAAAGAACTTTTAAGACTTTACAACTTTCATCTGAATATCTATTTAATATACCTTATTGGTAACAAAGAGAAACGCAATAAACTCTATTTCTACGTATATTACCATTTTGATAAGTATTTATTTACGAAATGGTGCAATTGGTATTGTATTTTATTGCATTTATTAACAAAAGTTTCACTTATTAATTAACTATTGCGCGTCGCGCATTACCATACAAAATTTCATGAAATCCATCTAGGAGATTTTGTGTGATTGACGTACAAAATAACATACGGACAGACAAGCAAACATTATAAAAAAGGCTTTTCCAGCTCCTAATATCATTCTATGCGCTAAATCAATAACAATTTTTAAAATATTCTCCATCCACAAAATTCACTTTGTTACGATTTTAGTATATGTATAGCTAAACTAGATACCTAGATAACGTCGTACAACAAAATTGACCCTCATAACATTTCTGCTATTAAATGACGCTGTGTTATTTACATCAAAAATTAAATTGAAATTTTAATAAAAAAAACTAAATTAACTGTGTGCTGCCTCAATTTTTATTAAATCGATTAGACGTCGCTATACATTTACGATATAATGAATTCCTGTCCAGGAAATGCCAATTACAAAATAGACTTTTGTGTCATTTAATTGCAAAATATTTAATCCCCATGCACTGTTTCTCGTTATTATTTTTTATTTAATAATGTAAACAACATTGGGGATAACAAATTTTATGAAATTTACCTTTACAACTGGCTTTTTCGTCGGTTTTCTTTATACCCGATTTAAAAAATCAATCTCGTATTAAACAAGAACCATACTTATTTATAATTTATCACGAGCATGCACACAGAGATAAAATCCATTCCTTTTTATTAATTTTCTATATCTTTGTAATCTTTAACAAAAATTAGGTAATTCGACCGACTAAGTTTATCTGCTTATTTCATTATTTTCTAGCGCAAATAATTAGTCTGCGAACGAAAAAGATAACAATCGAAAGGGCGAGATATCTGAAGAGTATGGTGGAAGAAAACGCAGATAATAAGATACTTAGCCAATTATTGGTACGACGGAGGCACAATAACTGTCGGTCTTCTGATTTCGAATAGGCATCAGCCGAGATAAATTTGTTTTCTATTACAGTCGAAAGTCAGAGAGTTACTCTGCTAGATATCCCGAGTTTAACTTAGAATATATTTCAAGTAACCAAAAGAGTCCATTTGTTGGTATTGGCGATATCTAAATTTCCCTCTTTGAAAACTTTGAACCAATGTTTGTGGTAACAAAGATGTACGACAACGCACAAAGATATATTCTCCTATTATTGTATCACAGGAAATTATACCATTATATCGTTATAAAGATTATGCTGTTGTTCATATGTCGAAGCCATCTACTATAATGGGCCAAATTAATTATTTGATCGCTTAATTTATTAACAAAATGGCGCCATTCAATGCCACAATTCATAAAATGATCATTGTTTTTGAACAGGAACGAATACCTATGAAATATTATTGAAGAAATAAGTACAATGTAATGACTACAATGGAAGCGAAAATTAATTAATTTTTTGATTTTTTTTTATAGAACCAATATTAAGAACTCCATGGCGCCATAAAAAACAAGTAGCGTGGAGTGTGGTAATTAGGATCTCTGATCCCGAATTCGCAAAAGTAAATCCATCAACTGGTCCGTTGCACTTAATTGTAAATATATTGTAGATATATTATATAAAAATACATTATTTCATCGGGAGATCTCCATACAAAACATTATTTGGGTGTTAACCCGGAGCTGGTTTAAAAGCATTTAATAATAAATAGCATGGTTTTTCAGAACATAAACCCACCAGAACAACAATGGTACCACTATTTCAGACTAACAACGGTGTGCTCAGTAAAGATATTAATACAGATGTGAAAATTGATTATTTCACACAGATTGGAAATTGATTACTTCATAAATTTTATATTATTTTTAGCAAAGGATTTAGTGGTCGAACTTACGTTACAAATTATGTTTACGCGGCAATAAGATTAATGTCTTATGTCGACATGAACTGTTGTGTCTCTTACAAAAATATTATTGAATTCGTTTGCATAATTTTCTGTAACATAACATAATAGATGTTATACTATCCTAGATCAATTAGAAATAACTTCTTTTTAACCAATATAATTACTTCAAAGGAGTCATCTCTGGCTGTTCGTATATAGGTCTAGATTAATATGGGACTTTAATAATTACTGTAATTAAGTCATGTTGTATTTTCTTAAAAAAGAGTTACTTAAGCAAACATTTTACTTAACGTATATAAATTTTGAAGATTTATAACTATGATGTAATTTCCTTTCTTTTATAATGGTTATAAATTTATTTCAACATATATTAGTTTTGGTACACTTACATAAAAGAACTATTTTAAAGTAGTTAAAATAAAAAAAAACGGAGCGTTTTCTGAAATTTTGTTCTTTTTTTCTCATGCTCGTCCTAGCTCAATTATTGCATTCTAAGAGCTAAGCATTGAGCAGCCTCTTCACTTAACATAAATTAGTTTGCCTGCGTTTAGGCCAACGATTGGACGGCGTCGTTTAGCTAAGAGGCTGGACTCTTAATTCAGTGGCAAAATAAATGAGATATCTGCAACATCCATAATTTTGTAAATTACTTATTTTTGCTTTTACTCTCAAGACTAATTTACCATGATTGTTCTGCGTTTGTTCCGTGAAATTCCCATATTAAATTTTTTCATCACTCGCCGTAACTCAGTTGTTAACTGAACTCAAGTTAACTAAACATGGAGGGCCGCACTCTTTAAATACCCTATCAGAAATTAGTTACTTAATTTAGACAAATATATATAAATATATATATATATATATATATATATATATATATATATATATATATATATATTTAAATATATATTAAACCGTACGGTTCTTCCACTTAATTTTCAAATCATTCAATGTAACTTGTAACTGGTTCCGAACTACGAGTAGATACTAAATTTACCACAACAAATATTAATCTTGGGCATTGCAGTTTTACAAAACATTATTAAACTTAGTTGTGCGTATCACTCTTTAAAACCCGAATCGATAGAGATCAAGTCGCTACAGTATTGGGAAAAATTTTGTTTCACATTATTCTTTAGGAAAGCTGACAAACCAAGCTTTCCTTTTCATATAAATTTACTTTTTAGTATACTCTACTACTCTATCCGGTATTGCATTAAACTGGATTGAGAATGAATTTCTTGTACTGAATTCATTCTTCAGAAATGCATCACTCTCACTTTCTCAATCCCTATCTCCTTTTGTCTCTCTCTCACTCTCTCTACCTATGAATTTTATTTTCATATTTTTCTTTTATCTATCCGTCATTTTGTTTTTAGTTTGATACTGAAAGAAAGAAAAACTTTCTTACAACGAACACTGTCATTTTAGTTTGTTTCTCATTTTATTTCATATAATTTTTACAACTTTTCTAATTATATTCCCAGACCAAATATTTAAATCACTCTACTACAATTCCAAGTAAGATATAAAAATAGATTACAATGTAAAATATCTTGATAGAAAATTGTAAATTTAGAGAATTAATTACATATAAAATAAGAAAGTAATGTATTTTACTTTTGAATTCATATTTTAAACAAGTCTTTCTAAATATACCACTATCAAACGAACCGCATGGAATGAACATACTTTTTCTCACTGCCTCGATATATTTCTAGCATAAACGAACACTTACCGAGCCGCAAACTTGGTTCGTAAAGTATTATTAAAGCGATTTATGGCACGGTTCAAGACGGAAGTGGGACCGTATTGCGCGATGGAAACCTTGACACGGACTGTCCCGGCCAACTACAGGTCAAAAGGTCGAAAAGGAATGAAGGCCATCCGCGAAGATCACTCGAGTGTTTAACATAGATACACCCTTGTTGGAAAGCCTTGTGAAAGCGCGACTCAAAGTTCTAGATTCAAAAGCGTCACGTACGAACATAATCTTCTTAGGTTAGTGAGTATTCTGTTCGTGTAATCGGATCAGGCCATGAAGATGTTACCTTTATTCGTTCATATATAATATATATTACGCTATGGTATGAACGTTGGTAAAGTAAACAAGTGCTAGTGTAGCACCGCATACAGGGTCCAGTAACTCATTGGAAGAGAAATATCTTTATTTATTATAAGCCGCCACTAATATCAACTTTCTAGTGTAATTTTTTCTTGTATATTGTTTTAAATTTTTTTTTTAAATATATCTTCCAAATCCTTATTATTAACCCTTTTAAATCGCACCTCAAACTTATTTCAACATTTTTTATGATCACTTAATTTCTTCCCCATAAATAAAATAAAATATCTATATGCATGTTTTTTATTCATTACACATTTTTATTTATGTTAGCTATTGTGTGGATTAACAAATTTTATTACGACATAAAGTGTCAAGTTTCTTCATCAAGCAGGTTCTGAGAAAAATGGCTACAACGTACGGGAAAATGGGCAAGTGGTTGATCTTATAAGGATTCTGTTTTTCCTTCCTCTTTTTTTGACGCATAGAATTGTCTAATTATAGAAACATATTCTTTTATATTTTGATGTCAGCTAACCAAAGTAACGTTACTTCGAAGTTGCTATTAATAGCTAATATCTAGAATATTTTAAGATTTTTCCATGATGTGGTTGAAAAATTACAGGCGAACGATAACAACAAAGACACAAACAGGAATAAAGATAAAATGTTAATCTTTGTACACATGCGGTTTCTAAGAAAAGCGGCTTAAAGGTTAATAATGGTAACTGGAACCTCAATCTTATTTTGAATGACATGTCCAAAAATATCTAATAAAACCCGCCCTAGAGGGGCTGAAAGGCAAATTCTCCCCATCCTGCGTTTATCCGCAGACTTACTAACAAAAAATATTTAATATTTTGCTACGTAATAATTGAGGTACATGAATTGTTTCGCAGAAATTGATCTAAAATGGGCTAACAGTAGAAACTCTGCACCTATGTATATGTACGTAAATGTATATAACCCATTGAGAACGATAAGAGTACACACTACACAGTTCGGCATATACATTTAGGTACAAAAGATTCTTACCCGTGGAAGATACAAACAAAAGTTTTTAACGTTTAAATAACTTTAATTTTATTAATTAATATTATTTTTAGTCGTAAAAATGTCAATTTCTCAAAATAATGAGATCTAGAATCTTAGCTATAGCTTTTGTATAAACTTGAAGTAGACCCAGAGATATTCTTCTAGTTGCATCAAGATTCAATAACTATGGAAAATGGAAATTTCGCATGTCTGTACGGATACCTTAGAAAAATACTGTCTTAACTTTGGAAAAAATATATTTTAATTTGCCACTCTAAAAATATATAAGTCTAAATATCCTTTAACTCTACGCCTAAATTCAAGTTTTTATCTTAAACGGTATTTGCGAAAAATGTGCCATCGTTGACACGTTGACAGATGAATACAAAAATGATCTTGTAAGGGTACGATTTTTCTCTTTTTAAGTACACAATCTTAATGAGAATAGAAGTGGTGATAATCAAAATAACTAATGAAGTTGAAAATGAATTGGCTATATTTTCCAATTCGTAAGAAAACGCAATTAGTAAGGAATGAATTCAACACCAACATAAAAAAAATTAAAGGAACAAACGTAATTTACTTCTTAAGTACTTAAAAAACGTGGTTATATGTATGTACGTTATTAGTTAAGCTTGAAAATTACCAACACAAATTGAATCACTGGCATATTGTTTTTTTCCATCCTAGTTTTAAAGTGTTAAAGTAGTGGGAAAGGAGTGTTGTTTTGATTTGTAATATAATTTAGAAATTTTGTTTACATGTGCTATATGACAGTAAAAGCATTTCATTATGTTTTTACTGTAGTCATTACGTAACATGTTTTACTGTTATTATGACGTATGTTCTGCGATAGTTTATAAATTAAATTTTTTTAATCTGTAATGGAGCTTTTATTGAATAATATTATTTTTATAAAATACATTTGACAACAAGATTTGCTTTTAGATTATATAGACTCATAATAAATATGGCGTTATTTGTTTTCTTCAGTCTTTGTGTTATTCTGTTTACGAGATCTGAACAATAAATATGAACAATAAATATGTACAAATCGGTGATCGAATATTATTGCAAGTAAATTTCTTTACGAGTAATAAACGTTAGTAAAAATCGAGCTGTGATTAACAGCAGTAATTATCTTGAATAAATGATCACATAGAATTCGCACCTGTCGATTAAAAAGATTTGTTATAATTTAATATATTTTATACATTAATAAAAACTGAAAAAATTTCAGCTTGCTCAATATTTTGTCGAATGCAATAACATGAAATACAATTCTGCGAAGTTGATACTTGAAAGTTTGACAACATGACACGAAGATCGGAGAGGTTAGTACTCGAATAAATAAACACAAATTGTAAACATTCAACGTTGGCTTTTTTAGTTATTTAACTTCTGCTGTGCTCATAAAAAATGGTTAAAGAAATTTTTTGAAATAATTTTTTTGAATATCTGATAATTAAAGAGCAAAAGTATATAAAATTTGTCAAAACTAATCACAAATCATTCTATTTTTTTTATCCGTCCATCACTTTAATAAATCTCGATTAATGTAATCGGTTAACACACCCACAAGCATACTTTCCTGCCTACGATTGTCGTGACTTGTGCTTTACATAAATTCTGTCAAGCGTTTTATTTGTTTTTTTAAGCCATAAATTCTTTCGACACATATTTATACTTTTTATAAACCATGCTTTTAATACAGCCAGTATTCTAAAATAGTGTTTTCATTTCAACCTTTATATTGTTTTCTTTTCATTACATTATTTTTATGTTGTCATTTGCTATCCTCTCAAGGAGTCATACTTGTACTTAAAATATTAACAGAAATTATTAGAATGCAAAAAGTTATTCAATCTTTAATCGGATGTGTTAATGGCAACGCATAACAATGCAAAGAGGTTTATTAATGGCTTTCTATTATTATATTTTTTTATCATTTTTATTAACTAAGGATTTAAATTGCTTATTTGTTCGCGTAAACAATACAGTTAAAGTTGGTTTTATTTGATTGAAATGTCTAAAGTAATTGAGTACGAAATTGGAAATTTGACAGTAAACTTGCAATTCAATTAACTCGGTTCACTTTGTATGTCGTAACTTAACAAATTACTCATTGCAGTGTACACGGCACTAAGCCTCAGCTGAGAGAGGCGCATATTTACCCAACTATGTTGGTAGAACTGTTTCGTAATTTTATTTTACCTGTGTCCGTTCCTGGAACACTGCAAACAATGTCATCATACGAGGTTCATTTTATAGTTAAGTGCAGTTAGCTTCGCAGCGAACTTTTATTTCCGCTTCATTGGAGCTTTCAATTAGTTTGCTCTTTGGAAGTAATTAATTAAATTATTAGAAGCGTTTAGAAGTTGCCTCTAGTTTAATGACTATGTTGTAATCATTTTGTTCCACGATAGTTAAGACCACGTAAATAACGATACTTATCAGGATTCAGAGCAAGACTGTACTATTTCAGATACACGACGATGAAATCTAAGTGAATTTTCTAAACAAACTTATGAAAAGATTATTGAATTTCAACAGGGTATATTTCATGTTTTTTTTTGGTACATAGGTGTCAAAATAAAACAAAACGAAGATACACTCTGCTTAATATAGAAGCTATATGTGTGCATAAAGAAGAAGATGGTAACAATGACGTCGTTGTTAAGTTTACATTATATTTTACTTTTTTTATTCTGTGATTGTTTGATGAGGTATTATTGTTTCTATTTAAATTAATTTTAATTCTGAAATGTATAATTTTCATTATTCTAAAAAGCCGATAAAACGAAAAATTACATTTAATTTATGTGAGCAATCATGCTGGTTGTAAATATACAATTTATTTTGAGGTGAATCTTATGTTTTCCTTTTGACACAAGTTTTCCCTTTTCCTCTATATTTCGTATTTCGGAAAATTCTATGTTGCTCCGTATTGCTCAATTTGATGTATAATATCATATCCTTTGTAAGATTTGGTGTCCCATTAATGTAATTTCTACCGTCAGTTTGCTTAATGTAGTAAAACACTGTCCTGTAATTAAGCATTCATTTACATATTAATTAGAAATAAATATTATTAAATTGGTAATGAATAAAAAAATATTTTTATCAAATATACGTAAAATTTCGATTATAACTAATGTTATATGGTGTATGCTTTAGTCGCGTGGTTTGTAATTAATTACGAATAATATTAAGGATATTAGTCCTTTTTTATTTCCAAAATATGTTTGAATGAATATCACAGACGGCATTAATACTTTGAATTTGCAGATAATTGGCGTTATACGAGTATGTTGGAGAAATATCTGTTAAAATTATGGGTCAGGGGTTTATCTGCCAGCAGAAATTTCACCTTAATATTCGAATAAAGTAGATGGCCAACCAAAAGATGGCCAAAATATTAGTCAAAAAGGTAAAACAGTTTTTGATTACATATATTATGTATATATATATATATATATATATATATATACATATATATATATATATATATATATACATATATATATATATATATATATATATATACATATATATATATATATATATATATATATATATATATATATATATATATATATATATATGTTTTTTAAAGAAAAATAATAACGAGAAACAGTGACACGATACTAAAAGTACCATGTATCGTATCACAACGGTGTGGTAACACGATACGGCACTTCACTCTGCGAAAAAAATTAAAAAACAAATTACATCGCTACCCAGTTGACTCCTTGCAGAAACATGATTAATTTATTTGATAAAATTTAAATTTAACTTTATAACATAAATAACATAGCGCCATCTTTCATAAGAACCTTTGTTCTACGATACCTACGTATCTAATTTGGATGGCTATTTATATCATTATGGGATAGATATTTGAAAAATATTAATTAATTAATTATAAAGGTTTTGGTTAAAAAATACACTAAAATATAATGTGAAAACAACATTGTATGGGAATACTGTATGCAGATTAAGGTGTTATCCTTTTCCGTTAATTACTGAATAAAAAATTGTTTAATAGTATCTATCATTTGTGTACTTTATATCCCCTTATTTTTAAGTATTCAACCAATATATTGCATCGACGATTTTAATTTAAATGTTGACCTAACTTGTCTTTGCGCTAAGTTTCTTTTCAATAGAATAAGGAATGTAGCTTCCAGACCATCAGATATCTAGTTATAAATATATATATATATATATATATATATATATATATATATATATATATATATATATGTAAATATATATATATATATATATGTAAATATATATATATATATATATGTAAATATATATATATATATTTCCCGAAATGCAAGAGTCGAAATATCCACAATATCATTTCTATGTCTATGAAATGCATCTAAAAGTACAAATTATAGTCGATTTAAAAGAAAGAAACTATAGAACCATAGAGTTTTATGCCATTAGTTTGCGTACCATTGCTTAACCATGCTGTAATTTCTTTTTAACCCTTTTTGGGTTGTATCCTGGACTAGTTTACACGTCATAGAGGAATTAAGAAATTGAGTAAAAATAATGTTTAAGAGATTGAAAACAATTCGTATAATTAAATACGTTACTTTAATACCTAGAAATTAGACTTCCCTGCAATTTTTCAAAACCTTAAAAAATATTGGTAATTTTTGTGGTATTAAATTTAAATAATAATTTTGTTTCCCCATTAAATTCAGTCTCTCAGCGACAAAGATGTTTTTATTTGTTATCAATTCAACAATATTTTTTCCTAAATGAATATTCAAATCAACGCTTATTTCAGAACAGCGTTTCAGTACGGTAAGCAAACTGCCACTAGAAAATACATGAACAGTGCACCAAATCTTAGAAAGAATGTGATATTGCATATCAAAATGAGCGATTCGGGGCAAAAATCCACCACACAAACTTATAATAAAATATAATTTTCCAAAATATGAAGCATAGCGGAAAAAGGAAGTCTTATCAAAGGGAAAATGTAAGATAAGTTTATGAAAAAATTATTAGTTTGTAATAATACGGATAATAATATCTCAGCAACATTATCACATAATCAAAAAACACAGAAATTAAACTGAAAATATAATCTTAACAACGACATCGTCGTTACAGTTTTCTTTTTAATGCACACGTGTGGTTTCTATATTATTTCGACTACGAATTAGTCTGTAAAGTATACGGAAAAAAATACTTTTTGTCTAGATCTCCGGAACTGGTTTCTCGACTTTAAAGAAAAACAGTAAATACAACCTACTTGACAAAATAAAAACTTAAAATTTATCTAGTTAGAATCCAATAAGTTTTTCGCAAACTTTTTTAGTATATTGACCTAAATTTTATAGTCGAATATATCGAGAGTGATACAGTCTTGCTTTCAATCCTGAAACAATGTTTTTAAGTGATATTCAGAACTTCAGAATAATACCAAACTGAATTATAAATATTATAATATAGTCTTCAGATCAGAGGTAACTTATAAATTATTTTAGTAATCGAATCAAACACTTCCAAATAACAAACTATTTAAAAGCTCTGACAAAACGGTCTTGAAAGCTCGCTCCAAATATAATTGAATTTAATAATATTTTATTATATTTTTATTAATTTTTTATATTCGTCGATCGTCTTTCAAGTATCAACTTTGCAAAACTTTATTTCTTGTCATTTTATTCGTCAAAATCTAATAAATATTTGGCTCCATCGCAAATATTAGATCTCGTAAACAGAATATCACAGAAACTGGAAAAAAATAAATTAGTGTCAAAAATATAATAAAAGGAATGTCAAAAATATAATACGCCATATTTATAAAGAGTCTGTATAATCTAAATTTAAATCTTGTCTTCAAATGCGTTTTATAAAAAAAGATTACTTAAAAAGTGATCCACAACAGATTAAATAACTTTAATTTATAAACTGTCGCAGGACACACGTAATAACTACAGTAAAACACGTTACGTAACAACTGTAGCAAAAACATAACGAAGTGCTTTCACAGTCATACAGCAGATGAAAACAAAATTTCCAAATTAAATTACAAATCAGAGCAACTCTCCTTTCCCACTACTTTAACATGAAACTAGAATGGAAAAACCAATAGAACGGTGATTCATTTATTGTTGGTAATCTTCATGCTTAACTAATAACGTACGTGCTTTCACTAATGGCGTTTTCTTATAAATTTCAAAATAGGGCTAATACAACTTATATTTTGTTTTTCATTAGTTATTCTAGTCGTAAACATTTATATTCTTCATAATTAAATGAAACTATGTGTATGTTGTAATACAAAGAAACCTAGGTCGTGGTAAAGACCTTAAAGAAAGTAGAAATAATACTACATCAATGAATTTCTATTCGCTACAATAATGAATTTCTATTCGTTCTTAATAGGTTTTTTATTTGTTAATTTTAGGTATATATTTAATTTTTTAATGTATTTCTGCCAATTTATTGCAAAAGTTTCTATGCATATTTATTTCATATTGTTCAGTTCGTATTCGGAGTAACTTTCAAATTATCTGTCATGTTAAACTGATTAATTTTAAAGATAATTAGAAAAGCATGTTGTTTTCTGTTAAGTTAATTTTACTTGAACATTACCATCCAATAAGTAATGTAAGGTATCATAAATCATATTATCAATGAATGAATGTTTCTCTAGTTAACCATAAATCAGCAATTCGCCTTACAAAAATATCTTTAAACTACCACGTGAAGGCTTTCAATCACGTCGGACGAAAATGAGTGAAAGCCTTTAACTGCCATGCTAATTTTAACTGCCAAGTTAATTTTAACTGCCAAATTAATTTTAACTGCCAGGTACGCAAACTGAAATACACAATGCGTTTGTTTTTTTTCATAAGCTTTATTCCTTACTCACCAATCACATATTTTGTCGCCTGAGGTTCTCACCGATGTTAGCGACGGTCAGTTAGTTTTTTATTTATCAAATCACAATAGACAGCCATAGGTACATTATTCACGATATTTAACATTACCTAGGGTGACAGTGTTTTATTTTACTAAATTTTTTTTTCTTACGCGCATCACCGACGAATGACTTTTATTGATAGTGAGTAGGTGGTCGACAAATGCTGACTTTTGTGGGACAAAGTGCCTGACTTTCAAAGACTTTTACTGCACAAGACAAAAGCTGCGCGCCGCGTCAGTCATCTGTGTAGCACATTTCACTTATTTGTTGTATTATAAAACAAATGTCTTATACTTAATATATTATAGGACAAATGTCTTATATATCTCGAACAGCGATTTATGGAGACGCATAACTTTCTTAAAGGCCGTTACTGACTAATAGGGGCCAATCTGTCTCTCAAAAGTGGCCACGGTGCATTAGACACTTTAATTCGTACTTGTTTTAAAATAATTTTATAGGACAAATGTCTTATATATCTCGAACAGCGATTTATGGAGACGCATAACTTTCTTAAAGGCCGTTACTGACTAATAGGGGCCAATCTGTCTCCCAAAAGTGGCCACGATGCATTAGACACTTTAATTCGTACTTATTTTAAAATAATTTCCCCACAGTATTAGCGTGATACACATTACTGTTTGGCGCTAAAAGTTAACAGTAAATATTTTAAATATAATCTATACCTGCCGGATCGCCAACCGATTTCGGCAGAATAAATATAAGTTATATAAAATTGAGACATGTTTATGGAGAAAATGGAAAAATATGCAGGTGATCAAATTGTTAAATTTTTTTTCCAAATGTCTTACACTGTTTTAGATGCTTTCATAACAAACGCTGACAAAATTATTACAGATACATTAATAATAGGTGCGGGTGGTACGGTATGGTTTTAAAATGTGTAACTTTCATTACACTTTCAATACATGGAACCTTACTTTACACCTATCTATTAAATTTTATCTAAAAATAGATTAATAGTTTGCTAATTTTTTTTAAATAACTACACAATATTTACATGTTTCTGTAATCATAAAAGCTCGCATTAAATTTTCTTTCTCAGTAGTTTCGTAGTAGATTGAGGAGTAAAATACATATTTTTATGTCATTCGTCTTTTTTAAATTATGTTTAAATGTCTCTGTCACAGCATATATTTCAGATTAATTAATCCGGAGAAATTTGATTTTTTTTTAATCGCTTAACACCTTTATAATATAAATAAAGTTGTGTGTTTTAGCTAATTTTTTTCACAACAACAATGATGATGTCGTACTTATCAGAGCCTGTAAACTAGATAATTCCTTGGATAGAATATTCGAGACATTATCAGAATGTAATTTTTCTTTATGGAGTCCGCTGATATTTTCAATCAGTGCCAAAATTGCTATTATCAGGGCAATAAAAGATGTGACACAACTTTAGATGGGCAGATACTAAACCTTATTTAATGATAATTCTGTTTTGGTATCGGTTAAAAAAATAAGGTGATTAAGTTAATTATATTTTAAGTTCTTATTATTGTAAAATGATTAATTTTCCACAGAAATTTGCGCTCCAATGTTTCATTGTTTCGCACCAGTCTTAACGGGATCCCAATACTGTTACGATTTAACTTTTTTCTTTTCATATTCATATTTTCGTATAGATTATAATAGAGTGGAAAAACTTAATTTCACTGCGCAATAATTTATTTGAGCAGACTTTGGTTTTTCTTTTCAATTTTCGCGAACCGTAATAGTTCCACTTTTTAGAAGTAGAAGTACATTTCAATTGCAAATAGTCGTCGGAGTTTGCTTCATTAAAACGGAGACTCGTTTCGAAAGCACCTTATATATACATACCTATATAGAGTGTCACATATATATAACAAACTCGTTAAGTACACCTAGAATCCGTACTTCCAATTTAAACCTTTAAGGGTGCATAGCCATTCTACGAAACTATTTATAAATATTAATGGTAATTTTTGCAATTTTTACTTTTGAATATATAGTACATATTTCATAGCTGTAAAAACAGTTAAGAAACTATGAGATCTAAATAGAACCATCGTTACAATTTTACCGCATTTGATTTTCGATACTCTGTAAATTTTTCATTTTATATTTAATAGTTTTAGAAATGGGGGGCAGGGGGCGAAGGAGTAAAACGTTTCTCTTCCCGTTTTGTTCAGCATATTTCTGAACATGTCTCCAATAAAAATTATGAAAAAATATTTTTAGATTATTTTTTAATCTTAGAATCCTTTCAGATCCCACATTTTTTATGATTTGTTCCACACTATATACAGAATTTGCTACCTATAAAATTTGTATATAAGCTTTTTTGGCCATTAGGATGTACCGAGTATGCTTTATCAATATGCTACAGTAAATTATAAGTATCTACGTCGTATGGTTTTCAAGAAGAACGACTGCGCCAGATAAACTGATACACAAGTGATCTGATACGGTCCCGTTTCCCCCGTATGAATTATGAATCACGAAATAATGCGTTTTTTGAAGTTTAAATAATCATAAGTAATTTCGTAAATTAACCTCCCCAGCGATTAGCTCGACCTTTGCTAAACCGATCGAAAGGTCTAGACGAAATAGTCTATTATCCCAATTATGTACGTATTGTTTGTTAAAACTTGGATATACAAGGTGTATCATTGTGTCAGTCTTTCCTTAATTTTTTCTCCATTTTTTTGGTGGTACATGTATAACTTTTTACATGTCTCCGTGAGTACATGTATGATAGAACAATTTGAACTCGAGAAGCAAGAAAGACAGCATAAATATATATTCCACAGATTATTGGCAGAGGTACCATTATATAAGGTGAAACTTGTAGAGGGAAAAATAATTTTGAGCAAGGTGTGCTATTTTTATTGTTATTTTTATAATTTTATTTTATTTACGGTTCTATAACGTAAAGTCAACCATATATAAAATAAATATAACAAAAAAAAACCATTATCAACCTTCTTTTTCTAATAGAAAATATTATTTTATTACATTTCTTTTCTGTATTAAAAATAAGACAGTGTAAAGATCAACTTTAAAGCAAATTATTTTTTAATCTATTAATAAATCTTACATACGTTAGGCGGTGCTGTAAATGAAATCGGGTTACTTTTGATGAATATTGGGATACAGGAAAAATTTAAATCGAGAGAATAATTACGGAAGTATCATGGAATATTTGGGAAGGTTGCAAATCCTTTGATAGATCTTAGGTTCACGTACATATACATGCAAACATATATAAACAAATAAGTATAAAAATGTAATAACTAAAACACGTGTAACAAGTCGTTATTTTTGAAGAATTTCATCTAATATTTTTTATTACCCTCTGTTTCTTTGAAGAATTTCATCTATTATCGGAAGAGAACATTATTTTATTACATAGTTACGTAATTTAATTACATAGCTAATTTTTTAACCTGAATAATGCCCGGCGCATAGATTTTGATGCTTGTACTTAAAGACATATTTTTTATTGACTTTTTTTTAAACACTTAATTTTATTATATGATTATTAAGAACTTATATAGCTTTACTGTATTGTAATAAAAATATGTAATTTTAATTTTTTGGATGAATAATCATTTCGAATAAAACGATGAAAAATGAATAATATTTAAAGAATAAAATTTTCAGAGTCATTTGGATACTTTTTGTATTTTACTAGCTTTGATGCTTGCATTATTAAAGGAATTTATTGCACTATGTTAGCTTTTGCTGTTTCGCTCGAATCAGCTTATATATAATTTATATTTCTGTGGCAAAGGAATAAAAATAACTTACATCTTAGCTTGAAATTTAAACTCGATCGCTGCACTGATCTCAGCAATTTCTATTCACCAACTTTAAGCCTTCTCTCTTAGTTTGCCTTCTTAAGTTTAAGTACTAATAAATGGGTTTCATGGTGAATATTGGATGAGAAAAATATATTAAATTTTTATTGAGTAGTGTTTACGTAAATTGGTAAACAAAAATAAATACAAAAGAGATAGACAAAACTTTCCTTGCGAAATATATGAAAGGGACTAAAGGCCTAAATATTTACAGTGAAACTTGAATTTAAATCGGTCAAGTAGTTTTCAAGAGTACTCGAGCAAATATATAGACAAAAACACTAAAATCTGTTTAAGGATTCAGAGGAGCCTAAACATCATATACTAATATTTTCTAACTTAACTTTGGTACAATTTTAAAGTAGTACAGGCACTCTCCGTATACATAAGGAGAGTGCTGTCAATTGTCATAATGACAATTGACGTAAGATTTATGCTTTTTACTAACCTAACATATATGTAAATTATGAGAACGCTCGCACATACAGTATAACTACATGAGTAAAATTATACATCGCCACTTATTATTTTACGTCACCGTAAATAAATCACGCTTCAGGAAGCGAATATCGGCAGCTCTGAGGGGTGTGAAACTTTTTGAATTTTTACCAGCGTGCGTTTGACACCGGACCGTTAGTTACCCTCTCTTTGTAATTAAACTATGTGTGCAGCTGCTATAATCTATGTGTGCTGGTTACGGCACTGAAAAGGAAATAATTGATGTAACAATGATCTGTGTTGTCGACGAGTATCACCGTTTTTAACGTTGGAACTTTTACATAAATGTAGCGGGATATTTGCTGAAGGTTTCAGAAAAAAATTCCTGTATGTTAGCTCCGTAATGGTGATTGTTGCGGTTTAGTTCAAACATTTTAATGATCTAATTCTCTGCTAATGACAAGAAATACATCGTTAGAAAAACTATATTTTTTTAAACATATGCGCAAAACTAAGAAAAATTTTGAAATGTTTCTTGACATAGCAAGAAAGCTGCGAAATTATGGAGTTAGGAACTTATAGAATGTTGCTTTGATAAGCGAACAAAAGTTTTCTCATCAAATCCTGTTTGAATCTGCCATTCTCTAAAATAATTAATTACTTAAATATACTTAAATTTGATTAAAATTCTTTAAAGTAATCGATGAATTAGTAGTAATTAGTGTCAATTGAAATATTAAAAATTCTCCTTACATTGATACAGTGTTTACGATAGTTGTATCAGCAAGAAATTAGGTTGTAATACGAAGCTTTCCAAATAAACGAGAGAAAATAAAAAAAATTTCTCAAAAATCTCTTTTTCTTTTGCTTTCCACCAATATATAATTTAGGCCATCTCTGCTGTGTACTAATATACTTAACAAATAACACGATATTGTATTTAAGAAAGGTCATATTATAGATACCCTCCATATATCAATATTATTAATCCTTAGAATTGCAAGTTTACTATGGATCACCTTCGGCCTAACCAGTGTGGGATTAGAAATTAGGAAAAAATAGAATTCATAAAAACCTCCAGACTGCACTAGGACGATTTTTTGTTTCATATTATATATTGATTTAAAAGAAAAAAGCTAAATACACACAAATCTTGGAACAAGGGACATAGTATCACAGATGGAGTGACAGGATCTTATGATCTAATGACAAACTATCCAATTAATTAGTCTACAGAACAGACTTTTCACTGCTAATAACTTCCACAAATGTACAATTGTGAGGTTCATTACACAACACATTTCGAGAAGTAAGACAGTAAACATAAATATTTCTTTTACTTTCATTACAAATGAACGAATGATTTTATTAAAATTGAAAAAGATAACATTTGTAAAATCGTACACTCGAATGATATCGCCTTTAAATTTTGGCACATTCACGAAACTTGTCCAAATCTTTGATATTTTTTTTCTCCAAGGCAAATTTCATATATTTATGTCAATTTGTTCAAAAGATAATCGTCGTATGACAGACACACTTATGTAAAAAAATCATTGTTTCTTTCGAGACACGCGAACCTAAAAGGATTTATAGTTACGTCTTGTGTTCAAATTCGTTCTCCTCTTGCACATGTTAACCGTATGACTACTGGAGTTAATTACTAAATTAAACCCTTGAGAATCTGAACTAAGACTTTAAGGTTGCTATAAATAATAATTTAACGGACTTAACGACTTACAGTATGAATATTTTTTGTTATATACAAAATGAAACATGAATTTCATTGAAAAATGAATTTCATTGAATCACGAATCTTGTGGATAATCGACAAGTTTTTCTTTTTTTGTTGTGGGGAGATTAGATATTTTCTAAAGTGTTACTAGAAGCAATTTTCCATTTAAAATTTTTATTGACGGCCTATGAAGAATTGAAATAATTGGATAAAAATCTTGTTTTAAAATACAATATTGAAATTATGTAAGTTGAGTACTTGTATTTCAAGTTTCAACCTACTAAGCAAAAAACATATTTATTCGGTTTCAATAAAATTATTAAAGCACTTAACACCGTTAGTATTTTTAGATTCATCGCAGACAGGCCTTGAATATTCAAATCATAATATATTTTCAAGATATCTCGATATCTTCGAGACGTCTGGGATCGAAGACGCGGAGTAAATTGGAAAAACTATTTGCGTCAACAGAATCGTTAAAATATTGCATTCGAATTACTCGTCCGATATTCGTAGGTACATTGCAAAAAAAATAAAGACGAACGATAATCATGAAATTAGGAAAAGTATTTTTATTTCGTTTAATCATGTTTGCGCCAGTTAGACGTGCCTAATAGGCGCGTGTATAACGAAATGAGAACATATTTTTGTATTCACACCTATTTATATTAGCAAAGATATTTAATAATAATCCTACTAATAATATTAGTAACATATTTTTGATAGTGATCTTGTTAAATTAAAAGGTAATTCTGTTTACCTGGGATTTTAATATTATATTGAATAAACATATAGCTATTTCTGTCAATCCAATTTCAATGTACATCGTTGATCGTAAACGTAATAGACTTGTCACAATTAATTAAATAGAAGAGCATTATGATAGACATGTAATATAGTTTCGTTTGTACCGTAACTTGATTTAAGTTGCGGTAACAGAAAATTTACATTACGAAAATGAATATATCTTACCGGGTTGCAGACAATTTAACTATCTCTCTTCAAAACACTGAAAAGTCTCGCGGCGCTTGAAGGCTTTTATACCTTAAAAGGACATTTAAATAAATCCGATTTTAAGCTACTTAAGGTCGGTTTATGAAATTTAAGACAGAATTTTTGAAACTTCAAAAAAAATTGTGCATCTACGCGCGTTAGAAGTCACACTTCCTTGGCATAATAAAAAAATTAATTTATTTAGCATGCAAATAAATAATGGATTGAAATTAAATGAATATGCCGAAAATTTATTTTAGTTAATTAATTTTAAGTATTAAATAGGTTATAAAGTAATGATTTAACATGTATAATGCAAATAAACACGTACCGAAACTCAACTTATCTTAGAGAAATAAAATTAAAATAAATATATTAAAAAGTTTATAAGCAATATTTCTGCCTCTAATATTTACAATAAATAAATGTTTTTATTAAATGGACCACTAACAAATTTTCATTCCTGGAAAATATGATTTAAAAGCACAGATAAATCAGATTTGTATGAATATAAAGCACGTGTTTTGTATTTACAAATATCTCAATAAACATCATGAATGTTGTATCAGTCACTACATGCCTGTAAAGCAATTTCATACTGTTGTTTTTGTTGCATCGTGCGCGCGAACCGTAACATTTTTTTCTCATCATATTTCGTAAAGCTCCTAAAGAAGTATAACTTCGATAATTAAAAGAAAATGATTATATGACATTCGCAAATATTTTTTAAAGATATATGTGCGGCATGATTATAATATCAAAGCTGCCAAATTCTACTTGCTCTCGGCCGGATATATTTATGAAATGAATCTTCAATACTTCAAGTATGTTCGTAAATCATTTATTCAGTTGCACTTAAAACTTTTTTCATTTATACACATATATGTACATATATTTTTATTTGTAATTGTGGATACCTTATTACCTTTATTTAGAAATATGATTCATTTAAAAATGTTACCAGTTACAAAACGTTATTTGCTAGTTCAGTAAAAATTATTTAAAGGTAATATTTAATAGTAATATTATAGGAAAATCTGGCAACTAATTTGACATGTGTTCCTGCCGTAAATAGTTGACTGCTGTTAATAGTTGTCTGTTTCAAATATTTTAACATCTTTTTACGTCCTAAACGTATTGCACCTTATATTTTGAGAACGGCATGTAGCTTCATAAAACGAGGTTTTCTTTATAAAGTTTTTAAATGTTTCATTAAATGATATTTGTATTAAGGAGACATTTTTGATTTGTGATATAAAGTTATTTTCAGAATAATAAAGAGCAAATAAAATTTAAATTTCTGTCGTAAATAATTATCTGTATACTCCTCAAACTGTATAGTTGGCGCTTAAAAATATAATTTGAGTTTTAAATTATCCGCAGTCAAAGTTTAATCGTGGTTTGTATTAATAAGATTCGGCCCGGTTTCGCACGGGTGATGGAAAGGAAAATTCTCAGATGTATGAAGATTTTCCGGCTTAATCTGTATTTGTCACCACAGATCGGCTAATTTAGACAAAACCTACATCAATTTTATACCTTTGGGGTAGCATTAAGTGTCTAGCCCCGGATCATCTGTCTGGCGTAATGAAGTAATAAGTATATCTACAGGACTGTTGCGTAGAGCTAGCAAGGTAGGTCAAAACCCAACTGATGTGAATCTCACCTTAGTGGTTACTAATATTGACTATAAATTTTATTTAAGTGTATTATAGTACGAATCTTAAAATAATTATTCCAAGGGAATTAACAATCAGAAGACGTATCTTTATAGACAAACCTAAAATATTTCTTTACATACAACTTTATTACTTTCGCAGAATTAGGCGCAAAAACAAATATATTATTGTTTGATGTCTCATATGATAAAGCAACGTAAAATCAGCTGTTTGAAAAATATTGAACGCTGAGGTCAATTCCAGCAATGTTTAAAGTCTAGTTCTGTGCTTTATTTATTGTCATTCCAAATGCTATCGGCTAAAAGAAATGAGACAACACTGTCATACAAACAAATATGCGACCTCCTATATTCTAACGATTTACGCAGCCCAAACCAGTCAAGTCCCTGCCCATACCAGATTCACGCAGCCCATACCAGTCCTTTATTTATTGTGATTCTAAATACTATCACTTTAAAAAAAAGATGACAGAAAGATTCAAAACTAGAAAAAGATTCAAAACTAATTTGTGACCTCCGATATTCTAAAAATTTAACCATAACCTGTCCATACCTGTCAAGCTTTTAGATGATTTTTTCCGACTTTCACGACAATTTTTATATTAGTTCGGCCAAATTACACAAAAGCTCCATAAACTGTAGACTTAAACCTTCCTCGTAAATAACTCTATATATTGGCGAAAACCGCCTGAAAATCCGTGTAGTAGTTTTTGAGATTATCGCGTTCAGGCAGACAGCGAATTAGTCTTATACTATGTAGTGAAGTATACATTTTTTTACAATTTATATATATTTTGCAATAAAGACGTCAATTGGTCGTCAAAACTATTTGTATTCTTCAATCAATGCTTCAAAGTGTACTGAATTGAGAGATAATTTATAATTGAAATAATGGCATTTTTATTGATCAGTACCCCATAAAGACACTTTACAGAAGCTCAGTAATGCAATGCAATTACTATTAATTTTTCCTGTATTCCCTTTTTCGCAGAGTTTTCTTTGACCGGTGAAGTTGAATAAGTTCTTGATTCACATTTATGTATTTTTTGTACTGTTTTTTTCTGTACGACGATTTTCTCCACGCCCAATAACCAAATGAGTTTCATATAGAATTTCATACATTTCTTTGTTTGTCATATAATACCTAATGATCGTTTTACTTGAATCAACTCGGGCAATTAGTTTCCTGATGTCCCTCACGGAGAAAAAACAAATCATTAAAATGTATTTAAAGCAAAGTACACTTCTTTGGTACTTTTAACTGAGTTATTAATTTACAGATTGTCTCTTAATTAACATTGTTATCATAGCTACAGTTTGACAGCTTTGCATACACTAATTTTTAAGTTTTGAATTAAAACGCTGATAAACCATACGTAAGCTCCGTTTTGTAACCATTTCAATGCTTTTACCTGCATCTTTATAATCACTGCGATTATAAGGATGACTCAAATTAACATTACCCAGTTAGCGTTGGATAAATTTAACGGATAAATTCTTAATGACTATTTTAATCGTATTTCGAACTTTTAGTTTATCCCTATAAACAAAAGTCTCTTCATTCCCCGTAACTACACGTTTATACATAATCTAGTCTCGTATTCTTACATGTTTATATATCGCCTAGTCTTCCGTAATGAAAATAATGTTATTCTTATAAATATTTCGGAGTCAAGACTCTTTAAGATTTTGTAATATATTTCAGAGTGGAAAACTCACTCACTTCCCTTTTCACCATGTAAATAAAAGTAGAAAATGAAAACGTTGCGACGTGAACTATTTAAATAAATTTATATACAGGTTCAAAGCTGCCAGCTTCACATAAAATGCGATCCAGCCCAGACAATAGGTGCAAAATACTTCCGATCTTCTTGCAAAACGTATTATTCATATTATTATGGTAACGTAATGAAATTTTTGAAGTTATACTTCTTTAGGCGCGTTATGAAAAAATGATGAGAGTGAAATTTTAAGATTCGTCACACAAAAGTTACAGTATGAAGTTACAGCGGTTGCAGTCTCGAAACAAAAGCTATTGGCACCATCGTCGCCTCTGTTCACTGTTTTCAGATTCATAGTATTTATCCACATGTTTCTAGTGTCTTCATTCACACACGTGTTTTAGTTTCATATAAGTGCGATTTATATATGTGCTGATAAATTATATTCAGTAGTGATTTAAATTCAATATTTTGATTAATATATTTACTATTCTTAAATATTAGTGAAAAAATTGTGTTTATAGACTTTTTCAAGTGCTCTAATATAATTGAGGTTATCTATCCGTATGTATTATTTAATGATGCCAAAGAAGTATAACTTCCCACGCGCGTACATAAGTAAACGCACCCATTTTGATTCTTGTTTGTTTCCTTTATTTACACTAATTGATTTAACAAAAAGTAAAAAAGAAAAATAATTATGGTCATTTGAGCGCAGTATTATGAGAATTGAAATTTAGGCAAAGAATACTTCGATCCAATTTCTCTTAAATATCTTACGTTAGCCTAAATAAAAGTGAACGAGTTACAATACTAATCAATGACAATTTAACGAACTATGAGACCAGCTGGAGAGAAGTGCGTATACAATTTTTACACTCGTATGCTCCTTTCTAAATGACAGCCTTTGATGATAGCTGACCTAATGACAGGCGGCTACTGATATTAGGAAAATATAATATTTCTAATACAAATTTTAATTCAGAAGCCGCCTGCTATTTGGTCAGCCATCATCAAAGGCTGACATTTATAAAGGACCATATGAGTGTGAAAATTATATATGCATTTCTTTCCAGCTGACGTCATAGTTTATTAGTTCGTTATTTAATAGTATTTATAACCGGTACTCTTTTACAACAATGACAATATAAATTCATTCGATCATCAAATTAAAAAAAACATCCACTTTCAATTGTAAAAAGAGTATTTCATTGATTGTAGTATCATAACTGAAAGAAGGAGTTGCACATTTGAAATTGTTTAACAATTGTTTAAAATATTCCAAAACTTCTACATCGTATATATAATAATGGTGTTTCCTTCTAAAAGTTGATTTGTAATAAAAAGTTTTAAAAGATTTTTATAATTTGCAAAGCTCCGTTGCATGATATATGTCTTGATAACGCCACAATATATACAATTAATAGCCTACTAATGTAGAAATCATACAAAACACATATTTTTCGTAAATTAATCGGTAAAATTGCTTCACCGTCGCATAGAAAATATTAGAATCCTCTTTAGAAAAAATTCTGCTCGCCAAATCCTGACATTCATGATAAATGCCAACATATTCATCAAGAAAAAAAATTCATCACCAGTAAATATGGATAATAAAAGTAAATCATGTTTAAATTAACAACACTTAGCATCTATATTAAATCTAATTACAAAATAAGTAGGCATTTAACTTGCAAATTACATTTGGATATATTAAACGCTAGAGAACTTAATTTCATAAATTAGTAATTACATGATTGTCAATAAAATTATTAAAATTACAAAATAAATATTTCCACGAAGCTCGCTTCAAAATTTCAGCTTATCCTTTGAAGGAAATAGTGGAAAAATGAATTTATTTTTAATCGCCTGTGACATTCAAAACTAAGTAGGTCAATTTTTGTTTACCTGACTCGTTTAGATAATTTTCCGCAATTTCTTGAATTAGCTAAACATGGTAGACAAGGAAAAGAAGATGATCCTTTACCTACATGTAACCAACTACAACGGACAATGACAATGAAACCCGCCAAAAGGTTTTAAACGACCGATTTATGACCGAAGTATGTTAATTGAATGAGTTTCAGGAAATTTGACGAAGAATTAGACCTTTCCAAGAATTCTGCAAGATACGTGTCAACTTTGTTAAGAGATCAAAAGCTAATAAGAGTGAGGATTTCTAAGAGCAGGATTAAACAAGGATACCACTGATTGTTTATGGTACTTGTAACATACGACAAAATTTATATTCACTACTATTTACATATATATATATATATATATATATATATATATATATATATATATACATATACACATATATATATATATATATATATATATATATATATATATATATATATATATATATATATTACAACGAAATATAATAGCCAAAACTGTGGAAACATATTAATTTTCTGAGACGGCAAAGACAATAAATAATACCATTAGCGAAAAAGTTAGAGTATCCTTATTTTAGGACGCCAAGGGGATGACTTTTATTCATTACCTTCAAAAAAGTTAAACTAATACTGGTTAATACGATGTTCATTCTTTGAAAGACTAGCTGAAAAAAACTAATAAAAAACTCTCATGGAAGAAAAAAGGAAGCCTTATTGCATGTAAGTAATATGCTCATAGCTCTACTATCACGATGGTAAGTCTGCATGAACTTCGATTTCAAGTACTGGTGTACTCCTCGTATCCACCAGATCTAGCACCATCACATTTCTTTCTTGCTTAAAATTTATTAATTACTTAAATAAAGAGACATTAAGCTGGGCGGAAATTTTTAACCAATGAAGAGGTCACGGTAATGCCGTAGCAGTTTTTTTCGAAGCTCAGGTATGTTGCTTTTAAGGATGCTATATAATTCTTAAATACAATATAATAATTACATTAATTTCTGGAATAAATACGTTTAGGTCAAGGGCTTGATGTAATCTACATAAATTTTTTTGAACTGTCGTCGTTTTCAATATAGTTCCCATTCCTAAATTCTGCTGATAAAAGTCCAAATTGGAAAGAAAGTATATGGCTATCATAAAATAATTTACTTCCGGCAAGTTTACGCTATCAACCTTCACAAAACTGAATGAGCTAGAAAAATGTTATACCCTCGTTTTTTTTTCAATATATACCTATGAGAAGAAAATTGACGCGCTAACTCAAGATACAAGCTTTGTTTCGATTATCTTGACGTGATGTGCTCTTATCGGCTTTTTCATGTTTGCAATCTTAAAAATCACAAGAAAATACTATAAATTATTTGTGAAATTAAAATACTTCATTTAAATTAATACAGCCAAACCCAGTTTCTACCATTCTTGGCCCATAAACTACTATACAATATTTAAATATTCCTTTCATTATATGTGTAAAATACCCAATTTGTTTTCTTTTGGTTTTTAAAATATTAATGTTTTTTTTATAATATTCGTACAATAATAAGTTAATTTTGTTCTCAACTAGTCCGCTGAATTAAATACATTTTAGAACTTTTGTTTCTAAGAATACACACAAGTTGCAAAGCACTTGCTGAAACATTGATACCATTTTAAAGAAAAATACTATTGACATAACACCGGAAACGCATTATTTTATCAAATCTTTTAATGACTTTATTGTAAAAGGGAGACACTAAGTTGGCTTATTATTGATTAATTATTATTAATTAACTTAACTAAATGTATGATGACCTAATGACATAGAGGACTAAACCATATTACAAAGCGTTATTGAGTTGAAAAAAAAGCGAAAATATGTTATTTAAAAAATTGTATTCCCACATTATATTGCCAAAAATATATTTTAATATATTTGGAATCGCCTACAAATTTTTAAAGGTTTTTTTGGTGTGCCACATAAAGCTTTTCCTGAAGGACTTGTTTTTTATTTTAAAACAGTATCCTAAAAATATATCTCAGTATGATTTTTTTTCATTTTTAATTTTAAATTATTCGCAATTTGTTATAAGAACGAATTACCCATGTAATTTAAGCACACATACTCAGACACATAAATACATACACATGTGTACTCTTGTATAAACACACCCACGCACACTCATTAAATATGCATAATCATTGAACTCATAAAGCTATAAAGTACACAGAATAACCTTTACTAAAACAGTAATACGATATGATAATTACTAACGAGATAAAAATATTTTAAAAACTTTATTTATCAGTATACTTGTGTATTTATCGATAAATAGATCTTTTAGGTTTCGCTAAATTTATCGTTATTTTGTACATTTACCATTATATTTAATATAATCAACGTAGGAAGCTATCAGAGTAAAAACATCAGCGGTTGAAGTCGCGCAAAAGCTATTGTCAGAATGAATAATTAACAAGAAAACATTATACGTCGCCAGCTTTTCGTCGAACGTACTTTTCCTCTTAAGCGAAGCTTAGAAGCTCTGTCTTGACCCACACAAATCGATTCCCTTTGTGTAGCATGCAGCTATCTGATGCCCGAATTTTGGTATTCCCTTCTAGAGAAAATTAAATTTCACCAAGTAACTCGTTTAATTTATACATTGCGATGAGCTTAGAAAGCTTCGCTTTCGCGGTAAGCTTAATGGGTCGGTATAGTGAGAGGGACGCTGATTGTTTATGTACATTAAAATCTTGTAAGCTTTCGGTGATTTGTTAATTTGTTGAGTTATTATTTATTTACTTGATAGTTAATTAGATTAAATTAATATGGCATTTTAAAACGATTTTGGTGCGTATTTCCTTTATTTTACTTATTTATTCCGTTATTGATGAAAGATACGGAATGATAAAGTACGTTTTCTCTACACGACTATTGTCAAAATTTAAATTCAAACGGCTGTCCAAAACTTTGTGTCAGTGAGCCACGTAATCACGGTTTCCCCAATACTTCAAGTTACGTTGTGCCATTATTTAAGTATGTATAAATGTCAAATCAATATCATATTACTAGACATATATTACTGCTAAATACTATTCGGAACTAGGAGCATAAAGATTTAGGCAAGAGTTTTTAAAATTTTATCTATTTTCTAGATTTTTCTTGATTTATTGTCTGGATATCTAAGCGTTAGAAAGTCATTTCTTTTCGATGGAAGAAAAACATTTCTTGAAATTTTCAAACATTTCATATGCATGTGTGTATATGGGTATAGGTCTCTTAAAAATAAATGTAACTAGGAAAAGCACTTACAAATATTTTACGCACCATAAAACGAAAAATAAATAGTCGGGCATACCTCAATCTAGCATAAACGCGCACAATAACGACGACGAAGACATAAAAAGAGAATAGCGAGATCAATTGAATAACATTTTTCATGAAACATTTGGCCCAAGCATCGAATCCAATGATTGTTTATATCAGTTTCGTTTATTTGTTAGGAAACGTTTACTAAATGAGATTTCAAACTTAAACATTCGACACATTTGAATGTTAACATCTGTGCTGCGATGTATTTATAAACATTTACAGAAGAAAATTTATCGGGACCGACAGATGAATGTTTACCATTATCACAAAGAACAAAATGATTAAATTATTCAAGGATTTCTATCTTCGTATCATTTACGTGACGACTGAATGACGAGTTGTAATTAGCCGTGATAATTGAGTGACGAGTTGTAAATAGCCGTTAAGATTGAGTTATAATGAGAAGTAAGATGAGTTGTAATTAGCCGTTATAATTTAATGACGAGTTACAATTAGCCGTTGCAGCTGAATGATGAGTTCTAATTACACTATTGGATAATGGGCCCTTTTTCAAATGTACTAGCTTTTTCTTAATTTGTTTTGTTCTTCTATTTAATTCATTCCTGAGTTGAGAGAATAAATTCACTGTTTCTGTATATACTTTTTCCACCTCCAACTTCACCGACATGGATATTTTCAATATGGGTTACATAATACGTGGAATATACTATTTTGTTTGACTATTTTTTTAATGTTTGCAGGTACTGATCCATGAAAGAAAATATTCGTCACATTATCCGAACCTATGTGGAGTGATATTGTGACAAGTTTATCTTTATATCAAAACAGACATCTATTAGAATTTGTAGACTTAATTTTAAAGAAAAAATTATTTGGTATAAATCATATGAACAATATAGCCTAACCTCAAACGACATTACTAACTACCCAGTTTCATTTTCCGAATTATCTATAATTATTTGTACATTACTAAACATATATATTTAGTCGCATTGAATTCTATAGCAGCATGTCGATGTTTGTTAAAATCAATAGTGAACTTTTTTGTCTTTAGTGACTTCAAAAACTGTGACTGGTGGTGACTTCAATTATTATTTTGTAGACATCAACTCCATATACCAGCATTTTTTCAGACGAATAAAATAAAAATATTAATAGTAAGCACTCTATCGCTTTTAGTGACTTCAAAAATGTCATGTATTAATTGACGGCGATGACTTCCATTATTATGTTGTAGATGTCAACCCCATATATATTTACCCTCAACATTTTTTTAGAAGAACAAAATAAAAGTAATAATTACGAGCATTTTGTCTTATTAATTCGCATCCATATTTATACGGTCTCCTTTTCTGTTATTTCTGAAATAATATTGTCCATTCATATAATACATAAACTATTCTAAATATATAATAATTTAAACATTCATCTGTCTCACTTACTCTTTTTCTCACCCCCTCGCTATTGTCACTTTTAAATAACTACGACTTTTATATGAAACCATACACAACCACACACACGTACTCACACACACACATACATACATATATGTGTGTGTGTGTGTGTGGTACTCATACTATGGTTCAAACATATCTGGTACTGAACGATTTACACAAGTGATTTATTGATTAATTGAAAAGAACTTTTAAGATTTTACAACTTTCATCTGAATATCTATTTAATATACTTTATTGGTAACAAAGAGAAACGCAATAAACTCTATTTCTACGTATATTACCATTTTGATAAGTATTTATTTACGAAATGGTGCAATTGTTTTTGTATGTTATTGCATTTATTAACAAAAGTTTCACTTATTAATTAACTAATGCACGTCGCGTAACGTAGGTAAATACGTTAAACTAGCTGTGCCCCACGATTTTACTTGTGTGAAATTCGGAATTAAAATAAAATTCTCTTTTGATGATAAACTCTTACCATACAAAATTTCATGAAATCCATCTAGGAGATTTTGTGTGATTGACGTACAAAATAACATACGGACAGACAAGCAAACATTCTAAAAAAAGGCTTTTCCAGCTCCTAATAACATTCTATGCGCTAAATCAATAACAATTTTTCAAATATTCTCCATCCACAAAATTCACTTAGTTACGATTTTAGTATATGTATAGCTAAACTAGATACCTAGATAACGTCGTACAACAAAATTGATCCTCATAACATTTCTGCTATTAAATGACGCTGTGTTATTTACATCAAAAATTAAATTGAAATTTTAATAAAAAAAACTAAATTAACTGTGTGCTACCTCAATTTTTATTAAATCGATTAGACGTCGCTATACATTTACGATATAATGAATTCCTTTCCAGGAAATGCCAATTGCAAAATAGATTTTGTATAATTTATTAATAATTAGTCTGCGAACGAAAAAGATAACAATCGAAAGGGCGAGCTATCTGAAGAGTATGGTGGAAGAAAACGTAGATAATAAGATACTTAGCCAATTATTGGTACGACGGAGGCACAATAACTGTCGGTCTTCTGATTTCGAATAGGCATCAGCCGAGATAAATTTGTTTTCTACTACAGTCGAAAGTCAGAGTTACTCTGCTAGATAACGCGTTTAACCTAGAATATATTTCAAGAAACCAAAAGAGTCCATTTGTTGGTATTGGCGATATCTAAATTTCCCTCTTTGAAAACTTTGAACCAATGTTTGTGGTAACAAAGATGTACGACAACGCACAAAGATATATTCTCCTATTATTGTATCACAGGAAATTATACCATTACATCGTTATAAAGATTATGCTGTTGTTCATATGTTGAAGCCATCTACTATAATGGGCCAAATTAATTATTTGATCGCTTAATTTATTAACAAAATGGCGCCATTCAATGCCACAATTCATAAAATGATCATTGTTTTTGAACAGGAACGAATACCTATGAAATATTATTGAAGAAATAAGTACAATGTAATGACTACACTGGAAGCGAAAATTAATTAATTTTTTGACTTTATTTTTATAGAACCAATATTAAGAATTCCATGGCGCCATAAAAACAAGTAGCGTGGAGTGTGGTAATTAGGATCTCTGATCCCGAATTCGCAAAAGTAAATCCATCAACTGGTCCGTTGCACTTAATTGTAAATATATTGTAGATATATTATATAAAAATACTTTATTTCGTCGGGAGATCTCCATACAAAACGTTATTTGGGTGTTAACCCGGAGCTGGTTTAAAAGCATTTAATAATAAATAGCATGGTTTCGACCGTTGAAACCGAGAAACGGTCAAAACTTTTTCAGAACAAAAACCCATCAGAACAACAATGGTACCACTATTTCAGACTAACAACGGTGTGCTCAGTAAAGATGTTAACACAGATGTGAAAATTGATTATTTCATACAGATTGGAAATTGATTACTTCATAAATTTGATATTATTTTTAGCAAAGGATTTAGTTGTCGAACTTAGGTTACAAATTATTTTTACGCGGCAATAAGATTAATGTCTTACGTCGACATGAACTGTTGTGTCTCTTACAAAAATATTATTGAATTCGTTTGCATAATTTTCTGTAACATAACATAATAGATGTTATTCTATCCTATATCAATTAGAAATAACTTCTTTTTAACCAATATACTTACTTCAAAGGAGTCATCTCTGGCTGTTCGTATATAGGTCTAGATTAATATGGGACTTTAATAATTACTGTAATAAATCATGTTGTATTTTCTTAAAAAAGAGTTACTTAAGCAAACACTTTACTTAACGTACATAAATTTTGAAGATTTATAACTATTATGTAATTTCTTTTCTTTTATAATGGTTATAAATTTATTTCAACATATATTAGTTTTGGTACACTTACATAAAAGAACTATTTTAATGTAGGTAAAATAAAAAAAACGGAACGTTTTCTGAAATTTTGTTCCTTTTTTCTCATGCTCGTCCTAGCTCAATTATTGCATTCTAATAGCTAAGCATTGAGCAGCCTCTTTTAGGCCAACGATTGAATGGCGTCGTTTAGCTAAGAGGCTGGACTCTTAATTCACTGGCATATTGGTTTTTCCATTCTAGTTTTAAAGTGTTAAAGTAGTGGGAAAGGAGAGTTGTTTTGACTTATTGAAATTCGAAATTTTTTTTTACATGTGCTATTTAACAGTAAAAGCATTTCATTATGTTTTTACTGTAGTTATTACGTAACATGTTTTACTGTTGTTAGGACATATGTTCTGCGACAGTTTATAAATTGAATTTTTTTAATCTCTAATGGAGCTTTTATTGAGTAATTTTTTTTTTATAAAATGCATATGAAAACAAGATTTGCTTTTAGATTATATAGACTCATTATAAATATGGTTATTAGTTATTTATTTTTGACATACTTTTTAAACTTAATTTATTTCCAGTCTTTGTGATATTCTGTTTACGACATCTGATATGCGCGGTTGAGCCAAATATGAACAATTAATGTGTACAAATCGGTGGTCTAATATTATTGCAAGTAAACTTCTTTACGAGTGATAAGCATTAGTAAAAATCGAACAGTGATTAACAGCCATGGATACTTGAATAAATTATCAAATAGAATTCGCATCTATCGATCAAAAAGATTTGTTATAATTTAATATAATTTATACATTAATAACTGAAAAAATTTCAGCTTACTCAATATTTTGACGAATGCAATAACATGAAATACAATTCTGCGAAGTTGATACTTGAAAGATTGACAATATAAAACGAAGTTCGGAGAGGTGAATACTCGAATAAATAAACATAAATTGTCAACATTCGACGTTGGCTTTTTTAGTTATTTAACTTCTGCTATGCTCATAAAAAATGGTTAAAGAAATTTTTTGAAATAATTTTTTTGAATATCTGATAATTAAAGAGCAAAAGTATATAGAATTTGTCAAAACTAATCACGAATCATTCTACTTTTTTTATCCGTCCATCACTTTAATAAATCTCAATTAATGTAATCGGTTAACACACCCACAAGCATACTTTCCTGCCTACCATTTTCTTGACTTGTGCTTTACATAAATTCTGTCAAGCGTTTTATTTGTTTTTTTAAGCCATAAATTCTTTCGACACATATTTATACTTTTTATAAACCATGCTTTTAATACAGCCAGTATTCTAAAATAGTGTTTTCATTTCAACCTTTATATTTTTTCTTTTCATTACATTATTTTTATGTTGTCACTTACTATCCTCTCAAGGAGTCATACTTGTACTTAAAATATTAACAGATATTATTAGAATGCAAAAAGTTATTCAATCTTTAATCCGATGTGTTCATGGCAACGCATAACAATGCAAAGAATTTTATTAATGGGTTTCTATTATTACATTTTTTTATCATTTTTATTAACTCAGGATTTAAATTGTTTATTTGTTCGCCTAAACGATATGGTTAAAGTTGGGTTCATTTGATTGAAATATCTAAAGTAATTCCGTACTTAATTGAAAATTTGACAGTAAACTTGCAATTCAATTAACTCGGTTCACTTTGTATGTCGTAACTTAACAAATTACTCATTGCAGTGTACACGGCACTAAGCCTCAGCTGAGAGAGGCGCACATTTACCCAACTATGTTGGTAGAACTTTTTCGTAATTTTATTTTACCTGTGTCCGTTCCTGGAACACTGCAAACAATGTCATCATACGAGGTTCATTTTATAATTACGTGCAGTTAGCTTTGCAGCGAGCTTTTATTTCCACTTCATTGGAGCTTTCAAATAGTTTGCTATTTGGAAGTAATTAATTAAATTATTAGAAGCGTTTAGAAGTTGCCTCTAGTTTAATGAGTATGTTGTAATCATTTTGTTCCACGATAGTTAAGACCACGTAAATAACGATACTTATCAGGATTCAGAGCAAGACTGTACTATTTCAGATACACGACAATGAAATCTAGGTGAATTTTCTAAACAAACTTATGAAAAGATTATTGAATTTCAACCGGGTACATTTCATGTTTTTTTTTTGGTACATAGGTGTCAAAATAAAACAAAACGAAGATACACTCTGGTTAATATAGAAGCTATATGTGTGCATAAAGAAGAAGATGGTAACAATGATGTCGTTGTTAAGTTTACATTATATTTTAATTTTTTTTTTGATTCTGTGATTGTTTTGATGAGGTATTATTGTTTGTATTTAAATTAATTTTAATTCTAAAATGTATAATTTTCATTATTTTAAAAAGTCGATAAAACGAAAAATTACATTTAATTTATGTGAGCAATCATGATGGTAGTAAATATGCAATTTATTTTGAGGTGAATCTTATGTTTTCCTTTTGACACAAGTTTTCCCTTTTCCTCTATATTACGTATTTCGGAAAATTCTATTTTGCTCCGTATTGCTCAATTTGATGTATAATATCATATCCTTTGTAAGATTTGGTGTCCCGTTAATGTAATTTCTAGTGTCAGTTTGCTTAATGTAGTAAAACACTGTCCTGCAATTAAGCATTCATTTACATATTAATTAGAAATAAATATTATTAAATTGGTAATGAATAAAAAATATTTTTCGTTAGCGATCTGAATTTATAGTGAAACACAATAAAACAACACTACCGTTTAATTTACAAAATTACTATTCAATTTTAATACCACAAAGCTGAGTGAGCTTTTTCAATCGCTTGAGCTTCTGGGGCATCGAAGCAAAGACTAGTTTTTAGAGATCTAGACTATATTTAGTATCTCTCTCCCTCTCTTTCTAGGTATCCACTACTAACGTATTTAATAATTCTAATGGTTTTTACTCTCTTAAAATTAGTTTTAAACACAACTTTTTAGGCTCCGTGATACGAAATTTTATAAAACTAGTTTAGGATGCATTCCGAAAAGATATAACAAAAGAGGACAACCTAATTAATTTAGATACCATTGCTTAACCATGCTGTACTATTTTGCTGTAGCATAGTTAAGCTATGGTACCTAATTAATAATAATATACAGCATGGTTAAGCAATGGTACCTAAATTAATTGCAAAAAACGTTAAAGTTTACTTCTTTTATATAGATTTCATTTAACGGTATTTCATACTTTTTACTAAATTTCACAAATATAGAAATGCTATTGCGTATATCTTGACTTTTAAATTTCGTGGATTATTACAGTATATCGTCAAGAAATTCGAAATTTCTTTGAATGTTCATACATATATATATATACATATATATATATATATATATATATATATATATATATATATATATATATATATATATAAATATATATGCACACACACATACACAAATATGTGTGTATGTGTGTGTGCATATATATATATATATATATATATATATATATATATATATATATATATGCACACACACACATACACACATATGTGTGTGTGTGCGTGTGCGGGCTCGCGCGTGTATGTGTGTGTATATTTGTGAGTATTCATATTTATATAGATTATAACCAGATATCTGACGACCTGACGGTCTGGAATCTATATTTCGTAATTCGATCGGGAAGAAACTTATCACCAAAACAAAAAGATGGATCAAAATCGATTTTATGTTCATAGATGGAATATATTGATTGAATACTTAAAAACAGACTGTATAAAATGTTAAAAATAACTTTTCTTTTGAATAATTGTATCCTGTACCTATTGGAAAAAAGGACAGAGCCTAAGTTGTATTTCAACCTCCACATCCTACATACCCCTATGCTTTATTCAATCTAAATCCATAGAACGTTGTTCCATTTTAAACAATTTTTGTTTTGATTGGTGGTATAGATGATACTACAATTTAGTATATTTTTCAACCAACACCTTGTTAATTAAGTAATTAATATTTTTTAATTATCCATTCCATAATATCTGTATAAATATATATATATATATATATATATATATATATATATATATATATATGTATATATATATATATATATATATATATATATATATATATATATATATATTTATATGCGTTTGACTAATTTAAAATCCAACTATAAAAATAATCTTGATGTGGTATTGTAAAAGATTTTAATTTCAACACATTATTTCATTGTACTTTTTGAAACTAACGTATAATATAAAATTAAGAAATCGATGCGAAAGCCCATATTTTTAAGTAAAAGTTCTTACTTGTAAATGGTTTATTTATATCAAATATACGTAAGATTTCGATTACGACTAATGTTATATGGTGTAAGCTTTACAGGGTGGTTTGTAATTAAATACGAATAATACATAAGGATATTAGTCCTTTTTTTATTTCCAAAATATGTTTGAATGAATATCGCAGACCGCATTAATACTTTGAATTCGCGGATAAGTTGCGTTATACGAGTATGTTGGAGAAATATCTGTCAGAATTAAGGGTCAGGAGTTTAGCTGCGAGTAGAATTTTCACCTTAATATTCGAATAAAGTAGATGGCCAACCAAAAGATGTCCAAAATATCAGTCAAAAAGGTGAAAGAGTTTTTGATTACTTATATTATATATATATATATATATATATATATATATACATGTGTATTTTTAAGAAAAAATAATAACGAGAAACAGTGACACGATACTAAAAGTACCACGTATCGTACCACAACGGTGTGGTACCATGATACGACACTTCACTCTGCGAAAAAAATTAAAAAATAAATTAGATCGCTACCCAGTTGACTCCTTGCAGAAACAAAATTAATTTATTTGATAAAATTTAAATTTAACTTTATAACATAAATAACATAGCGCCATCTTTCCTAAGAACATTTGTTCTACAACTTTATCTACGTATCTAATTTGGATGGCTATTTATACCATTATGGGATAGATATTTAAAAATATTAATTAATTAATTATCAAGGTTTTGGTTAAAAAATACACTAAAATATAATATGAAAACAACATTGTATGGGAATACTGTAAACGTCACGAAGATATAGATTGAAATACAGATTAAGGCGTTATCCTTTTCCGTTAATTACAAAATAAAAATTGTTTAATAGTATATATCATTTGTGTACTTTATATCATCCATTTTTAAGTATTCAACCAATATATTGCATCGATGAACTTAATTTAAATTTTGACCTAACTTGTCTTTGCGATAAAAAGATAGGTTGAGTTTCCGTACGTATTTATTTGCATTATAAAAGTTAAATCATTACTTTATAATATATTAAATACTTAAAATTAATTAATTACAATAAATTTTAGGCATATTTATTTATTTTCATTCCGTTAATTATTTGCATTCTAAATAAAGTTATTCTTGTATTATCCCAAGGAAGTGTGACTTCTAACGCGTGTGGACGCAACATTTTTTTTGTTCGAAGTTTCAAGAATTCTTTCTTAAATTTCATAACCCTACCATAAGGAGCTTAAAATCGAATTGATTTAAATGTCCTTTTAAGGTATAAAAGCCTTCAAGCGCAGCGAGACTTTTAAGTTTTGAAGAGAGATAGTTAAATTATCTGCAATCCGGTAAGGTATATTCATTTTCGTAATGTAAATTTTCTGTTACCGCAACGTAAATCAAGTTACGGTACAAACGAACTATGTGACTAGTCTATTACATTAACGATCAACGATGTACATTGAAACTGGATTGACAGAAATAGCTATATTTTTATTGAATATAATCTTAAAATTCCAGGTAAACAGAATTACCTTTTAATTTAACACGATCACTATCAAAAATATGTTACTAATATTATTAGTAGGGTTATTATTATATTAATAGGATTATTATTAAATATATCATTAAATATCTTTGCTGACAGAATTAGGTGAGAATACAAAAATATGTTCTCATTTCGTTATACACGCGCCTATTAGGCACGTCTAACTGGCGCAAACATGATTAAACGAAATAAAAATACTTTTCTCGATTTCATGTTTATCGTTCGTCTTTATTTTGCAATTTACGTACGAATATCGGACGAGTCATTCGAATGCAATATTTTAACAATTATGTTGACGCAAATAGTTTTTCCAATTTGCTCCGCTTCTTCGATCCCAGACGTCTCGAAGGTATCGAGATATATTGAAAATATATTATGGTTTAAATATTCAAGGCCTGTCTGCGATGAATCTAAAAATACTAACGGTGTTAAGTGCTTTAATAATTTTATTGAAACCGTATAGATAGCTGATGCCCGTAGCATCGAATAAATATTTTTTTTGCTTAGTAGGTTGAAACTTGAAATATGAGTACTCAACTTACATAATTTCAATATTTTATTTTAAAACAATATTTTTATCCAATTATTACACAGTGATAGCATTTCAATTCTTCATAGACCGTAAATAAAAAGTTTAAATGGAAAATTTCCTCTAGTAATACTTCAGAAATTATCTAATGTCTTCAGAACAAAAAAGAAAAACTTGTCGATTATGCACGAGATTTGTGATACAATGAAATTTTCAATGAAATTCATGTTTCATTTTGTACATAACAAAAATTATTCAAACTCTAAGTTGTTAAGTCCGTTAAGTTATTATTTATAACAACCTTAAAGTCCTAATTCTGATTCACAAGGAGTTATTTTATTAATTAACTCCAGTACTCATACAGTTAACATGTGCAAGGGGAGAACGAATTTGAACACAAGACGTAACTCTAAATCCTTTTAGGCTCGCGTGTCTCGAAAGAAACAATGCAATTTTTACGATAAGTGTGTCTGTCATACCACGATTATTTTTTAAACAAATTGACATAAATATATGAAATTTGCCTTGGGGAAAAAAGCATCAAAGATTTGGACACGTTTCGTTAACGTGTCAAAATTTAGAGGCGATATCATTCGAGTGTACGATTTTATAAATGTTATCTTTTTCGATTTTAATAAAATCATTCGCTCATTCGTAATGAAAGTAAAAGAAATATTTATGTTTACTGTCTTACTTCTCGAAATGTGTCGTATAATGAACCTCACAATTGTACATTTGTGGAAGTAATTAGCAGTGAAAAGTCTGTACTGTAGAATAGTTTATTGGATAGTTTGTTCATTAGATCATAAGATGCTGTCACTCCATCTGTCACACCATGTCCCTTGTTCCAAGATTTGTGTATATTTAGCTTTTTTCTTTCAAATCAATATATAATATGAAACAAAAAATCGTCCTAGTGCAGTCAGGAGGCTTTTATGAATTCTATTTTTTCCTAATTTCTAATCCCACACTGGTTAGGCCGAAGGTAATCCATAGTAAACTTGTAATTCTAAGGATTACTAATATTTATATATGGAGGGTATCTATAATATAACATTTTTTTAAATACAATATCGGGTAGTTTGTTAAGTATATTAGTACAAAGCAGAAATGGCCTAAATTATATAATTTTTTCTCTCGTTTATTTGGAAAGCTTTGCATTACAACCTGATTTTTCACTGATACAACTATTGTGAACATTGTATTTATGTAAGGAGATTTTTTAATGTTTTAATTGGCACTCTTTACTACTAATTAATTGATCACTTTAAATAATGTTAATCATTTTAATAAATTTTAAGTAAATATGAGTAATTAATTATTTTAAAGAATGGCCGACATAAATAAGATTTCATGAGAAAACTTTTGCTTGCTTATCAAAGCAACATTCTATAAGTTCCTAACTCCAAATTTCGCAGCTTTCTTGCTATGTTAAGAAACATTTTAAAATGTTTCTTAGTTTTGCGCATATGTTTAAAAAAATATAGTTTTTCTAAAGATGTATTTCTTATCATTAGCAGAAAATTAGATCATTAAAATGTTTGAACCAAACCGCAACAAGTACCATTGCGGAGCTAACATACAGGAATTTTTTTCTGAAACCTTCAGCAAATATCCCGCTACATTTATGTAAAAGTTCCAACGTTAAAAACGGTGATACTCGTCGACAATACAGATCATTGTTACATCAATTATTTCCTTTTCAGTACCGTAACCAGCATACATAGTTTATAGCAGCTGCACACATAGTTTAATTACAAAGAGAGGGTAACTAACGGTCCGGTGTCAAATGCATGCTGGTAAAAAGTTCAAAAAGTTTTACACCCCTCAAAGCTGCCGATATTCGCTTCCTGAAGCGAGATTTATTTACGGTGACGTAAAATTATAATTGGCGATGTATAATTTTACTCACGTAGTTATACTGTATGTGCGATAGTTCTCATAATTTACATATATGTTAGGTTAGTAAAAAGCATAAATATTACGTCAATTGTCATTATGACAATTGACAGCACTCTCCTTATATATATGGACAGTGCCTGTACTATTTTAAAATTGTACCAAAGGTGAGTTAGAAAATATTAGTATAAAATGTTTAGGCTCCATTGAATTCCTAAAACAGTTTTTAGTGTTTTTGTCTGTATATTTGCTCGAGTACTCTTGAAAACTACTTGACCGATTTGAATTCAAGTTTCACTGTAAACATTTCCTTTCACAAGGCCTTTTTTGTCTATCTCTTTTGTGTTTATTTTTGTTTACCAACTTACGTAAACACTGCTTCATAAAAATTTAAAATATTTTTCTAATCCAATATTCAACATGAATTTTTAAACCTATTTATTAGCACTTAGATTAAGAAGGCAGACTAAGAGAGACGGATTAAAGTTGGTGAATAGAAATTGCTGAGATCAGCACAGAGATCGAGTTTAAATATCAGGCTAAGATGTAAGTTATTTTTATTCCTTTGCCGCAGAAATATAAATTATACATAAGCTAATTCGAGCGAAGCACCAAAAGCTAACATAGTGCAATAAATTCCTTTAATAATACAACCATCAAAGCTAGTAAAATACAAAAAGTGTCCATATGATTCCGAAAATTTTAAAATAAGTCACGGAATTTTTTGTTTAAGTATAAGCATCAAAATCTATGCGCCGGGCATTATTCATATTAGCTATGTAATTAAATTACGTAACTTTGTAATAAAATATGGTTCTATTCCGATAATAGACACAGAGAGTAATAAAAAATATTAGATGAATTCTTCAAAAATGACGACTTGTTACACGTGTTTTACTTATTATATTATCATACTTCTTCGCTTATATATGTATATATTTACGGGATACGTGAGACATGCGTATATGTACGTGATAGGTGATACACGCGTATATGTACGTGATAGGTGATACACGCGTATATGTACGTGATATGTCAAAGGATTAGCGACGTTTGCAAAATTCCCTGATACTTCCGTAATTAATCTCTCGATTTCGATCTTTCCTGTATCCCAACATTCATCAAAAGCAACCCGATTTCATTTACAGCACCGCCTAACGTATGTAAGATTTATTAAAAGATTCAAAAATTATTTGCTTTAAAGTTGATCTTTACATTGTCTTATTTTTAATAAGGAAAAGAAATTTAATAAAAAATATTTTCTGTTAGAAAAAGAAGGTTGATAATTGTTTTGTTTTTTGTTAAATTTGATATATATATATGGTTGACTTTACGTTAAAGAACCGTAAATAAAATAAAATTTTAAGGAAATTAATGAATATTATTTTTTTCCTAACAATGAAAATACTTATCTTGCTTAAAATTATTTTTCCCTCTACAAGTTTCACCTCTTATAATTGATACCTCTGCCAACAATCTGTCGAAGAAATATTTATACTATCTGTCTTGCCTTTCGAGTTCGATTTGTTCTATCATACACGTACCCATGGAGACGTGTAAAAAGTTATACATGTACCACCAAAAAAATGGAGAAAAAATTACGGAAAGACTGACACAATGATGCAAGGTATCCAAGTTTTGACAAATAATACGTACATAATTGGCATAATAGACTATTTCGTCTAGATATTTCAATCGGATTACCAAAAATCAAGCTAATCGCTGGGGAGTTTGATTTACCAAATTACTTATGCGCATTTTTTGTGATTCATATTTCATAGGGGGAAAACGGAACCGTATAAGATCACTTGCGTATCAGTTTGTCTGGCTTTCTCAAAAATCGTTCGACGTAGATACTTGTAATTTACTGTAGCATATTGATAAAGCATGCTAGGTACATCCTAATGGCCAAAAAAAGCTTCTGTGCTATTTTTATAGGTAGCAATTTATAATTCTGTATATAGTGTGGAACAAATCATAAAAAATGTGGGATCTGAAAGGATTCAGAGATTAAAAAAGAATATAAAATTATTTTTTTATAATTTTTATTGGAGACATGTTCAGAGATATGCTGAACAAAACGGGAGGAGAAACCTTTTACTCCTTCGCCCCCTGCCCCCCACTTCTAAAACTATTAAATATAAAATGAAAAAGTTACAGAGTATCGAAAATCAAATGCGGTAAAATTGTAACGATGGTTCCATTTACATTTCATAGTTTCTTAACTGTTTTTACAGCTATGAAATATGTACTATATATTGAAACGTAAAAATTGCGAAAATTACCATTAATATTTATAAATAGTTTAGTAGAATGGCTATGCACCCTTAAAGGTTTAAATTGGCAGTACGGATTCTAGGTGTACTTAACGAGTTTGTTATATATATATATATATATATATATATATGTGACACTCTATACAGGTATGTATATATATATGGCGCTTTCGAATAAAGTATTACGCAGTGAATTTAATGTTTTCCACTCTATTATAATCTATACGAAAATATGAATATGAAAAGGAAAAGTTAAATCGTAACAGTATTGAGATCCCGTTAAGACTGGTGCGAAACAATGAAACATTGGAGCGCAAATTTCTGTGGAAAATTAATAAACTAAAAAGTAATTAACTTAATCACCTTAATTTTTCAACCGATACGAAAACTGAATTATCATTAAATAAGGTTTATTATCCGCCCATTTAAAGTTGTGTCACATCTCTTAATGCCCAGCAATTTTAGTACTGATTCAAAATAGCGAAATAATAAAGAAAGATTACATTCTGATAATGTCGCGAATGTTCTAACCAAGGAATTATTTAGTTTACGTTTTTCGTACGACATCATCATCATTATTGTGAAAAAAATTAGCTAAAACATATAACTTTATTTATATTATAAAGGTGTTAAGCGATTAAAAAAAAATCAAATTTCTCCGGATTAATTAATCTGAAATATATGCTCTGACAGAGACATTTAAACATAATTTAAAAAAGACGAATGACATAAAAATATGTATTTTACTCCTCAATTTACTACGAAACTACTGAGAAAGAAAATTTAATGCGAGCTTTTAAAATTACAGAAACATGTAAAAATTGTGTAGTTATTTAAAAAAAATTAGCAAACTATTAATCTATTTTTAGATAAAATTTAATAGATATGTTCATAATAAGGTTCCATGAATTTTTTGTGTAATACAAGTGTAATGAAAGTTACACATTTTAAACCCATACCGTAAATTTTAAAATACATACCGTACCACCCGCACATATTAATAATGTATCTGTAATAATTTTGTCAGCGTTCGTTATGAAAGCATCATCAAGCAGTGTTTTCAATAGAATAAGGAATATAGCTTCCAGACGGTCAGTTATCTAGTTATAAACCTATATATATATATATATATATATATATATATATATATATATATATATATATATATATATATATATACATATATATATAAGTATATATATATATACATATATATATATATATATATATATATATATATATATATTTGTATATAGATATATATTTCCCGAAATTCAATAGTCGAAATATCCACAATAGCATTTCTATTTCTATGAAATTCATCCAAAAGTAAAGTAATCGATTTAAAAGAAAGAAACTATAGAACCATAGAGTTTTATGCCATTAGTTTGCGTACCATTGCTTAAACATGCTGTAAATTTTTTTCATAGCGGCATGAAGAAGTAAAAATGATGTTTAAGAGATTGAAAACATTTCGAATAGTTAAATACTTTACTTTAATACCTAGAAATTAGACTTCCCTGCATTTTTTCAAAACTTAAAAAAGACTGCTAATTTTTGTGGTATTAAATTTAAATAATAATTTTGTTTCACCATTAAATTCAGTCTCTCAGCGACAAAGATGTTTTTATTTGTTATCAATTCAACAATATTTATTCCTAAATGAATATTCAAATCAACCCTTATTTCAGAACAGTGTTTCAGTACGGTAAGCAAACTGCCACTAGAAAATACATGAACAGTGCACCAAATCTTAGAAAGAATGTGATATTGCACATCAAAATGAGCGATACGGGACAAAAATCCACCACACAAACTATAATAAAATATAATTTTTCGAAATATGAAGTATAGCGGAAAAAAGAAAAGTCTTATTAAAGGGAAAATGAAATATAAGTTTATGAAAAAAATAATTTTTTTACTATAGGCATGTTTGCACACATAAATTAAATATCATTTATTTCTGTATCAGCTCTTGAAAGTAAGGAAAATTACACTTATAGAATTACAATTAATATAAATACGGATAATAATATCTCAGCAACATAATCACATAATCAAAAAACACAGAAACTAAACTGACAATATAATCTTGACAACGACATCGTTGTTACAGTCTTCTTTTTAATGCACACGTGTGGTTTCTATATTATTTCGACTACGAATTAGTCTGTAAAGTATACGACAAAAAATACTTTTTGTCTAGATCTCCGGAACTGGTTTCTCGGCTTCAAAGAAAAACAGTAAATACAACCTACTTGACAAAATAAAAACCTAAAATTTATCTAGTTAGGATCCAATAAGTTTTTCGCAAGCTTTTTTAGAATATTGACCTAAATTTTATGGTCGAATATCTCGAGAATGATACAGTCTTGCTTTGAATCCTGAAACACTGTTTTTAAGTGATATTCAGAACTTCAGAATAATATCTAACTGAATTATAAATATTATAATATAGTCTTAGCATCAGAGGTAACTTATAAATGATTTTAGTATTCGAATCAAACACTTCCAAATAACACACTATTTGAAATCTCTGACAAAACGGTGTTGAAAGCTTGCTCCAAATATAATTGAATTTAGTAATATTTTATCATATTTTTAATAATTTTTTATATTCGTCGATCGTCTTTCAAGTATTAACTTCGCAAAACTTTATTTCGTCTCATTTCATTCGTCAAAATCTAATAAATATTTGGCTCAATCGCAAAGACTGGAAATAAATTAAATTAATGTCAAAAATATAATAAAAGGAATGTCAAAAATATAATACGCCATATTTATAATGAGTCTGTATAATCTAAATGCAAATCTTGTTTTCAAATGCGTTTTATAAAAAAAGATTACTCAAAAAGTGATCCACAACAGATTAAATAACTTTAATTTATAAACTGTCGCAGGACACACGTAATAACTACAGTAAAACACGTTACGTAACAACTGTAGCAAAAACATAATGAAATGCTTTCACAGTCATACACCAGATGAAAACAAAATTTACAAATTAAATTACAAATCAGAGCAACTCTCCTTTCCCACTACTTTAACATGAAACTAGAATGGAAAAACCAATAGAACAGTGATTCATTTATTGTTGGTAATCTTCATGCTTAACTAATAACGTACGTGCTTTCACTAATGGCGTTTTCTTATAAATTTGAAAATAGGGCTAATACAACTTATATTTTGTTTTTCATTAGTTATTCTAGTCGTAAACATTTATATTCTTCATAATTAAATGAAACTATGTGTATGTTGTAATACAAAGAAACCTAGGTCGTGGTAAAGACCTTAAAGAAAGTAGAAATAATACTACATCACGTAGTTTCATTTAATTGTGAATAATGAATTTCTATTCGTTCTTAATAGGTTTTTTAATTGTTAATTTTAGGTATATATTTAATTTTTTAATTTATTACACCAATTTATTGCAAAAACTTCTATGCATATTTTTTTATATTTTTCAATTCGTATTCGGAGTAACTTTCAAATTAACTGTCATGTTAAACTGATTAATTTAAAAAAAAATTAGAAAATCATGTTGTTTTCTATTAAGTTAATTTAACTTGGACATTACGATCCAACAAGTAATGCAAGGTATCATAAATAAAATTATCAACGAATAAATGTTTCTCTAGTTAACCATAAATCAGCAATTCGCCTTACAAAAAAATCTTTTAACTAACACGTGAAAGCTTTCAATCACTTCGGACGAAAGTGAGTGAAAGCCTTTAACTGCCAAGCTAATTTTAATTGCCAAGTTAATTTTAACTGCCAAATTAATTTTAGCTGCCAGGTACGCAAACTGAAATACACAATGCGTTTGTTTTTTTTCATAAGCTTTATTCCTTACTCACCAATCACATATTTTGCCGCCTGAGGTTCTCACCGATGTTAGCGACGGTCAGTTAGTGTTTTATTTATCTAATCACAATAGACAGCCATAGGTACATTGTTCACCATTCCTAACATTACCTAGGGTGACAGTGTTTCATTTTACTCAAATATTTTGTTTCACACGCATCACAGACGAATGACTTTTATCGGTGGTGAGTCGGTGGTCGACAAATGCTGACTTTTGTGTGACAAAGTGACTGAATTTCAAAGACTTTTACCGAACAAGACAAAACCGCGCGCCGCGTCAGTCATCTGTGTAGCACGTTACACTTGTCTGTTGTATTATTTGTCTTATACTCAAGGTCATAATTCGAACAGCGGTTTGTGGAGACGCATAACTTTCCTAAAGGTCGTTACTGACTAAAAAGGGTCGATGTGTCTCCCAAAAGTGGCCATGGTACATTACACTTTAATTGGTACTTATTTTAAGATAATTTCCCCACGGTATTAGCGTATACACTTTACCGTTTGGCGTTAAAAGTTAACAGTAAACTTTCTAAATATAATCTATACCTGCCAATTTAATAATTAATAATTTCTAACCAATTTCGGCAGAATTAATATTTGTTATGTAAAATTGAGACATGTTTATGGAGAAAATGGAAAAATATGCAGGTAATCAAACTGTAAATGTCTTACACTGGTCTAGATGCTTTCATAACGAACGCTGACCAAATTATTACAGATACATAAATAATATGTACGTTGGGTATATAAGACTTCAAAAGTTTAAAGAAAAGAAGTTCAGGACAAAATTTATATATCTTTTACATATAAGTCACGGTAACTGTTTTAGTCATTAAAATAAATAACAAATTCATTTTAAGCATTTTTGATAAAATAAATAATCCTTCACACTTTACAATTTGAATTAGTAGTTTAAGAAGAAAAAAGGTTTTTAGAGTGAATCAAATTAGATACGCGCATTTTAATGACTTTCGGTGCGATGTCTTTGTTCACGTAAGGGAAGGAAAAAGGACGAAGGGCATAATATCATCATATCGCAATGCATTATTACATTTTTGTCAATTAAATAAAGCGCAAAACTACGTTCACGACACAAAAAATATCAAAGAATATTAATCAAGTAACTTAATTGTACTGATGCGAAAACTACATCCTGGTCTTTTTGGAACCTGGGGAAATGACACATATCGTGATGTATAAAGAAATATTTTTACACTACTTCTGTTTATCCATAAACGAACTTGTACGAAGGCCCAACACTTAAACGCAACATGTAAAACACAACATTTTAAACTTATCATAACATTTATACAAGGATATATTTGCACACAACTCTTGCATATGTAAATAATAAAAGACAACTTACATTATTTCACGCTATGTATATAACTTTACACTATTGTCAACATTTAAAACACAACATTTTAAACTTATCATAACATTTATACAAGGATATATTTGCACACAACTCTTGCATATGTAAATAATAAAAGACAACTTACATTATTTCACGCAATGTATATAACTTTACACTATTGTCAACATTTAAAACACAACATTTTAAACTTATCATAACATTTATACAAGGATATATTTGCACACAACTCTTGCATATGTAAATAATAAAAGACAACTTACGTTATTTCGCACTATACACATTATTTTACACTGTTATCAAAACGATCGTACTAATCATCATCGTAGTCTTCGTGAATGACGGCAAGCATACCATTTATTAATGTTGAATGATATTCTACCGGATGTGTTCGATAAATATCCACAGCGTAACAAATAAAATGTAATGACGATAGCAATAATATATAAATAATAACAATTTACATTATTTCACACTATGTATATAACTTTACACTGTCCTCAATATGACTGGACTAATCATCATAGCAGTCTTCGTGAATAACGACAATCATGCAATTTATTAATGTTGAAAGATATTCTACCGGATGTCTTCGATAAATTTCCACAGCGTAACAAATAAAATGTAATGGCGATAGCAATAATATATAAATAATAAAAGACAACTTACGTTATTTCGCACTATACACATTATTCTACACTGTTATCAAAACGATAGTACTAATCATCATCGTAGTCTTCGTGAATAACGACAATCATGCAATTTATTAATGTTGAAAGATATTCTATCGGATGTCTTCGATAAATTTCCACAGCGTAACAAATAAAATGTAATGACGATAGCAATAATATATAAATAATAAGAACTTACATTATTTCACGCTATGTATATAACTTTACACTATTGTCAACATTTAAAACACAACATTTTAAACTTATCATAACATTTATACAAGGATATATTTGCACACAACTCTTGCATATGTAAATAATAAAAGACAACTTACGTTATTTCGCACTATACACATTATTTTACACTATTATCAAAACGATAGTACTAATCATCATCGTAGTCTTCGTGAATGACGGCAAGCATACCATTTATTAATGTTGAAAGATATTCTACCGGATGTGTTCGATAAATATCCACAGCGTAACAAATAAAATGTAATGACGATAGCAATAATATATAAATAATAAGAACTTACATTATTTCACGCTATGTATATAACTTTACACTATTGTCAACATTTAAAACACAACATTTTAAACTTATCATAACATTTATACAAGGATATATTTGCACACAACTCTTGCATATGTAAATAATAAAAGACAACTTACGTTATTTCGCACTATACACTTTATTTTACACTGTTATCAAAACGATAGTACTAATCATCATCGTAGTCTTCGTGAATGACGGCAAGCATACCATTTATTAATGTTGAAAGATATTCTACCGGATGTGTTCGATAAATATCCACAGCGTAACAAATAAAATGTAATGACGATAGCAATAATATATAAATAATAACAATTTACATTATTTCACACTATGTATTAAACTTTACACTGTCCTCAATATGGCTGGACTAATCATCATCGCAGTCTTCGTGAATAACGACCATCATGCAATTTATTAATGTTGAAAGATATTCTACCGGATGTCTTCGATAAATTTCTACGGCGTATCGAATAAAATGTAAGGGCGATAGCAATAATATATAAATAATAAAAACTCACATTATTTCACGCTATGTATATAACGTTACACTGTCCTCAATATGACTGGACTAATCATCATCGCACTCTTCATCAAAAACAGCGATGATGCCATTTGTCTTAAACAATATTGATAGATATTCTGACGTAAGTTTTCAATTTTCATCGACAGTACAACAAATAAATATAATGGCGGCGATAATAACATATATATATATATATATATATATATATATATATATATATATATATATATATATATATATATATATAATATATTATATATATAAATAAATAATAACAACTTAAAATATTTCACAGTATGTACATTATTACACACTTATATCAATATGATGCCATTTGCATAAATCCCGATATCACAACGAATATCAATACCAATTGATGTGTCTGCTTTTAAAATAGTTAAATATCTAATTTTAATTTTATATTCTGAGCAGAAACTATTATGAAAAAGAAAATATTTTGCTAAACTGAGTGGAATATATTTACCGATATTTGAATCGCGTCAACTTGATCACTATCCAAACTATTATGAAAAAGAAAATATTTTGCTAAACTAAGTGGAATGTATTTACCGATATTTGAATCGCATCGCCTTGATCACTATCCAAACTATTATAAAAAAGGAAATATTTTGCTAAACTGAGTGGAATGTGTTAACCGATATTTGAATCGCGTCACCTTGATCACTATCCAAACTATTATGAAAAAGGAAATATTTTGCTAAACTCAGTGGAATGTGTTAACCGATATTTGAATCGCGTTAACTTGATCACTATCCAAACTATTATGAAAAAAGAAATATTTTGCTAAACTGAGTGGAATGTGTTAACCGATATTTGAATCGCGTCACCTTGATCACTATCCTAACTATTATGTAAAAAGAAATATTTTGCTAAACTGAGTGGAATGTGTTAACCGATATTTGAATCGCGTCACCTTGATCACTATCTAAATAATTATACTGCTGCAACTGCGTAAAAATTATACTAAAGCGACTGCGTAAAATACATCAAAAATCAAATTTTTCAATCAAGTTACAATTCACCAATCACATTACAATTTTGTCTGTACACGTAAAAATCTGCCTACACGAACATCGGAAACCTGCTTACACACACGACTCCTTGAGCCATTTTCAAATTGAAATACGTTGAAATATCTGAACATTTCAAAAAATTTACTTTAAAAATACGACAAACAGAACCGTGGTGTGAATTTTCTCTCACGTTGAAAATTTCAAAGCAATCGAATCTTTACATCACAAACTCAAATATTCAAAATGCAATCCAATGTTGAACATTACATAGAATACATATTTGAAGTGACTCAAAGCTACTTCAATCGTGCGCCAATTTGCATACAACTAGCGCAAATAGACGCTGATCTCAAGCGAAATGTTTTAGTTATATTACAACGATCTTTAACTGGTATGTCAATAGGATAGATGTGGAGCTTGTTATTGCATTTTCCTTTTGTAAATATTTCATTATTAAAAACTTTTTACGACACTTGTTGCGTGCATTACAATAATTGGTAGAAAACCTTGGAGTACAAAATAATAAAAGTATTATTGAATATATTTGCCGTTAATTTTGTAGAAAATCATTATATAAATCAATTAAATGAAACTACGTGATGTAGTATTATTTCGACTTTTTTAATTCTTAACCCCGACCTAGGTTTTGTTGTATTACAACATATTCAGGTGGGCAATTAGCTTTAAATTAAAATTAATTAATCTTTCCTAATTGCCCACCTCAAACGATGTAATACAACGAAACCTGGGTAAAGAATTTTAATAAATTAGAAATAATACTACATCACGTAGTTTCATTTAATTGTGAATAAAAGTATTAATTAAAAATATTAAGACAGAATATCTTCTATCTATATCAGAATATCTATAATCTTAATATATAAGTTAATGAAATTAGATGAGTGATTCTAAATTGCCTTGACTTGAATCTTTTTCAATTCTTCTTTAGACGCAACCTTTGTTGAAGGTTTTGGTGAAGTCTTTATTGTATTTATGGTCAAGTCATATGTTAATTTGTCGGTCATTAATAACATTAACATTAGCAAATTAATACATTATAAAATTTAAGACCTTCTCTTGAACTTTAAGCTCTCAACCAATAGGAAGCTTCTTTCTTAAGATCTACATGAATTAAATTACATAATTGCGAACTCGAGATTTTTCTTTTAACCGTTTTTAGCTTTAAATTCATGGTAAGCCGAATATTAGTATATTTTTTGACTTAAAAAGAATATATTTGCCGTGTATATAAAAATCTACATAAAAATTAAAAGTATATTAAAATTAAAATTATATTTATAGCCTGTATGACAGGTTATAAACATCGTGAGCTCGATTTTTCATGACACTAAAGAATTGATGTTATGTAACAAAAATAAATAGCATAATAATAATATATAGAAAGGCAAAATTTTATTTCGTAAATCATCGACTTTCCATTATACGTAATTTATCTTATAAATGCCGATACAATATCGGCTTTATTACACTTATTTAAGCCAATAAATTGATTTGCCAATAAATGGATTGTATGCTTTATGTATTGCAGTCTAGTGACAGTTCGATTGACATAGCACATTTTAAAGTTACATTGATAAAAAAAAAATTATTCACAATTAAATGAAACTACGTAATATAGTATTATTTCTACTTTCTTTGATTTCTTTACCACAACCTGGGTTTCGTTGTATTACAATATCTTCAGGTGGGATATTAGCAAAGATTTATTAGATAATCTTTGCTAATATTAGATAATCTTTGCTAATATCCCACCTAAAGATTTTGTAATACAACGAAACCTAGGTCGTGGTAAAGAAATCAAAGAAAGTAGAAATAATACTACATCACGTAGTTTCATTTAATTGTGAATAATGAAATTCTTCAAAATTAACGCCAAATATATTCAATATTTAAAAAAAATTATGATATGTAGTAAGTTACACCTTTCAAAGCATATTTACGATTTGATTTGTTAACCACTTTGTATAGATTTTTTATACATGCGATGGAGTTTTTCTCCACCAATAACTTATGCACTTCAAAAATACTCTTAGCTGTATAAAATTCATATCTTCGCTTGGACCTTTAAACCGAATTGCTTCAATATTTTTGAAAATTTCAATTTATTATTTCTTGAGCTCGCTCACCGCTTCTTGCCGTGTGGTTGTTAATATTGAATTTTCAGTTTCTTGGGGTACCAGATGTATCCCAAGAAGCAATGTGTATTCTAGATTTAATCTCAGAACTATTCAAGTGAAAGACTCATATTATTCGATCTAGGAGTTTTCGTACGATGCTCAAACATACAGAAAAATAGCCAGGGAAAAGGACCCTTGGTATTTTGTTACGGTTGAATATTAATCTCAACTCTAAATTTATTTTAGCGAAATCCTTATTAAAATCAAATTCACGTTCACTATATACAAAGTTAAATAGCAAACTAATTATATACATGCTATATTCAAAATAATTCAAATTTAGTGTGACTCAAGTTCAGGTCGATTGGTAAAAGGATGCGTTAAAGGTAACTTTCAAAATAAGACCTTCAAGTGTTACAGGATGTCCAGTGGCAGATTTCAATGTTTGAAAAATTGTAAAAAATAACTACACCTCTAATAGAAAGTAGGTTTATTTTAACTTTGTAACAACAAATGCATTTTTTAAAAACGAGTCTGACATACTCTTCGAGTCTAGCACGCATGTTTTCAAAAACGCGTTTGCAGAACGACTGGGGTATCCTACTGACTTCGGCTCGAATATTTTCTTTAAGTTGTGTCACAGTACTCGGATTTGTTTTGTAAACATCGGATTTTAAGTATCCCCATAAGAAAAAATAACGATCACTCAGTTATAAGAGTAAGTGTTGTACGTTGTGTATATTTATAACAAACTTCTTTTTTAAACAGCTCTACCTGATATTTTTCAGAACGACTGATTCAGAGGACAAAGACACATATCTATTTGTAGTACAACTTGAATAATTTGGATATAATACTCTTTTACTGCTGATAAACTCGAAGAACACGTGCGATGCAGTGGGCATAACCAAAGATATACTATAATGTTAGAGGATAAAATGCTAATAATTAGAAGACGTGCTCTTAGGACAAAATATGCGGAAAACAAAAATTAAAACTGATAGTATCATTTTTCGCTGAGACGTTACTAACATTATTGGTCGCATAGACGTTTCATTTTCTGTTTGTCTATTTTCGTGATTGCATTAAAACCGTAGAAGCTAACAATTTTGAATTTGGCTTACTATCCGTATTTATACAGTATACTTACTACTACTTTTTATTTCCTTCAAAAATTAAGAAATAATTGTAAAATATGTAAAAATTAAAATTAATATGAAATTATTAAAAAAAAATAAAAATTAATATGAAATTATTCAATAAAAATAATTTAAAGTTAGTCAACTGAGGGCAACTTTGAAAATAAAAAGATATTTTTACCTGTTCCAGGATCACGAAAACATTTTTAATTTTGAAACAAGCTTTTCTAAATTTCTTCAATTCGCGAATATAAGGTATGAAATATCTGCATCCTCCCAAAATATCAGCTACGGAAACGAGGCTACTACATCACACCGTACGTCAATAGAAATGGAAAACTTCAAGAATAATTTTGAAAATGAGATAAATTATTTCACCCTATAACACAGGTAAAGGACTTTGAAGTACATTCTTGATGAAAATGCATATTTTCATTTAAAAATGGTACATATTTCAGAATGTCTCACAAGAGGTCTCATATTTATTCCCAATTGCATTATATTACAAACCAACTAAGGAATAAGTTAATAAGGTCCATCGCTAAGGAAACCATTTACCAAATACGTTTTGTATTTCAACTGATTACAACAATAGATAAACGCTCAGCAATGACCGCAATGCGGTTTTTTGCATGAGCAAATACAACAAATTTAAATGTATCAGTCAAGTGTAAGCATAGCTACGTAAACGTGTCTTATAGAATGTATAAACATTTAATTGATTTTAATGATTTGGTCATTTATGTTACTAAATAAAGTCGAATATTACTTTATTAAATGCTTCTTAGCTTATAATTTGGCATTTATTAAAATTAACTCAATTAGACATTTCCACAAACATGATGAGTCAGTTAATGTTTGGACCTACTTTAAAATACCAGTCGTGTAAATATCGCAGTCATATGTTCTTATAATTCATAATTATCTCTGGAATATATCTGTCTGTTTCTGTATCTCTCTACTTATGCCAGATAATTTACATTATTGATTAGGTCATTTATTCCAAAAAGTTTTAACATTTATAAAATCAACGTAGATAAGATTATTGAGTTACGATTATATTTGTGTAGAAAATATGTATATAATAAATATTTGAACATGTGTATGATATATTTAACAAAGTGAGAGGAAAATACTTTAACGTAGTTGCTACCCACTTTTTTTATATTTTTTAATAATTAAGCCGCAGTACTTGTTTTAATTCAATAGTAACTTTGAAAAATATCAATGATATTTACATGAAAATGTTTAACAGGTGTTAATTTAGATCTACATGTATTACAATACAAACTGTAACAATAAACGCGTTTATGACGTATGCAAAACACTTATATTTAAGAAAGAAAGCATATGTATATATATATATATATATATATATATATATATATATACATATATATATATATGTATATACATATATATATATATATATATATATATATATATATATATATATTCTCTTTTTTGAACTAACATGTTCCATTTTTCTTACGCCGCTAAATATAAGGAAAATGAGGAAGTAATAAAGAAAAATCATTTATTTCTACGAAATCTCAAGCTTATTCATTTAGGTAATTAATTATTTCTTACAAAACGCGAAACTAAAACAGTCCTACTGTCCCAGTTCTTGTACTAAGTTCGATATTTCGGTGTTATTCCTAATATGGGTTTTTTAACAGATTCAATAGAGTTAAAACTTAACTACTAGGCATAACGTTATGAGCGTTGTCGCTCAAAGAGAAGGTAATTGAATCAATCAGAGATAATACACACACATAACGGGTGCCACATTTAGTATTCTATAATTTATTATTTAAAAAATGACGATGTTTCTTCATATCTGTTTTAGAAATAAAAACTTTGAATAAATAAAAAGTTAATATTGGGTCAACCCAATTACATAAATTTGACAGTATGACATAGAGTTCACAAGTACAAATGCGGCAACTTAAACCTGATAGTTCCTATGCCGGGCCTTACTAGGCTGTGGTTTGGCGAGTGGACTCGCTGGGCCAGCAGGGTCTGGTTTTTACCGCCCCTTAGCTGGCTAACGACGAACAAAGGGCGGGTTTTTCTGAGACTGGGTTAAACCAATTCCATCTGAAGGTCTAATCCTCGTGATGCACGGCACAGGCACATTTTTTTTTTTTGGAACGGATGCCGTTTTTCTTGAAACGTGCTCATCCTTCGAATAGTTTAAAAGAAAGAAAAATGCTTTTTTAGTTACGTTAGATAGCATCGAAATACAGACTAAAAGATTTTTTTAAATTTTCGTCTAAAAAAACATAAAATTCGGAGATACGAATCCAATACGACTGAGTGCAGACTTCGGTTATTAACCGTTGTGCTGAAGCTCTGGAGGAACGAAAGAAATAACGATATTTTTATAACTTAATTTTTCATTTGTTTAAAAAAAAAACTATAATTAGGAGAAAAGAAATTGCTAATAGCTGTGATACCAGTTATTTTTCAGCTATTTTTATAAATTATTTATAGCTCGTCTATTATCTAAACGCCAAGTTCCAAATTCTTAACTCGAACAGAAGTGCCGAATAACATGATTATGCAATTGCCTATAACTCTCTCATAAACCTTTCAAATGTTAAAATATTCAATAATTATTATTGAAAATGGCGAGACATACAAAAATAGTCAAGGATATTTGCAGTGGCTTAATTAACAATAAGGTTGAATTAAACAATACGTATTTGCCCTTGTGACGTAGAAAGCACTTTGACTTTGAGTCGAACTAATCAACTATCGCCCTTTCAGCCTTTGAACTACGAGCGCATTCAGTGCTAAGGCCATTGTTGAAAGGAACTATCCAGTTTCACTAACTTTGAGCGCCGTCAAGTAAAGTGTAGCCAAAATTCTAGTTATTTGTTCAAAATATATACTTGATGTGTATGAGTCATATAAAATTTCCCAAATTCCTAACTATTGTCAAAACGTCTGCCGAAATTAATTTCTGGTTTTATGAATGTCTTCTTGTATAAATTAAATTAAGCATCGAACTGCAGCATTCCAAAATATTTTGTCGAAGGATAAGTACAAGACTTCTCGTTTCTTCGCTCTATCTGAAATTGCTTCTTTGGACAAAGCGCGACTTAAATGGAATCTTTAAAAAACGATAAATTGGTGAAAGAAAATATTCACCCACTTCATTACCAGGTACTAAACAAAAGTTACTAAACAAAGAATAGAACCAGGTACTAAACAAAGAATAGAATCTTTAAAAAAACGCTAAATTTGTGAAAGAAAATGTTCACACACTTCATTACCAGGTACTAAACAAATGTTTTAGATAGTGTTACACTTACGAATACTTAATTATTGAAGAATAAATAGTATGTGTGAAGAAATAATGTTTGAGAAAAGCATTCTACTAATAATGTTCATTAAAAAAGAAGATGTTATATACGTGTCATTCCGAGATTCAAAGTATCTTCCCCTTGTATCCGGGTAAAATTCAGTTTATCTCGTAATTCTTCAAACATTTATATTCAGACCTTTCATTATTTCGTACAAATGGCCTATGCTGGTACAACAAATAAATGATAACATTTGTAAACAGTAGAATTATGGTATATAACAAATAAATGATAATATATGCAGTTGTGTTTATTATGTCCTCATGAAGGCATAAGGGAAATTAAATGAAATTTGACATGAAGGATCATATGGCCTGTGATAAAATCACCCTATAGAGCTTAATATCATTTCGGCCTCTCTGTCTGCATCATTTCGGTTGCTATCTTCTACTGAAGGGACAAAAAAATTTACACTAAATTTGTTTCGAAAGATATTAGTGTTCCAACATATTATAAAGCTTAATATTATTTTTGTTTCTCTGTCTAATGTATGTGTATTTTTGCTATCTTCTCCTGAATCGATAATATAACTTAAATTTAATTTAGTACGAAAGATACTAGTGATCCTATTTATGATAAAGAGACTCCGTAAAGCTTAATATTATCGTTGTCTCTCTGTCTGCATTTGTATTTTTGTTGTATACTCCTGAAGCGCAAGTTAATTAAAATTAAATTTGTACTTAGGACACTGATGATTCACCCTATGATAAATCCGCTTCATAGACCTTTATACTATTTGTGTCTTTCTTTTTAGAAGCGAAAATGGTTTCTGTCTCTTAAGGGATAAGCAAATTTTAAAAAAAAATTGGCACCAAGGATACTTATAGGATCTGCGTAAAATTCAAGTTGCTTGGAATGAAAAAAATTGGCCTTTGAATTGTCGTGGGTGGTCATCAGCATCAAAGTTTTTTCACGTAAGGCGTTACTAAACGATCTAAATTAACAATAATTAGTGGGTACAAGGACTGGGGAATATGGCGGGTTGGAGATCTGTATCCAGCCAAAATATAAAACTTCTGTCTGTTTCTGTCTATTTGGCTATATGAGAGCCGGGCTACGGCTATGGCTGGTCCGGGTTAATTTCATGTGGTACCCACTTACCGTATTTCAAGCTTGTTCGCAAGGGGTGTTAATGATACTCTATAGATCTGTGGGAGCACTCGAGCTCAGTTGCTAGCTAGCGTGTCGATAATCGGCTAACTTCTTCAATTAACAATTTCAACCTATCACTATCCAATTCCAGCGGCCGACCAGAGCGTGGTTCATCACTCAGAGAATAATTACCCGCGCTGCTGCGAAACCGCTCGAACCATCGTTTTGCAGTTGCTTCAGATATTGTTTCAGCAACTTCGCGTTGGCATATGTGACGCATAGCTTCGGCAACAGAATGACCAGATTGGTGCTCGCAGAGTAAACAGTGTTCACATGCGTCTCAATATCGTCCATATTTTACGCGTGTTAATAGTGCAGAGTCTTAGTTATTACTAAACCAGTGAGAGCGCGGTGCGCCGTTTATATATATTCGATCATGGAAGCTTCTAGAACGTTCCCATATTTTCTAGATAAATTTTGAAAAAAACGCTCATTACTTTTTAGCCAACCCAATATTATTTGTGTGGGGATTGGACGATATGGATACTCTATATGTAAAGTAATATTATTAATATTATTTCGAAATGAAATACTGCAAAACATAACTGAATTTACTTTTGATCAAAAGAAACGCAAATTACAAACGACGTCATTATACGTTAACATCGTTTTATTTTTATAACGCGAATAGATATCTTAAATCTAGAAATGTGTAATGGGGCACAAGTTTTCCCACGCTAAGAGCCGGCGGAGTTGCTAATAATACCTAAAAAGGAAAGATATTTTTCTACAGAAGATAGAACTTTAAATAACGCGGTGACAAGAGCACTTAAAATTGTCTGAATAAATATTTACACTTATAACTCTCAATTGCGAAGTACAAGCATGATTGTACCCATTTTTGGGAGCAAAATTACAAAAATATTCAATTATTATGTTTCTTTTTAATATTTTTTATTATAATCTTTTTCAAGTACACTCACGTTTTGCAGGACATTTTCAATCAAGATTTAAAGGTTTAAAATGAAATTAAAACTTTTTAAAAATTAGAATCTTAGAAACGTAAAGTTAGAGTCCAAAATTAAATTATATAAGCTTAATAATTTAACTATAATTAGCACTTTACATGAATTTTATTTTTTAAAATGTCTCACCTAAAAACATCTAAGAAAAACCTTAAAATTATAATTTACTACTGCACTAAATATAAGTAAATAATTTATTATTGTACTAAAGAATAAGTAAAATGATAATGACCTAATAAAATATATATTTTATACCTGCTTTTATTTTCACCTGCCCACCTATTCCCGCTTTTGTTACTATTTGTCTCTTTTTGATTTTGCTTTCTTTAATTAATATTTTCTGACAAACTTTAATAAAACTAATTATTACGCATTCCGATCGTTTGCTCTACCTTTAATAGGATTGCAATGCATTTTTTTTAAATACTTCTCTTAACATTATGGTGCTTCTTTTACCGTTAAAATCATGAAAAATAATATCTATGTAAGACTCAAAATTATAATACTTTGTTTTTCTGAGTTCATTTTTATATACTATTTCAAAAAGGCTTTCATAATATAAGATCGCGAGTAATTTAAATTTGACTTTTCTCATTTCTTGAAAATGTTAAATTTTGAGTTGTAGCCGCTTTTCAAAACATAATGATAAAAATTAATTACGACAGCGGTGTAAAAGATACAAAATACAAATTAAAAATTCCAACTTTAATGCCAGAAATTGGGATTCCAAAATTACGGACAGTCAATAACGTAACTAATAACGAATGTATGGATTTAAATTACGTAATTATGTAATAGACTTGGTATTATAAAAGGAATGTATTTATAGTTTTACGAAGCAAATCAATAAAAGTCAGATTATAATTTTGAGGTATTTGTTTTTTTATAAAAGAAACAAGTAATATTTATGAAATCAACAGGAATAAATCATAATAAAAAAATAAAATATTATAAATTATTTCTGCTCTTTCCTCCTGAAAATGCTATCGCGATATAAAATGCAATGATAGGACGTTCGATGTTTTGTCGCTTAAGGAGCTCCTTATTCAGATGCAAAAATAATCGGCGGAAAAAGCTTGCTTAGCTTTGACAGTCGGAGGCAGTGTAGACAATAGATAATCGTAAGCAGTTGTTAAGAGGACTTGGCGTCCGCTTCCAGCAGCATTATCATAAATGCACATTTCCATTCGAATAATAAATTCTAGATCTGTGTTTTCTCTAGAGGAATCTTTGTTTCCTATTATAGCTTTGCGTATCTCTTTTTCCAACTATTGTGCGATGTTTAACTTCTCGATCTCATCACCGCTACATATGGTTATTGCTTCCATTTGGAATCGTTGCAGACGTCGACGTGTACTCCTGTTTACTCAAATTTCAACCTTTCTTTTAATTATAAAATAAAAGTTCTGATTTCATCCGACGACGATTTTCCGTAGCTGTGATCACGAACAATTCTTCAATATTATGCAAATACTGTAAAATACTGGATGCAATTTTGTTTTTTTTTCTTTTTTTAATAAACTTAAAGCTACATAAAGAAAACACTGTTATTTTTATTATATCTAAACTACAAGGAATCTTATGAAGGTCTTCAATTTTTTATCTGTAAATTTCAGGTAGGATATCAAATATATTAACACCTTCTTAACGCATGTTCTTAATATAAGAAATCGGCCAATCCAATCTGACAAGCTACTCCATCTCGTTTTACAGTATCATATCTGATCTAGGTTTTACCGTGCTCTCCTAAAGTCTATTTTTCTCGTATGTTATTTTCAAATATAAGTTTTGAATACATTTTACCGTGCTCTCCTAAAGTCTATTTTTCTAGTATGTTATTTTCAAATATAAGTTTTGAATACATTTTACCTTGCTCTCCTAAAGTCTATTTTTCTCATATGTTATTTTCAAATATGAGTTTTGAATACATTTTACCGTGCTCTCCTAAAGTCTACTTTTCTCAGACGTTATTTTCAAATATGAGTTTTGCATGCATTTTACCGTACTCTCCTAAAGTCTATTTTTCTCATACGTTATTTTCAAATATGAGTTTTGTCCATTATCTTCTCTCAAGAAATGTTTTTAAATTTATTATTATAATTATTTAGTTTATTTAAAAAGTACTTGTTTACGATTTTCTTTATTGATGACCTAAAAAAATTATAATTAAACTAAAATCAAGTTCATTAAAAGATTTAAAAATTAGTTTATTGAAATAAAACAGATTTTATTATTAAATTCAATTTAATTTAATAATTTATTACTAAAACAATAGAGTCGTTTTATCGAAACATATCTATATATATTGGTTGGCCCATTTATAGTGGTCCAAATTTTTTTTATGTAGAGGAAATCGTAACAAATAATTTAAAAAACATTAGTTCCGCGAAAATCAGTAGTTTAGAACTACACACACGAACACATAAACCTCTCTAGTTGGTTTACTATTCCGCTAAATCGAAAGAAATTAGGCATGTAAGTAGAAAACATACGTAGCAAGCATTTATATACAGATTTTAATTTTAATCATAAATTGTACCATTGTTATAGAATTTTTTGTTAAGTTTAGTTTAATTTACATAAAAACTGTTTAATCTTTAAAAAATCACCATGAAAAAAATGTACTACCGGCGATTTGCCAATGGCCTTAAAAAATACCTTAAGATGTCATAATTGTGTAACCATAAAATTATAATGATGTAGCAACTACAACATCTTCCGAAATTAACCTAAGGTGCACAAAGTCACACATTATATGCTAGCTATATGTGTTTTCTACTTCCGTGCCAAATGTCATTCAATTTAGCGGAATAGTAAACCAAATAGAGTGATTTACGTGGCTAAATCCGGGAATTTCCACAATAAAATTATAACTTCCAAACAGTTGATTTTCGCGGAACTAATGTTGTTTTTAAATGATTTGTTACGACATTCTCCATACAAAAAAATATTTTGGACCTCTATAAATGGTCCACCTGTTTATTTAGATGTAACACCATAATGTTGCAACAATTACAATATTCTCAAAATTTACTCAATTCAAAAAGATAAAAAAATGTTAAACATTTCACTTTATTTTATCACACTCAAACTAATCTAACTGCTACAGGTATAAATTTCATTATTTATTTCGTTGATAATTAGAAAATTGGTGTATAAAGTAAACAAGTTCGTAATTAAATAAAAAAAGTTTAAACACCCACATGGTTATATCATGCATGTATAATTTATGATCCAACTTAAAAGTCGAACATGGACTACATGTTCGACTTTGTTCGACAATTTGTAATATAATTTTACAATTTTGCGTCTTCACAACCCCAAATCAAAGCACATACTAAAAGTAAACATTTAATCTGATTAAAGCCTATTGACTGAGTCAATTCAGGACGACTGAAGATCGAGCAATAAATAAAACGTCCTTTTAATTGTTAACTCAGTACTCATAGACTTTCCTAAAGAACTTACAAGCACAGTATCGCGATTTGAGGGGTTCCCTTAAGCTAGATAATTAGATAATATTGAAATCTATTATTTATTTCAAAGACTAATTCTCGCCCCATATTCATCGTGTCATACGACTATCCAAGTTTAAAATTAATCATGGGGAATTACCGCAACGAAGCTAGTTAATACAGACAGAGAGTGCCGCCCGCTATTTTCAAAGAAGTTACATTACAGCCTACATTGGTATGTAATTTTACGCGTTTTTGGTATGCAATGTAATTTATATCGGTACTCGATCAGTATATTGTTTTTATTGTTCAATATCATACTTCAGCAGTTAAGGAATTTTATCTTTGTTATTTATAAAATGTTCAAAGTAATAGTAAGTTCTGCTCAGGACTCCCATTCTTTAATTACGTAATTTTGCAATTACGTAATTACGTAATTTCAAAATTAAATAATTAGAGAATGGGAGTCCTGAGCAGAAACCAAAAAGTATATGCCTTAGTGGAGACATTCGATAATTTACTTCTTTTTAGCGTAATCATTTTAATTAGAAATCAATTCATGTTAGTCTTATAATCTGAGTACACTAGTATTTAAAATTCAAAGTTTTATAATCTATATGTTCAGTACGTGTTTAGATTAAATAGACTCAAAGTTGATAATCATATATAAAAAGCGTATATGAGTTTATCAATTTATAATTTGATCATTAGTAAACCAAACAATTTCCAAGCGAATTTATATATTTATTATTTGATGCAACACTGCGGGCTTCCACGACAGATTCATAAAAGTTCTTTTCGATACGTCTGACATATTGAGACAACTTTGCAACTGAAAATCAAATTTCCGCCTTAAGTGGAAATTTCTGCACTCTGACACATTTTTATAAAAACTATACATCTTTATATATGTATAGTTTTTGTACATAAATTTTAGGTAAGTTTTAGAAGAAATTATTTTATAAATGTGATTGGGCTATAAGAATATATATTATATCATTCTAAAGTAAGTTTCTTAAGTTTGGCTCTATTAATGCTTTTCTCAGTGATATGACTTTAATTATGTCATATTTTGAGTTATTAGAAGATTTTACCAATGTACGTTTAATTTTTGATTGACCAGTATGAGACTGAGTGCGTCAGGGTTATCACTTAAGGAAACCATCAACTAAATACAGATATATGCGTATAGATAACAATCGCTATTCATCAAAAGAAAAGAGCTGACCAGAACTAATCAGTCGGATCATAGCTGTAGAAGAATTAGCGGTTAACGTAATGCAAACATTTAATCGATTACTATATGCATATATAAAATGCAGCATTTAATTTCCTTTTACTGCATAAAGTATTATTATTTAATTGGCTACACTTCAAAAAATCTTGAACAACAGTTGTATTTTTGTCTCAAAAATCTAATACAAATTCACATATTTATGGGTAAGTTATGTTTATATAAATTGCAATTTTATCCTTGAAGGTTCCTTACAGCTTCGAGCCTAGGTATCAAAATTGAAAAGGTCTTAATATATTTTATATATTTTTCAATTAAACGAGCTTAAATATAATATCTGATTTGTTTGCTACCATCCAACTTTAATATGTTTACTATAATTTGATATGACGTTATCAAATTTATTTGATTATTAACCTTAATAAAATACTTCCTTTGAAACAAAACTTATTCTTTGCAACAATGACTTTAACTACACCTGTAACACCTGATTCGACGGCCCATAGATTTGCGTTGTTCATATGATTGCATGTTCGTCACACTTCTTCCAAATAAATCATTATATATCATCATCAATAAATGAAGTAAGAAGGACAAAAATGTTTTTTCATCTATATATATATATATATATATATATATATATATATATATATATATATATATAAATGACTTGGGCAAAAACTATACGAAGGTAATTTTATTACAAGCCTTATCATTAAATTTTCTTGTCATATTTAACCTTGTGATTTTATAATGTTTACGTACTTAGAAATTACCTTAAGATTAGTAACATATTAAATTAAAATTACTATATTTTTTAAATTAAACTCCCTTTGTGGATAATTATAGCCCAGAAGGACGTTTTATCCCGTTATATAATCGTTTAATTTTGTGCTAGTTGAGTTAAGAACTTGAAACTAGAATTTGGATGATATATAAGTTATTGATAACTGTAAAAAGCACATTATTTCAGATTGCCAGTTTTTTTAAGAATTAAAATAAGGAAGGTAGCAAGAATACCTGTATTTCATTACTCCTTCAATCGAGTTACCATCACAGCGGCACATTTCTGGAATCTGAATTTGGAAGCTGGATTTAAGTCTAGGAATTTATTTCTTTTAGACTAAAATAAAACAAAAATTCCTTTAGTCTAAATTCTAAAGTCAAATCTAGAGAACTTTTTAACAGAATGAGAAAATTTTGATTTCTGCGGCATCTACAATTTTTTCCACGTTAACTACCGAATCAAAGTACAAATTAATTGGACAATCTATAATATACTGGTAGAATTATGTAATTTGATTGATGTAAAAACAACCTTTTTAGGGTTCTGTACCTTTCAAGGAACATAACTAAAGACTAAAAAAGTGATAAAATAAAATATGAAAAGAGAATATTGTTCCATTTATATAAGAATGTCAAGAATAGAAAGATGATAAGCAATATTCAGAAACTAAAATTAGCTATTATTGAAGAAGAATTGAAAAATTATTACTCAGTAGATAGAAAAAGGACGCTTAAAAACCGTTATAACATGGATTTCCTCATTGAAAACATCTACAGGTTACATTTTTACCAGGAGAGAAGGGTATGTAGGTGTTGTCTCAGAATTTTAAGGGAGATTACACAGCAATGCGCACAAGCATGGAGAAACTTATATTATTTAAAACTATAGAAACAATGTAGAAGTACCTTTAGTGATAGAAAGCGAAATGAATAAGGCAATAAACTCGGTAAAATTGATGAAAAGTCCAGGTGAAGATAGAATTACAAATTACATTTTAAAAGTTCAGTAGAATCTATTACTCCTATACTTATAGATATATTTATTATACGAAAATATTTCAATTGATTGGAAGACCTCCAATTATATGAAACGTAAAAACGAAATCCTCATAAGGTCACTCAAGTGGCTGTCCGTCACAGACGTTTTATCAGAAACCGCTTGAGGTAAAAACTTAGAATTTGGCACAGTAATAACATATATTATTAATGCAATAGCTAAAGCTTAAATAATATTCATTTGCAAAATTAAAGGGGGGCAAAATAATTACGATTTTTTTTATTCCGTATAGCATAGTTTGAAAGGACTAATAATTAGGATTTCAAAAATATTTTTTTAAATAATTTTAGATAGTTTATCATCAGAGATATATTATGGAAAAAATATGTCCCCTTCTCTATATTTTCAAAACTACTAAAATATTTCTCTTACTAAGTCCAAACAATTAACAGAAACATGTATTATTTCACCAAAAAGTAATGTGCTATAACAATGTTGTTGTGGTATTTATAAATGTGTTTACAGAACTCGTCCTAAATCGATAGAGATAAAAAAAAATTGTTTGAGAAAGCTTGTGACGAATCGCGACATACGTGATGATTAGAGCACATATAATTCTTATCTTAATTATTGTAAAATTTTACACAATGAATTTTAATATCATGATCGCTTTTTAAAAAAAATATTTAAAAATTTAAAGTATCTTTTTGAATTTAAGATACATATTTGGTTTTGTATTTTTTATTGCCTTATTACTTTAAAAAGTGGAACGATAATTAAAAATCTGCATGAAGTTCATCACAGCGGACTGGGGTACTACATAGATAAAAAATATAATTTTATAAGTCCGTTATTACCTAAGTTTTAGTTATAAATTTATTTATTAGTTCTTTTAAAAACAAATATATTATATCTCTACTATCGAATATTGCGGATATATATGCAAGTACGTGGGTGTGTATTTGTGTTTGTGAAAGTATATAGATGTGAATACATTTTACGAAATTTTCTTCTCCGACCCTTCGAATCTAATGTTTCTCTGCATCTTAGAAGGGTACAGAGATAACTATAAGTTGTTTTCGTGAAATTTCCATCCAGTTTTTTCTCGTCCAAATTCAGTTTCTAATTTAATATTTATTAGTAATTAATTTAATGTGACCGCCTTGTTTTCGTGCATGATATCAAGGGACTATTCCCTACGAAACTAATCATATACTTTATTTTCTAGATATATCAGAAGTAACATAGATGTTATCATATGACGTAAGCAGCTTTATATATATATATATATATATATATATATATTAGATCCTACTAGTGAATTAATTAATTTAGCGTATGTACTTTTAATTTTTTTCTAATATAACAGAAATAATGTAGCATCAAAGGACAAAGTTCCGTATCGGATGCATTTTATTCAATAACTCATCAACTAGTTTAAACTTCGCAATGAATAATCGCCTTTCGATAAAGCGTCGTTACTGGGGCATCGATCAAGAAATCTTCACATATGCTACCTCCATATTTTCTGTATAAACATTATGTAACAAAGAATAAAAGTTTCCCCTTATCGAATTCGTAGAAACTGAATTCAGAGCAGAGGAGCTTCAGTTCTCGAATATGTTCTAGAAGATACAACTCAACGGTCAGGTGAAAATTCTTAGTGATGAATTCGTTTACATGTTTTATTTACTTTTAACAAATTAAAATATCAGCGCATACGCCTAACAGTGTTTATATGTATAAACAAGTAAGTTCACGTTCCAAACACGACCGCATCGCTGCATTTAATTAAGCGAAAATGGGAAATGTGTCTCGCTAAGAGCAAAGGGTTTTTCCGTTATTACATTGCAGTCTACCAAATACATTTTGACGGTCTATGTAGCGAGAGGACTTTAAGTATATTGTAAGTCTTCTACTGACTGACTTTTTGGTGCTGGAAATTTTAACGCTGAAATTAAATTCAGTTGTTATTTCTGAGATATAGAAACTGAAATATTTCACTGACGTTAAATAATGTCAACTAATATGAACTAAAACAGATAAAATCAATATGAATTAGTTAATGATCTGCCGGTCACGTTTCATTGATTATCCAAAAATATGATACAAAATGAGTCTTGAGAAACTTGTCATAGAAATAGAGAAACAACTCAGGGCTAATTATTTTCCTTCTTGAGTCAACTGAACCCCCAGTAGGTAGGTATGAGTCGGTCCCTCTCTACCGAGTATCATGACTTCCTGAAACCTTTTCTTTTATGATTTTCCACATAAGTTTACATTCTGTAAGGCATCAGACCAGGGATTGCCAAGCATCCATTTAATCTGATGCGTTCAGCGTCTAGGGCTACATGTTCATTGTCTCCGTCCTTCCACTGGCCTCCATCCTCTCGGCAGGTTTTCGTGTAACGTATCCGAAATATTCGAGAAGTCTTTGAGGGCCCATGATGGACTTCGAGCTTTTTCAAAATCGGAACGTTGTGTCTGTATCTGGTTCATTAGATATTAAGCATCTACCTCCGGCGAGACATTTCCAAGGTCACCATTATTTTTCAATCGGCCATCTTCAGCGTCTATAACTCAGCTTTGTAGAGAAAGATGGATAAGACCACGGTTCTTATTAAACGGAACTTGGTATATCTGGAGACGTTCCTGTCTTTCTAGACTTTATCTAAGCATGTCATTGCGCTTTTCCATATGCCTATTCGACATGGCAATACCTTTCCGAATTCACCTTAAAACGATAACCTGGATAGATAAAGTAGATTCAATGTTTCCAAACTAGACAATATCTATGGATGCTGGTGAAATCTAGAGAAATGTTGAAATAAGGAAGAGGAGGTATCGTGGTTTTTTTAAGATATTTCAATAGAACAAAGCATTTTTACTATTTAAATATTCGCGCCCTTATTGGAGCTAAATAAAACAGCTGATCTGTATTAGTTTTCACCTAGTATTATTATAACCAAACTAATATTATAAAGCAACATCTATAGTCCCTCATTTGAATGCAACGCTAAAATTAAATTCAGAAAAATTGTATTCCTTCCGCTTTCTTGAGCCATTTAGAGTTTTGGAGTATTTTGTCTCTAGCCGGTAAGAACAGGGCACTGGCAAATTATCGTCATGGCCACAGTGGCGGTAGCAACGTGGTACTCTGTGGGTGAGTTTTCCCTTATGTGAGTTTTTTTCATAGGCTTGATATTCCAAACAGTTTGATATTGTCATATCGTTCTCAATTTAAGTACTAAAGTAGAACCTGTCTAACGTAATTTACTAAAGTAAAGGAGCACGATTTCATCCCATGATAAATTTAATCAATATTATCTATTATATTTAAAGCTCAATAGATATACCTGGAATGGTATTTATGGCTTGATACCATTAATGTAGTATTCGACCGATTTCAAAAGTGAGATATTTTGAATGTTTAATATATATATATATATATATATATATATATATATATATATATGAATATTTTGATAATTTAAAACCTTTTCATAAAAGACTTTTAATTATATTTGCATCAGTAAATATCTGAAAAAAAATATCTGAAAAATAAAATTTATGAAAGGGGCTAGGGCGATTAATTTGGATGCGACTTAAACTGTTTTCTCCACGTCTACATACACGATTACAATTTACATAATTACATAATGCATATACATATGTGCTGTTTGAACGTAACGTGGCAAAGATATTTTTGAAGCAGGAAGCTCTGTAAATAATCACGTTCATATATTTTCATTCATTTTTAATTCCGCAACTGCCATCATTTTTTATAGATTGATGGACAAATTTTACGTTTAGATACTTTAAAGTCTATATTGAGAATGTGATTAAAAACTTCCTTTCAATTTGATGCTAGTAATATGAAAAGAACCTATTAAAACAATATTTTGCAGCTGGTGTCAAATTACGGGTAATTAGGTAATATAATATATGCACAGTATTAGAATATACCACGGAAAAATATAAATATTACTGCAAAATTTAAAAATATTATTTTGTCCACAATTAAATGAAACTACGTGATGTAGTATTATTTCTGCTTTCTTTAATTTCTTTACCACGACCTAGGTTTCGTTGTATTACAACATCTTCAGCATCATTGTTTAGGTTAGTTGTATTACATCATTGTTTAGGTTAGTTGTATTACAACATCTTCATCTTCGACATTACAACATCATCACCTGAAGATGTTGTAATACAACGAAACCTAGGTCGTGGTAAAGAAATTAAAGAAAGTAGAAATAATACTACATAGTTTCATTTAATTGTGAATAATCAATTTCTACAAAATTAACGCCAAATATATTCAATATTATTTTGTACTGAAAATAAAATTTTCAATTCTCAAAAGTTTACCAGGTGTGAAATATACGAGAAGTTGAATAGGTAACAGCACCAGAGGGCGAAACGGAAAATAGCAAATAGCGTATTTTCCTCCAACCGTGTCAACTGGCGTGTTAATTTCCGGCTAACGGCAAGCGCTTGTCGCCAATCTCGCCGCTCTCTGAAAGCAACTCTGAAAGCATCCCGGCTGTTAATTCGATAGGTCGCTTATCCCACAGAGTTACGTCAATTGTTTCGCTCACATGTTGGCTTTAATTCTATTGAATTGTATTGTATTGGCAAACCACTAAACGATTTGCCAATACTGGTAAGGAACTGGGAAAGGTAATTATTTCATTTCCACCCAGCTAGATTTCCAATAGCAACTTAACCAGTCGAGCGCCATGAGCACCCCAATATTGTAAGGATTAATATATAAATATGACAAAACTGTAGGCACTATAACCGACACATACACTCGGAATGGTGTCATAATTAAAGACCGATATCTTTTGAAAATTTGGACAAGTGGAATTATTCAAGTAATAGTATTTCACTCGTTTTAAGTTCCATAATATACTAATATAAATTTTTCATATTCTGTTGTGTATCTACCCGTCTGGTTGTGTATCTACCCATTTTCCTGTTTATTTTAGGGTTGAAACTTGAAACTAAAACGTAATATGAGGTATAGTTATACATAGAGCTGTACGTCAATCTTTAAAAGTTACAGGTTAAAATATCCTCAAAGTTTCAAAAATTAGAGCAGGAGATGCTATTGCTTGAAAAACATTTTAGAACTCATCATGTATATAAAATTTAAGAGCATAATATAAGAATTTCCTAAAACATTTTCACCGGGGGAAGTTTGAAGAAAAATTTACCTCTTGCTTGTCAGTGCTCGCTGTGTTCTAAAATAATATGTAATTATAAAAAAAAATTTTAATTCTAAACATTCATAAACTGTTAATCCCTTTCCAAAGTCTCTTATTTAATAATATAGGTTTTTTATTTATTCAAATCACGAAGAATAAAAAGTGGTAATTTATAAAATGGTAAGAAATAATAATATATAATAAAATTCAATTTATTCCAAACACACTATATTAGGGTGACATAGAATTATAACACGAAGCGGAATCGTTCAAATTAGAAATTATTCTGCTTCAGCGCTTTGGACGATATCAGGAAAAAAAAATTTATCTGCGGAACATCTCCAAATTTTTGTTATATTCAATTCCTCTTTATTGTTTTTATTATTCAAATTTTAGATTTTAATTTTTTTTCAATTCGGTCCTTAACATTACTTTAACACTGCAAATTAAATTTGAAGATCTTAATTGGGATTTTGTTTCAACGAATGGAGTCCGACACTTATCACATGGTTTCATACGTATCGTTTTGAGAAATTAATCGCTAATAATTTTTATATTTAGTTCTCCACTTGCCCTTTTATTTTTTTTAACTTTATTCCTGTGACACCAGAAAAGCATAGACAAAAATATTCGAGTTTTCCTTTTTACCTTACAATATCACTTTAACTCTCGCTACCATCTTTAAAAAGCAATTTAGAGGTTATAATTTGGGACATTCACAGTATTGAAAATTTATACATACATATATAGATACATATATATATGTATATATATATATATATATATATATATATATATATATATATATATATATATATTCTCTTTTCTCTATTTGGGATTCTAAGAATATTTTCATCAAATAGCTAACACAAGAGACAGTCTTCGTAAAAACCCATCGGATTATATATATATATATATATATATATATATATATATATATATATATATATATTGCATGATTATCAAAATGAGATACAAAAGAGACAAATATTCTCGTCCATACACTATAATTAGAAGAAATGAAAAACTACTTAGCCCATCTGCAGAAAAGTGGCCACGAAAGTGCATATAACCCTCGGGGTATAATACGAAAAGGGTAAATTCAATTTAAAAAACCATAATTCAAATACACTCCATAGTATCGAAGTAATAATTATATTTTTTTTTCATTGATATTGAGAAGTGTTTTGGAATTATGCGATTCTAAAATAACATGCGCATTTTTTTTATTTTTTTCTATTTGCCTGTTTGAATATTTGAGCAAAGTTTGTGTTAAATAGTTACTTTACTAAAAAACACTTTTGAAGAAATAATATGCATTTTCCTTCATAAATATTGAACAACTAAGAGCTAAGTTATAACTCAATTTTAGAACTGAAATAATTTAAATTGAACGCGAGTATTAAGCATGGCGACCCATCCTAAAAGTTATTGCCATAATTAAATCATGATATTGTATATAACTTCCAGGATTTGTAAAATTCTAACATCCTTGCTGTTATACCATATAAAACCTTTAAACACGTTCTAAAAATTTCTGAAAAAATTATAGAAACATTATTCTTATTACGTAGCATTTACCACCATGAAAGATCTAGGAAATGTTATACAATGGCATTACCTAGTTCTTTTCGACTCTGTGTTCTCTGCTTTTTATGTTACTTTTCTTTGGGGTACATACATTTCTTTTGCGTTTACATAGCTTTTTATTTTGAATAATTCCGATTTTAGTGACAATCTATATCGAAAAAATAAAATCGCTAGATATCTACTTAATTTAGGTGCATTTCTATAAATATTTAGTTTTAAAAGCCTAATATTTTTTATTAAACCTAATATTTCAGCTCACAGCACAGTCCTTTGTCTGGAAATAGGCGTCAACAAAATGAGTGAGGGCATAGTGTACAGAAAAGTACATAAGCCGGAACACGAAAGCCGGCCACGGCGTTGTTACCAGCCGCCACGTCATTGTTTGTTTTTAACTTTCTGCTCACGAAAGCTTATATGAGCTTATATGTTAGCAAAAGCCGGAAGTGTTGCTGCATTTTCCGGAAATACATTTTGTCTAGTGACAACATAATTTGATGTAATGTTACCAATTTGTAAATTAAATGCAACTATGAAGTTGTTTTTGTGTTGCATAATTGAAAATTGCTTGGTAAAAACTATGTAATGCCTTATCATATCTATAAAAAATCACTAAAATACAATCTAAATTATAAGAAAATGAAAGGAAAATTAAATGAAAAGAACTTCTTACATAGGATGAAAATCTAGATGATGATTAACTCGCCATTTTCAAAGGTACACAAAAATTTGTTTATCACATTTATTTATCTTTTTTCCATCGAAACTTCATTATTTAAGGTCACGCCTGTCTTGCAGTAGGTACGTTAGCGGAGAAATTGACCAGCTGCTTCCGTGGTAACCTCTCTTCGGCTTATCTTAGGGTGATAGTAAGAGATTCCCATGACCATTTCAACCTGATTAAACAGCGGCTGTGATATTGGCCACGAGGTCTTTTACCCTTTATTTCCGTTCCAACCTCCAATTCATCCATGTTAAATAGTTATCTATTAACTATACGGTCAAAGTAACAAAAAACTCATTGGTAGCAGACCGTGGATATTTTTATCTTAATTTGATGTATTTCGGGCGTAGATTTGTCGGTTATTTTGGTAGACCCTGGTATAACAATTACACTCCTTCAACTTTATCACAAAAAAGTTCTGAAAAAAATTATAGAAACATTTTGCTTATAACGAAGCATTTAACACCTGTGACTACTACCATGAAAGATCTAGGAAATGTGATACAATGGCATTACATTAACTAGTTCTTTTCGGCTCTGTGTTCTCCGCTTTTTATGTTACTTTTCTTTGGGCTACATACTCATACGTTTCTTTTGCGTTCATATAGTTTTTTTTTATTTTGGATAATTCCGATTTTAATGTCAATTAAGTTTTTTATTTTGGATAATTCCAATTTTAAAGTCTACCACCAATTTCTTCATGTTAAATAGTTGTCTACTAGCTATATGGTCAAAGTAACAAAGATCTCATGGGTAGCAGATGGTGGATAACGAATGCAACGACCTAGATGGACACAGAGTAGCAAGAAATGTCATGTTCCTACAACTAACTAATAAGACAGTAATTAGCTAATATAATAGCCCACGTTAGCTGCATAATAATATGTCTATATAAATGTGATGAAAACTTGATTTAATAAGGGAAAAAGAAAAGTCACATATCAGAAGTAAACAAGATAACAGAAATGAACTTATCAATAGAAATGATGCAAATGAAAGCCTAGTCCATTTCAAGTGTCTTGTTTATTCCCTATACGCATTTTTTTATTTTTATTAGATTAACTACACTTTTAATTCTATTGTTTACCTATAAAGACAAATACAAATATGTACATTGCTTGTTGACACTTAATTCTACAATCTAGCTAATTGGACGGCGAACGATTTTGCATTAAATAATGTTCTATATTATATTAGTTAAGAAAGATATTTTTTTCCTTGAATGGCAATTCTACGCTTAAGAGGTAGTGGAAAATGTTTCTTTAAAACAAAAAAATTATGTGATAATAGTGAAAATAGTGTCAACGAAAAAAATAACAATATGTATATATAAATGTGAAGAACATTTTATTTAATAAGAGAAAAAGAAAAGTTCCATAGAAGTAAACAAGATAACAGAAATGAACTTATCAATAGAAATGATGCAAATAAAAGCATAGTCCACTTCAAGTGTCTTGTTTATTCCCTATACGCATTTTTTTATTTTTATTAGATTAACTACACTTTTATTTCTATTGTTTACCTATAAAGACAAATACAAATATGTACATTGCTTGTTGACACTTAATTCTACAATCTAGCTAATTGGACGGCGAACGATTTTGCATTAAATAATGTTCTATTTTAAATTAGTTCAGAAAGATATTTTTTTCCTTGAATGGCAATTCTACGCCTAAGAGGTAGCCGAAAATGTTTCTTTAGAAGAAAAAAATTATGTGATATTAGTGACAAATTATGTGATATTAGTGTTGAACATTTTATTTAAGAACAGAAAAAAAAATTACATATTAGGAGTAAACAAGATAACAGAAATGGCTTGTCAATGGAGATGACGCGAATGAAAGCCTAGTCCATTTCAAGCGTCTTGTTTACTCCCTATAGGCATTTTTTTTTATTTTACACAATTAAATGAAACTACGTAATGTAGTATTATTTCTACTTTCTTTAAGTTCTTATCCACGACCTAGGTTTCGTTGTATTGCACCATATTAATTTGTGATATTAGCAAAGATAATTTATCACCTGAAGATGTTGTAATACAACAAAACCTAGGTCGTGGTAAAGAATTTAAAGAAAGTAGAAATAATACTACATCACGTAGTTTCATTTAATTGTGAATAATGAATTTCTACAAAATTAACGCCAAATATATTCAATACTTCAATTTTTATTTTATTAATTACACTTTTGTTTCTACTGTTTATCTCTAAAGACAAATACAAATATGTACATTCCTTATTTACACTTAATCTAGCTAATTAGACGACGAACGATTTTGCATTTAATAATGTTCTATATTATATTAGTTAAGAAATTTATTTGTTTTTCTTGAAAGGCAATTCTACGCCTAAGAGCTTAAAAGTTTGTTATATCAACATCTTTAATTGATAATTTCGTTTTAGGTCACAAAAAATATAAGTTGCATTTTTCTATTTATATTATACTGATATTATGCAGCCTATTCCATATAACAACGTTAAATCTGAATACGAAATGAAACGAGTATAATATTAGCACAAATCGATAAAAACATTGTTATTGTTCAAAATATCATAAAACACAACGCAATACTTGCAAATTTTCTTTTTTTTCTGATACATCACATTTGTAGAAAAATTTTAATAAGTCTTTAAATCTACGATTATTTGCTCTAAAAATGTATTTTTTTCATCGACATATTTTCAGGACTCTTTCAGTAATTTGCAATGATTCCTTGTACTCAACAGATTTCGTATTAAATTTTATAATATTTTATGTAGATTCGATATAATAAACAAGATTATTTTCTCGGTCTATAAACATTAACACCGACTTTATACGCAACAATTTGTATGAAATGTCTAACAGAGGAAAAAAGTTACAAATCAGGGTTGAACCGTTGCGTTGTCACGTGCATGTCGGTAATCATTGGCGCATGCTGATAAGTCGTGAAATTTAAAAAAGGCTACAATGCCGTATTGCCTCCATATACCACCTGGTGCCAAATACCAAAATCTACAGCGATATCAGAGAAAACGTGAAACAAAAAACCTTCCCACTAGATGGCGGTACAATTTAAATTAATTTAAAATTCACTAGCGCTACCTGTCGAATATAATTGAAAATCGTATCATGGCTCTTTCAAAAACGGTACCAAATATGGCTACTAGATGTCGCGCAATATTTCCGCTAACATTTCCGCTAGATGTCGCAGCATTTTAAATGATAAAATAGAATAACATTCACTAAATATTTTAAATGAATCCAGCTGGTGGAAATTATAGGAACTAAAACGGAAGTACAATAAGAAAATCGGCGACCTGTTTCCTCTTAGTCTATTTTGCCAAAATTTTGCCGCCTATGACGCTAGATGTCAGCGTGTTATTTAAATATAATTTCGGTTTGTGAAATTAAACTGCTTCCGTAGGAAAAGTTTCCAACTACCTCCAATGTCGCATATTTATTTGTTAAAGCTACATTGCAGATTGAAACGGTATGATAATAATGTGACTTTTTTTAATTTAAATAATCCGTTTATGTTATTTAAATAAAATCCAGAGACATATTTCATCTTTATTGATTTCACATAAATCGTTTTTCTTGTTACTTGTTTAATTAGAAGAAAATATTTACGGACACAAATAATGAATTTAAAAATTTTTTTGTTAATTTTTTTCCTAAAACCTTTTAAGAAAGCCAAATTTTTTTCACAAAAAATAATTGTTCAGAAATCATGAGGTACATAAAACACAATATAATGGACCGTAATGTGAAATACGTGCCAAACATGAGTTGAGAAGAAAAAAATAAAAATGAATTACAGTAGCTAAGATGTTTTGAGAATTTATGAAAAGTAATAGAAAAATAAGAAATGGGAACCCAAAATATATATTTTGTTTTTGGAACCCAAAATATATATTTTGTTTTTGGAACCCAAAGTTTTATATCTAAAAATATAAAACTAATATATAAAAAGTATTATATCTAAAACTTACAATCGACTTGCAGATAAAAACTACCTGCCCGGTTGAAGCTCATTACGAAGATATGTGGTTTGTTTACTGATAAAATTATAAATTACTTGAAAATAATTATGTAAAGAGGAAATTTCCTTTTATTTTATTTTTTATAATTTAATACAAACACGGCTTATCCGGTTTATTTCAAACTTTTGTGATCATATCAGCTTATGGTGTTTAGATGGATATAGAGTATATGTGGTGTGGACAACTTTTTTAAGTCAAAGCGGAGATTTGAAGAATAGACAGTTTGGGAATTTATGATAGAAATAAGAAAGAGTTTATTTCGTACCCAATATTACAATAAGTAATTTTTATTTATAAATATATTTAATGAACGTCCACTTCAACGGAGTATTTCTATTCCAATAATTTTGAAGTACATTTACAGGATTGTTCACAAATAAAATTTAATAATTATTATTAATAATAATTGATTAGTAATTTGTTTTATGTATATTCTTTTAAACTCTTTTCTGAAGACAATCTTCTTTTTCTGAAGACTAGAGAAACTTTTTTCTGAAGACAAATTCATCCCGGAAAAAACACGATCACCAATGACTTTTTTAAAAGGGAATTTTGAAAATGATTTCCATCAAAATGTTCAAATACGTTTACTTTCTTTCTTTTGTTCTGGTTGAATTCTTGTTTCAATTTTCTACATGTTCTGCCACAAAGTTCTTTACTAAGAGATGCTCTCATTGTTGGGTGGGATACATCGGGATGACGCGAGGTGTGTAAATGGGAGGTTTTTCTTTATAATAGTATATTTTTCCCCCGATATCTGGGGGATAACGGGGCATGTAGTCCGATATAGCGGCTGCCTCGCTGAAATAGAGACATCTAGTTACGTTAGATATGCCCTATTATCACTTCAAATGTCTTTTCATAATCTTTGGGTAACGAATAAAAAGGATTTTGTAAAAGAAATATTGAAAAAGGTCTCTGTGGGGTGCAAGTTGGATTTAAACTTTTATACTGTTACATTATAGTCTGTATTATATGTTTTTAGTCACATGACCTGTTTTCAGTTACAGGACCGTTTTCAGTTACACAACCTGTTTTCAGTTACGTTACATGTTTTTAGTTACTTGGCCTGTTTTCAGTAACATTACTTGTTTTCAGTTACATGACCTTTTTCAGTTAAATGACCTGGTTTCAGTTACATGATCTGTTTTCAGTTACATGACCTGTTTCGAATAACAAATACAAATCACTTTGTGATTTCATCAATAGGTTTTACGCGGAAAGTTAAAAATTTGAGAAAACAATTTTCGCTGCAATTCAGTACAAGTGACAGAAGTGAAACTTCTTTGGCGATTTTAACGTCGATTTGTTAGTATACGATAAGGGTAAAACGATAGAAAGAGACAGAGAATATAATAAGTGTACGTGTGTAATCATTTTTAATAAAAACCTTGTTATATTATATATTCCACGTAGACATCTAAGGGAATCTTCATGTAAATTTACATAGAAAATAGCCAATTAAATTAGACTATGAGATAAATGAAGACTTTATATTAACTACGTCAATAAGTCAATAAAAAAAGAAAAAATCAGTACCACAACACGGCTAAGTGCATCTGAAGAAAGTCGGGATGTATTGCTCCTGTTGTAAATTATATTTACAGCAATTATATGTGCGGGCTGATTGCAAATTTATAAATAAATTAAGTATATTTGTTGTTAGTCTTATAATGAATTAAGTACACACATAATTAATAATAAATCAAACGTAAATAGATAAACAAATCGACAGAACATTGACCGTTTACGTTTGACAGATATAACATATAAAAAAGCTGATGGCAATAGCGAGAGCCATTTTTTTTAAATTTTCGTGCATGCGTACATTTCTTGTCTTATTCTATTGTGTTTATATATCTCTCTCGCTTTTTGCCTAAGTACCTACTTCTCGTCGTTCTTGCGATAGATTCGTTACATTCAGACGTCACAACAAAACGTTGCAAAACGCTGCATGAAACATTACACTTAAAAAAAAATTGGGGATTCTTTTTATTTTACTTTTTAGTATCTATCTGTGTAGCAGCAGTGGATGAAAAATATTATAAAAAATACGAAATCACAGCCTTAATGGCTATTTTTTTTTTCATTTTAATTAAACCATTTTTCGCGAAATTACAACTGTTCAAATACTTACTAAATATATCCAGTGATTCTTTTATTTCTGTGAGTAATTTTAATAAATCATTTCAAAAAATATCATGAATATGTGCAAGATGCCGGGTACGGTGGTAATACAGTACACTTCTACACATGGACTCTAGTAATCAAGTCAAATTAAAAGAATGTATCCTTGAAATCGGTTTCTCTCCTTACGTTTCATCCAAAAAAATTATATGAATCGAAATTGTACATATATGTCAAAACCACATACGCCAAGAAAAAAATACTACTGCCACAGTATTATCACGTCATCTACGTAAAATATTATATTATACTTCGGAAGAAGAAATTCTTACTCTTTAATGGAATTTAAATCGATTCCAGCAGCGTCACTTAAATGTGTAACGGAAGTGATGAAACGGAAGGTTAGCTTTCGGCATTCCCATCAACCATCTCTTTATTTAAAAAGAACTTTAATCCTAAACAAAAGTATTGCAAAAGTTTTCACGCAGAAGTGAAACTTTAGAATTTCAGCAATGCACTTGGATGAGTTGTAAGAGGGAAACCATTTGTAATATGAAATCAATCAAAAAATTTTCAAAAAAACTTTTTTGTAACATACTCACAATAATCATTAACATTAGCTACTGCCGCAATAAAGCCGTACCGTGCAGGTACCGCTCTGAAATCGAAAATGTACCTTTTGAGCAGTATTTATTACCACACAAATTAAATCAGAATGTCTATAATGGTCACGTACAGATCAGAAGACCACCCTTCTGATGCGTGGTCTTCTGATCTTTAAATACTCGCTGATGTCATGTTTGTGTCATGTAATTCATTTTTATCACAACTAGTGTTAAGTAATAAATTCCCATTTTCCGACTAACAAACTACGACAATATATTATTGTCAGTTAAACAAATTGGCAATAAAAAAAAAACTTTGTTAGTTAAAAAAATTAGAAATTTATTTGAAAATAATTTATGCAAAAAAAATATTAATTAAAGCCATAATATACAAAAAAAGCCGGCCGCAGCGAAATAATTTCTGGTGAAGCAATCATTTTTAGTATGTCAACGAGAAATATTTAGAGGAAAATTTTATTTATATTTTAGACAGAAAACATTTTAATAATAATATGTGGGTAATTTATTAGATTAGAATTTACAATATTAGAATAGAATAAATAAATAACAAAAATATGTGTATACGATACATGCACATGAAACGCTATTAGTGACAATTTCTATGGACGCCACGTCGATCGCTCAGAGAGAAGTTGAAGTTAGAGGAGGGGGGGGAGTGGAAAAGATAATCGTCTGTCTGGCTCTTGATATTTCCATTGGTACATGAGTGAGCGAGACCAAAACTGACCCAAGAATTATTTGTATTCCGAATTATTTGTATTTCTTATGGCAAAGTGATAAGAAGTGTCACTTTCACTGCTTGTGACAAAAGTTGTTTACGGATCCCTATAAAAGTAAGTCGTAGAATAAACAGTGTGAGCTCCTCGGAATGAACGCAAATGTAATATTGTTGAATCATTCATCAAATATAATAACAAACATTTTTAGTTAGATGTATCAAAATAAGTTCTATATGATGAAATAATGTTATGGCATTATTATGCTGACAATGGTATAATCGAATTCATTACGATAAAAAATTATACTGTAACGATAATAGACTATAATTTTAGGGATATTTTTTTTTTGTTTATTAATCGTACATATTTTATTTCTGCAAAGCGAGTCATAATATGGCACAACTTGTCGTTAAAGATTCTTTTATGCCAAAAATATAATCAAACGTTTCCATCATAATGTTCGTACCTTATATACTATTGTCAATATTTCTTTTAACTGACTGAAAGATGGCGCTAAGATCGCGTTATATGTCCGTTAAATACTACGGAATTACAAAACAAGTAACCAAAACTAAGAAGTCATGTAACATATAGAACTATAAATAGTAACTTGAATTAGGATCGAACTGATTTGACTGAAAAAAATAAGGACAAGATAACAGAAGTTTAAAAACATACCTTTCATTTTTTAAAGTGTTACTATAGAAAATTACTTTTCTGGACTAAATGAGATATTATACACACGGGCACACACACATACAAATATATATATATATATATATATATATATATATATATATATATACATAATGTGTGTACATTACTATATAATCTGCCTAATATTACTGACTTCACAATATTAACTTGACGACAAAACACAGCATTTTTCCAGAGATATTACAATGAAATAACCACCGCATTAATTGAGGATAAACAGCGTCCGCATGTGTGTAATTAAATGAGACGTAAATTAACTTTAATTTAATCATTATTTCGATGGAAGGGAACCGGGCGTAATGAAATTCGGCGCTTATCCGAAAAAAGGTCGCTGAGTCCCGCTATACAGACGCTCAAACTGCCACGTGATACGTTGCAATACCTCCGCTCTCGCCAATTTCGTGGAGCGTTAAGTAAATAGGCAAACATTAAAACTTGAGCACGTAATCCTAGTTAATTATCTTTGTAAATTTCTGCTGGATAACATAATCACGTTGTATTTGTATATTTCTTTTATAATAACGCGAAGGTCGTGCTACAGCTTCTAAGCTTTTCCCTTTGCAGTTACTCTGTTAAAAAATTCTGACTGACGTATAAGCTGGTTTTGTGTTCGTTTTAATTAAAAAAGCGTATTATGTATGTGGAAGACGTCGACTTGAATCTGTTGAATATATTGTCAACTAAAGTTTTGCTTACAAGACAAGACGATGATAATGGGTCTTTAAATCTTTATTCAATCAGTAAGCCGCAGAGATAATAAAAAAACTGACGTAAATTAAAGTTAGTAAATTATGTAAATTATAGTTATGTAAATTATAATAATAAAATGATATAATAATTAGCGAAATTTTTGAAATGGAAATTCTGTTCTTAATTTAAAAGTAAACCCTTACTATCCATTAAAAGATCGATACAAAGTAAGTCATAAGGAAGTGCTTAGTAGAAGTGCTGGTTCCACACCAAAGATGTTCTAACATATTTTTTTCTTGAATTATATATTTCGTCACAAGACGTCTTTTGCGTCATAGAATGTCCTTAATTTTATGACATGTTAAATAAATATTAAATAAATTAAACTATAATTATATTCCTGTAAAGAAGAAACAACAAAAATAGGATTGAATTAACTCTTAAAAAAATTTGGACATCAGTTTATGCACTTCCGTAAATAGTACAAATTGACAAATTAGCATCCGGTGACGAAGTTCGAGCCCATGGTTTAAATTTGATATAATATCTCATAATGACTCAAATGAGATTTTCCTGTTTAAAACACCACATTTTCCTTGTATAATATAATCGGGATTGTTAATCTCATAGGGGTAAGTCTGTATCATTGCTTTGAGTGATAAAACAAAACTTCTCAATGCAACGCGGAATACGGGGCTCGATGAGAATGGGTACATTACGAGGGTCTAAAAACTTAGTTTGAGTTTATAATTTAACTATTTTTAACATTTGAGGTAATTTTACTATATCTTCATATATACGATATATGTGTGTATATATATATATATATATATATATATATATATATGTGTGTGTATATATATATAATATATATATATATATATATATATATATATATATATATATATATATATATATGTATATATATCAGGTTGGGTAGTAAGTTTTTAATCAAAACTTCGGGACTTTTTTGGAAAGATTCAGCAACGAAGCTTTAAGCGAATTCCTTAAAAAAAAAGGGATTTAAATTGATATCATATACGGGTTCTAATACTTTATGAATTTTGCCTGGGCCTCGATGCAAAGACTGCCACAAATAATATATGTCATGCGACGGGCGAGTCCACGGTGTCTTACGCGACGATAAAGATTTGGTTCAGAAAGTTCAAAAATGACGGCTACGATCTGAAGGACGTGTCCCACACCGGACGTCTTATTAAATTGGAGGTTCAAAGATTACGACGCCTAATTGAGGAGAATCCTCTACTGATGACTTGTCAACTGCAGTCATGGTACCATCGAATCACATTTGCACGAATTGGGAAAAGTTTTAAAATAGGTGTATGGAACCCCACGAGTTGTCATTACACCACCTTCAATGCAGAGTTGACACTTGTCAACAGTTATTGACATTGAAACGTAACTTCGATTGGCTGAATCAGGTAGTAACTGACAATGAGAAGTAGGTTACATACTCGTACGTTAATCGTACAGGCCATGTCAATGGCTGCGTGTCGTAGAAACGGGAACTTCAGTATCCAAACCTGAAATAAGTACCAAAAAGCTGATGCTCAGCTGCTGGTAGAAAGTCAAGGGCATTATTCATTGGAAGTTGCTTCCAAAGGGATCTACAATTAATACAGATATTTACTGTGAACAATTGAACCGATTAGCTAACAAATTCAGTAGTCAACGGAATCAAGTTTATTTTATATATGATAATGCTAGACCACATGTTGCAAATTCTACTCATGATAAATTAGAGGAGTTTAGCTGGATTCTACTCACTCATCCAGCATATTCGCCGGACATTACGCCCTCTGATTACCATTTATTCATGACTCTAAGCAACCATTAATAAAAATTTTATCAAAAATTTAAGTAGTACTTAAAGAAATTGTAGAACGGAGAACTTCAATAAAATCATTTGTTTCCGATTTTTCCGTAATTGCTTTAAAACTGTCACTCTTAAATAATATTTTATGTTTTACATTTAAAAACGATATTACAATACCTGTTTATTGAAAAAAAATTACATTTTTTTAATAATAACATAACTATACTGCTCTATCCCAGGCACTCCGAAAATAAAAGGCAGTAACCAATAAGTACTATTAACATCGACAATAGAACTATGTAAATATTAGACTTGTTTTAAATTATCAGGATGGGGAGCCACTTACCTTAGATGGTTTATCATAAAAGTTTTGCTATATAAACGGTTTATGCGTATCGTAAAATTACGGGGTGCAGGAGTGTCAGGTAATAATCAGCTAGTTTAGTCAAGACATCAACTAGGTAATAATTAGCTAGCTTGGTCAAGACATCAACTAGGTAATAATTAGCTAGTTTAGTCAACGTATCAACTAGGTAATAATTAGCTAGTTTAGTCAAGACATCAACTAGGTTATAACTAGCTAGTTTAGTCAACGTATCAACTAGGTAATAATTAGCTAGTTTAGTCAAGACATCAACTAGGTAAAAATTAGCTAGTTTAGTCAAGACATCAACTAGATAATAATTAGCTAGCTTGGTCAAAACATCAACTAGGTAATAATTAGCTAGTTTAGTCAACGTATCAACTAGGTAATAATTAGCTAGTTTAGTCAAGACATCAACTAGGTTATAATTAGCTAGTTTAGTCAACGTATCAACTAGGTAATAATTAGCTAGTTTAGTCAAGACATCAACTAGGTAAAAATTAGCTAGTTTAGTCAAGACATCAACTAGATAATAATTAGCTAGCTTGGTCAAGACATCAACTAGGTAATAATTAGCTAGTTTAGTCAATGTATCAACTAGGTAGTAATTAACTAGTTTGGTCAAGACATCAACTAGGTAAAAATTAGCTAGATTAGTCAGGATATAACTAGATAATAATTGCTAGCTTGGTCAAGACATCAACTAGGTAATAATTAGCTAGTTTAGTCAAGACATCCAGTAGATAATAATTAGCTACTTTAGTCAGACTGACAACTTTGAAAATTATTTCATTGGGGATTCATATTACGGGAAAAACAGTGGGAATGTCCATCTTGCTTGTCATGCTTGTTTAGCAACATTTCGGAAAATAAGGTTTTTGCTGCCATATCGCACTTTTCAAATAGCGTGTGGAGTGAAAAACTAATTCGTGGAATCAAAAAAACTTATTAGAACTAGCGTTCATTGGTTATTAACAATAGTTGCTTTATTATGATGTAGGTTTTGGAGCAAATAATAACCAGCCTCAATATACCACTATGCGTAGCAAAGTTACTATGTCCAGAAAATAAGGCAGGTGACTTTAAATTGACACATTTACAAGGCTTTAAATATACAGAATTAAAAATAAAATTATATTGAAGGAAAAATTAAATAAATACATAATAATAATAGAAAGTCATATCACACGTATAACAATTCATAATAATTGTACGAATTTAATACTGTTGTTTTTTTGCGCCTTCCTATATCCAGTTTATTTTATTTAATTTTTTTTAGCTTTTTAATATTTTTCTTTATTCTGTTAATTTTCTTTTTAATGATTTTTCTTTTAATTATTCATGTTGTTTTACCTGGCCTACGCCCATTGATTTGTTATTGAATTCTGGCTATTGCGCAATAAGTCAAGTCTCCCAAAATACTGTACCATAGCGAATTCCTTATGAACGGACATATAAAATGTGTGTTTTTTGGAAAACTCGCTTACGTCAGTTTCTTCTATCATGTTGTTTCTTGGATCACAACGGTTCCCTTGATGAATTCTTAAAAAGATCCGTGTTGCCAAGTTCAAGATCACGTCGTTTATAGTGAGCCTTTTTTCGTGATAGTTTAACACCAGATCTTGATGCAGATAAATATTCAGGAAATACACGGGCTCCACAGAAAATAAGGTTATTTTTATATTCAGTCGGATTCTAAAGTTATTAGCACACTGCTCTTGTTAACTGATCATCAGGATTATATTATTATGAGCTGTGTTTCAAAATAAATAACCACCAATCCTAACCAACTAAATTGTATCGAATGACGTTTTCGTCGAGACAAGTTTAAGCGTTCGAAGTATGGCGTTAAAACCCTGAGGTATCCCTGAATTCATCTTATGGGAGAGTCAAATAGGTCTAAATTCGTTCTATTATCGATGCGCACAGCATTTTGAATGAAAGAGACCGTGATATAGGCAGTATATTCGAAACATGTATTTGCATCAAATAGGAAATGACGTGAGCTTTTCACAATTTGTTATGTGTACCACTGAGATGTAATTTAGTTTTGAGGCAAAATTAGAGTTTGAGGTATAAATTATGCGGTAGGTGGAAAAAATAAAATGTGATCATTTGATAATTGAAATAGCTGTTCGACAAATAGGTCTCTGTTTCTCTTGAAGTATGAGGCCAGTATTTTGAAAATTTAATTACTTAATTTTTACCAATAATAATTTCATTGCATTTTATTTTATAGCTATTTATCAATGCTTTCCGTCATGATACTAATAAATTCCACAAGTTTAATTTCTTTTTACTTTCGACCTAATTGCAATTGAGTAGTTATGTGTTACTATATTAAAATATGAAAAAATTTTTTTTTAATATTTAGGTAATGTACTTTCAATATACAAAACAAAAAATATCCTTTAATATGCAAGATTTTAGAGGAAGTATGAAAAAATGAAGCAAAAGTATTAAGTCAAATATTACGAAAATATAATTTCTTTAAAAAAATATTTTCTACTTTGAGAGTAATCTTTTAATCCAAAAAAGAATTTGTCAAATTTCTTTTGACGTTTCAAATTGTTTGATTATCCAAATAATTTAGAATGGACAACGTTATTTTTCGATGTAAAACAATTCATCATAAAAATAAGTGGAGCTCTAAATTATTTGATCAAACATTATGGAAAATAAAATTAAAAGAGCTGTAAGTAAAACTAAGTTTTTCAAACTTCTGTGATTGGAGTTTCTCTTCGATGAAATTTAAGCTAGTTTTCCACATTTTCGTTTGAATACTTCTTTTTAGGACACATTGTATAATGTTACAATAGAATACACTAGCTTTTCGCCCGCGGCTTCGCTAGCGTAGACGATTCGTTTTCTAAACTTTAGTTAAGTTAACTTTTTAATTAAATTCGAATAGGAGGTTATAAATTCGACCCAAATGTATTTAATATTATTAAATATATTAGTATTTTAAGGCTTCTAAACAAATGCACAAAATTACAAAAAATTATGAATATTTGTCTATATGTTTTTCCACGTATTTCTTAGAAACAACTAATTAACAATTATTCTGTTTTTATCGGCTTAAGTGTCTTTTAACTTACAGAATAGTAAAAATTTTATAAAAATAGGTTTTGTAGTTATAAATATGAAATAAAAAGTCGGTTTCATTTTTTTAAAATTACTAGTTACTTGTATGTTGTTAACACTATTGTTTATTTAAATATCAACAAACTCTACAAAGTGTCTACCTAGTTTACGCAAATAAAGCAGCAGAGAGGATGTTAAAATTTAATCCAGCACTTCCTTGTGTACCACATTTATCAACCATTTTTTCACACCCTGTGGTGTTGAATATTATAAAATGCTTAAATAATGTAACAAGTACATTATTTGTATTGAAAAGTAGCATACAAATTCACCCCTTTTCACTCTCTTAGGGGTTGAATATTCTTAACTAAATATTTCATTATTCGTATTGAAAAGCATTAATACAAATTTTTACCATAATAATTTTTCCCATACAAATTTGGCCACCGTTACTCAAACCCCTAGGGATTGAATTTCAAAAAATTCTAAAGTATACGATGCATTACATTACTTTTATATGATGCATTACATTATTTTTATACATTATTATTAGTATGAAATAAAAATTACCATGAAAATATTTTTTCCCACACGAACTTAACCACCCCTTTTCACCACCTTAGAGGTTGTATCTCGGAAAATCCTGAAATACTGGTAAAATTATTTTTGTTAAAGAGCATGAACATCCAGTTTTAAGTAAAATTACCATAAAAATATTTTTTCCCATACGGACTTAACCATCCCTTTTCACCGCCTTAGAAGTTGTACCTCAGAAAATCCTCAAACACGGGTAAGATTATTTTTGTTAGAGAATGAACATCCAGTTTTAAATAAAAAATACATTAAAATGTGTTTTCACATACAAACTTAGTCACCTTTTCACCCCCTTAGGCGATGAATTTCGAAAAATCTCTTTTCAAATGATGCGTCCATTATAAAATCAACACCCTCTCCAATTTTCAAATGTTTATCATTAGCGCTTTGGGCTGAGCGTTGATATGTCAATCTGGACATTGCCTTTTATATATACGTTTAAATTATAGTCATATTCGACGTAACACATTAACTACGCTCTATCAACATAAATCTGTTCTCACAGTCCTCGCATTAGTTATTATTCTTATTGCTCTCCAGTCTCACGGCCCAAATGAAAACTGGTCCACGACAGAAGCTGGCCGAACCCGAGAAATAACACTCGGCCCATAAATCAAATACAACGCCGCCGCGCACCAGACAGCGTACGCCCGCGACGACAGCTGGAAGACCAACGTCACGGTCTCGGCGACAACGCCGAATGTACAACAATAGCATGTCCCACATACGGCGCTAAAAATAATGCTCGTCAAAACTTGTGGCGTCACGTGCGGCGGCGGCGTTGGCGGTACTTTTGATTCACTGCCGCGAACTTTTACACGGACACCCATCCTCTGCCCTCTCGAGCTCTCGCGATTGCTCTCGCCGATCCCCGTGTAATTGTGGCGCATTGCGTCGTCGTCGGCCGCTTCGCCCGCAGTCCGCTAATTGCTTACCTGTATCTTGCTTTGTGTTTATTTGCTGGTGTTTTTGTTGTGAAGTTAGATTCCTTCTAATGCTTTTGTTATTATAAAATTATCAATAACCAACTAAATTAAGGCCAAATTTTTACGAAGCCTACAGGAAGACAGAAGATATTTTGAATGACGTTCTCGTGGACACAAATTAAGTATGCGAGTTATGACGTCAAAACGTGCAATCCCCGAATCGGATATGGTAGATTTAAAAAAATATGGTTTAATGCGTTCCACTAGTGGAATATATATGGCGTAGTTTGGTTTTAATAGTGATAACCAACAATCATTTTAATTATGTAACGGATACAAATTTTAACTAGTTTTAACTAACATTATAATTGGGAAATTTTGTTTGTTTCTTCTATTTGTCTCGTATCCACGCACCAACTACTCGAAAGATCTATGCCATAATTTTTTGCATACATGTAGCCCATGCTATGGAGATAAAGTTAAGAATATAGCAACTTTTTATCCGGGAATAAATTCGTTTTTTTGTGACTAAATAAATTATCCCGTCAGGGACAAAATTATAAATATAAGCAAGTACATATATTTAAATAGTGAATGGATAGTAGATAGTAAACGAATTATCGTACACAAGAGCAAAGCCGTGGGTGAACGCTGATATCATAAATAATAAAGAGGAAAGTACAGTATATGCAAAATTGGTCCTCATACTTTGAAATATTTCAATAAAAAGTAAGAATATTACTATATTCTGGAAATGTCTCGCATTAGCATAATTATTACGATATTAGTAATAGTAAAACTGAACCTCAAAGAAATAATAACAAAATGTGTTAATTTTAATGCTCAGACCATATTAATTGTCTCTTAATATATTATGGGAATTTCTTACATTAGCATGATTATCGCGATAATAGTAATAGTTCTTTAAAACTGAACCTCAAAGAAACAATAACAAAATGTGTTAATTTTAGTGCTGATATCATATTAATTGTCTCTTACTGTATTCTAGGAATTTCGTACAACGTCATGATTATCGCGATATTAGTAATAGTAAAACTGAACCTCAAAGAAACAATAACAAAATGTGTTAATTTTAATGCGGAGATCACGTTAATTGTCTCTACTTTATTTTGAGAATTTCGCACATTAGCATGATTATCGCGATATTAGTAATAGTTCTTTAAAACTGAACCTCAAAGAAACAATAACAAAATGTGTTAATTTTAGTGCTGATATCATATTAATTGTCTCTTACTGTATTCTAGGAATTTCGTACAACATCATGATTACCGCGATATTAGTAATAGTAAAACTGAACCTCAAAGAAACAATAACAAAATGTGTTAATTTTAATGCGGAGATCACGTTAATTGTCTCTACTTTATTTTGGGAATTTCGCACATTAGCATGATTATCGCGATATTAGTAATAGTTCTTTAAAACTGAACCTCAAAGAAACAATAACAAAATGTGTTAATTTTAGTGCTCATGTCATATTAATTGTCTCTTACTATATTCTGAGAATTTCGTAATATTGAGATCATGTTAATTGTCTCTTACTTATAATCTGGGACCACTTGATTTTTATTTGCTAGGAGATCTTTACCCAAGTAAAATCTATGTCAAATTATAGTTGGATAGGTAAATTTCTTTGCACTTTTTATTATTTATGTTTTTTTGTTTTGCTAAGAAAAAATTATAATGCAGAACAATTAATTATGTGCAAATAGTTTGAAAGTAAGTTATTCAAAATTCTCTTTTGAAAAGGTACCAATTACGAAAAATTATGTAAAACTTACAAAAATAAAAAAAATACAGCGCCATCTAGTACAAACTAAATATAATTTAATTTCGTTGTACGATATTATCTACATAATATGTATTATTTTACTTATTAAGTAGATAATATCGTATTCATTAATTAGCTAAATTTCGAATTCGTTGAAATGTTATATCAAATTTATTATAGCTCAAATAAATATTTATCAAACGAAAATACCTTTTAATGAAAATGCCGTAAATATTACGTACACGTGATTGCAATATTGTTTAGGGAGTGTAAATTATATTTAGTGACAACTTCTAGTAATCATTTGTTGAAACATATTAGAAATTAATTTTATGTTATACAAATTATTATTAATTTCTTAATTAATAGTTGAGTATTTATTATATCTAATCATTTATTTTAATTTTATTCTTTCTTTATGAATATTTTAGTAATATTTATATGCAGTCATTTATTTTTATTTTACTATTTCTCAATAAATATTTAAGCATACTTTATATTTAGTTATTTAGCTTTTGCGTTAAATGATATGGCCATTTTACTTTTTGGGGTTCCATAGTGGAAGAAGGAACTCTTTTGACATCGTCATATACCTACGTTCATCTGCAAGAAACTCCATTAGAAAGATTAAAGCATCACAATGAAATTTCCTTTCTATGACTAACTGTCTTTTTCTCTGGAGTATTTTGAATTTAACTTCTCAAATAATCTGTATATATTAACATATTAAGCCCTTTAGGTCAATTTTGAAAATATGCATCGACTTAAATGTAGAGAGCAACCACTGCGCCATAATGCAAAAAAATATAGCATGTTATTTATAAATTAATAGAAGTTTATTTTATTAATGTTACTACAACTTTATTATCTTCTCACTAACACTTGGAGTTTCGAAGTAAATTATCTTATCGGTGCGTGTGAACGGGAAGGTTGAGAATCAAAATAGTTACAGCAGTAGCCATCCGCTCAGACTATTATTACACTGCAATCACTATCACAATAGCAAACGGGCACTGCGCCGTAATGCAGAAAAATATAGCATGTTATTTACAAATTAATAGAAGTTAATTTTATTAATGTTACTACAACTTTATTATCTTCTAACACTTGGAGTTTCGAAGTAAATTATCTTATCGGTGCGTGTGAACGGGAAGGTTGAGAATCAAAATAGTTACAGCAGTAGCCATCCGCTCAGACTATTATTACACTGCAATCACTATCAAAATAGTAAACGGGCACTGCGCCGTAATGCAGAAAAATATAGCATGTTATTTATAAATTAATAGAAGTTTATTTTATTAATGTTACTACAACTTTATTATCTTCTCACTAACACTTGGAGTTTCGAAGTAAATTATCTTATCGGTGCGTGCGAACGAGAAGGTTGAGAATCAAAATATTTACAACAGTAGCCATCCGCTCGGACTATTATTACACTGCAATCACTATCAAAATAGCAAACGGGCACTGCGCCGTAATGCAGAAAAATATAACATGTTATTTATAAATTAATAGAAGTTTATTTTATTAATGTTACTACAACTTTATTATCTTCTCACTAACACTTGGAGTTTCGAAGTAAATTATCTTATCGGTGCGTGTGAACGGGAAGGTTGAGAATCAAAATAGTTACAACAGTAGCCATCCGCTCGGACTATTATTATACTGCAATCACTATCAAAATAGCAAACGGGCACTGCGCCGTAATGCAGAAAAATATAGCATGTTATTTATAAATTAATAGAAGTTTATTTTATTAATGTTACTACAACTTTATTATCTTCTCACTAACACTTGGAGTTTCGAAGTAAATTATCTTATCGGTGCGTGCGAACGAGAAGGTTGAGAATCAAAATAGTTACAACAGTAGCCATCCGCTCGGACTATTATTACACTGCAATCACTATCAAAATAGCAAACGGGCACTGCGCCGTAATGCAGAAAAATATAGCATGTTATTTATAAATTAATAGAAGTTTATTTTATTAATGTTACTACAACTTTATTATCTTCTCACTAACACTTGGAGTTTCGAAGTAAATTATCTTATCGGTGCGTGCGAACGGGAAGGTTGAGAATCAAAATAGTTACAACAATAGCGATCCGCTCGGACTCTCTGTTTTGTTCCGCGGCACCCTAAATCAGGTCGAATGCCTGCATGAATACGTCAAACCACCCCAACTCAAAGGCATGAGGAGCTACGGCAATGAACAAGTATCTGCCTACACAAACACGAACACAACAAAAACAATTTCGAAAAGTTTCATGCTCACGCGACAAATTAATTTAGTTCGTATACAGCCTCAGTATATGTTTTGTCAACATAGCAATATTTATGTAGTAAAGATACTTTAACGATTTCCTTTGTTAAAACAACTTACTTGTGAAATAATATGCGTACAGTGCTAAGTTCATAGTTATGTATATATCCTTAGCTAAGTTACTCCATATCGGTCGAGTATCTAGAGGTCAAATAGTTTTGACACAGTTCCATTTAACGAATACCATAAGACAATTATCGTAAAATAACTTTAAAAAACCTGTTGAAAATTTCTAAAAAAGTAGAAAATAATTTTCAGTAGCACTCAGAAAATAAGGGTTCCGTATCCATATAATCACATTATTTTTCATTCTGTAAATATTTGGCCGATTTAATATAATTTTAGGGCGTGAGAAAAATATTATATTGGCATTATTAATTCACGTTAATAAAAACAATTTTCCATTGCAGTGTTTTCTTAATTCTACTGAATAATTTCTTTTTTGGTTTCTTAGAAGTATAATTAAAAAGTAATGGGAAGGGTGGGACGATTTAATAACTTGGAAAACCATATCTCGCTAAAGAGACTCTGTTTCAAAAAGGGTATTTAACATCTTCTATTTATTTAATATATTTGGCGTTAAATTTGTAGAAATTCATTATTCACAATTAAATAAAACTACGTGATGTAGTATTATTTCTACTTTCATTAAGTTCGTCACCACGACCTAGGTTTCGTTGTATTACATCTTCAGGTGGGCTACCTGAAGATGTTGTAATACAACGAAACGTAGGTCGTAGTAAAGAACTTTAAAAAAGTAGAATAATACTTCACCACGTAGTTTTATTTAATTGTGGATTTGCTATTTACTTTCAAAAGACATTTTTACAATGCTCCACACAATGTAGTCGAAAAAAATATATTTCATCGTAAGTCTTATGGATTCAAAAGTGATTGTTGCTTTGTTTTTATTTATTGTGGTAATTAATAAAAGCCTTCATGTTAAGTTCCATATGACCAGACTTAAATTGAAAGAGTTATGATGTTGCACCATACATATGAACTGACAAACATGATGAAATTCTAAGAGTCCAATTTGTTACTACTTAATTTCGGAACGGTAAAAATAAAAAAGATTTTCTTCTGCCCTAAAAGAAATTCTAAATATGCGAAATTTAAAACATGTCACCCATTGGAGGACCAGACGCACGATCTTTCGACTACGTTATATGATTATTATTACTACGCAAAAATTCTAAAAAGTCCTTTCGACATTTTAAAGTTGAGAGATTGACAAATCCAGTAAACCTCATTTCTCTATTCCCGATTTTTTTCAAACAATTTTGGTTAACTTCAACTGCAGATGTACTCGTCAGTTTAAAATTTACGAAAACTTGAAATATTAATCAATATTTGTTTTTCGTATTAAGATTTCTATAAAAAATTACGCAAAATATAAACTCTATTTAATTTTGAACACATGATAAATCGTTATAAATGTTCGTTTTTTTGTAACAGTGCTATATATACCTACATACATTATATACATATACACACATATATATATACATATATATATATATATATATATATATATATATATATATATATATATATATATATATATGTATAAATATATCTCAATTATATAAAAACTAATATATCATTGTTAATAGAATTTTGACTAACTTTTAGCGAAGGGATTGTACAAAGTACTACACATTTTTAAACTATATAAATATAGAATCGAAGGAGGGAACATATTCCGGCCAAAAAAAACTGCTGGTCAAAGCTAATAAAACTGAAACAGAAAACAAAAACTATTATCGGTCTTCATTGAATATTGCGGTGACTAATGAGTTTTTAATACTGGAAAAAATAGTTCTTAGGAAAAAGTATATTAATATTTAAATGGCACAAAAAATTAAACTAAATATACAATATCTTTTCTATGACTTTCTGTCATATAATGAGCAATGATGATGTAGGTTCAGTGAAAAATCTAGTGACTTGGGTTAAGGAAAATTGACGAGGTCATTTCGAAGTACTTCCATACTGTTGAATAATTTGTTCATGCAATGATATACGAGTACACTGCTTAGAGATTTGATCCAATGATAATAAGATGGGGCAATATCGGATGAATAAGGTGAAGGTAAGGGAACTCAGTACAACTTCTGTCATTTATACCACTATATTTTGCGGCATATGGTCTAGTGTTATCACGGAGACAATAAGCTCGATTCACTACTTAGTTTGTACGCTTTGACTGCCGACAATAAACGAATTCCAATAAACCTTCTGAAAGCAACTAACTCCCAATAAGTAATGATTTTTTCTTGATAATTATCAGACCCTTGATATTCCACTAGCAGCTCAATAATACCTTTATGGCGGTGAGTTTTAGTTAGCATAGTAAAAGTTCTGTCTGTTTTATACTGATTAAAGTAAGTAACTTACTTTTCATTACCAGTTATTAATCGCTACAGCCAATCGAAGTTGCGTAATAAATGTCAAAAAGTCAGTAATGTTATTAATCGAGCGCATCTCTATATTTTAAGATATAAATACATGACTTAATATAATTCGAAAATTTTTCCAAACTCGCAATTAAAAACTAGTCAGTCAACCCAAATATATGTATATAAAATAATAAAGGAGAATGAATGCAAGTGGCAGATGGAACAGTAAATATCGGTGAATTACCTTGGCGACAGGAGAAAAAATTTAAATAATTAAATACCGATATTCTCAAAGAATAATAATGTAAGTTACCTCATATCTCCAGCATTTTTCAACCAATTTGGATAATTCTTTTTATATTTAGAAGGGTATATCCCAGTTCGTAGAATCTACGAAATCTACGAAGACTACGAAAGTTGAAGATTAAAGATGAAATTCCTCAACATTGAATGGCACAACTACCATGATCGACTTTTGATGAATTAGATGTAATGTAAATCTAACAAGACACGATCATATAAATTCGCTTTTCATCAAAATAAGGGTGTAATGATGAAGCCGGAAGGTGTTGAAAGGAACTCTTCAGTATATTTAGATATTTTCATAACAAAGAATAAAGTCATCAAGTTTGAACTCGCTTGACATATCTTGACGTAGCAAGAAATTAATTAGGTAAATAGGTAGGCAAGTATATACAGACACAGCAAGTATATTATACAATATAATTTAAACTTTTGCTCCATAAATCCGGTTGCTGCTGGTTTACTGCCCACATTGTGCCATTAAGTCAGATGAGACTTGACGATCTGATGTTTTAAAAATAGTATTTTGGGTCTCAACAGATAATCTGTCAACAAACTCCGAATTCCAGCTCCTCAGTCCTAATGCTGCAGGGGTGCTGCCACAATTAACTATGAGACTAAGAACTCTGCTGTGTTTAAATTAATGTTTAGAGTAAACTTGAATGTGAAGAGGTCACTGTTGAGATGAGACAGTTGAGATGAGACTTTTGAGATGAGAATTGATGTGAAGAGTAAACTATTCGAGTGCCATCTCGTGTTACTTGTGTTGAGTTAAGCAACAAATTAACGAAATAAATAGATAAGGAAGTATGCACGCACAGCTGCATACAAAGGCATGAAGCAACCATATTATTAGTTGATAAGTAGTTAAGTAAGTAAGTAGACTAATGCTTAAAATAAATTAATGCACGGATTGACTAAATATTAGTACGTAGGTAGGCAGGCAAGTAAGTATATATGCAAACATATGTAGCAACTTGGTGAAGTATATACGGGTAAAGTTATATATGGGCTGGAAACACTAACTACGGTTAATCCAAAAGAGGGAATGTGATTAATATACTCATATTTATGTATGTGTACACATTCATCTGTGTATGTAGATATACATTTATGTAGGTTTATCACATGCTGGAAACGTCTGTTCCGATTTCATAAATGAGATGTAATTGATATTGAATTCATAGTAAATACGTGAAATGTTTTATAACGTAGGATATCATAGGTACTAAAAATTAAAGAATAAAATATTTTTACAAAAAATTTAACCGTCTTCAAATAACCACCAAATAGGAAGGGCACTTAAAAATAAAAGTTGTACTTAGTTGAAATTTTTTTGTTAAAATATTATTCCCGAAATGAAATAAATTTTAAACTAACATTTCCATAGATTTTTGTAGTCAGTGCCAAGTAAAATGTGGCATACTTCTATGTTCGGGGGTGAAAATGTGCTTGTGAATGTCATAGAGGAGAGAAGCGTTGTGAATATCAGACGGAATGTCACAAGATGGTGTGAATGTCAGAAAGGAGACAAGCATCAACTTGGGTTCGATTCATCAACCAAAAAAATTTTATTTTTTTGCAATAGATATTAACGGTATGAACGTCGTTAACTCCGTTAAGCCACTTTCGCTGAAAAATAATGCAGAAACAACAAAATTACGCAACTTTACCTCTCCCATTACATTGTAAATAAATTATCAGAAAAAAGTTCGTTTCTGAGTTATTGATCAGAAATAAGATTAAATATTCGTTAAGTCCTTTTTGAAGAGTAATTATGCGAAGCGTTGGTTGATGCAGTTTAATAATCCCAGCATAAAACAGCTTTGCCAGAAAAGTGGTTCGAACAGCTATTATTGCATCTGAAACCATATAACAGCTGTAATTAAATTTTAAATGCACCATAAACCATTTATTAAACAAGGTACTTTTGATATTAACCTTAAACGTTACAATAACGAAAGTTTATTTAAAATCGGTCCAGCATTTTATTACGTGAATAAACAGACAAAAAGTGATTTCTAAAATAGTTTATTTCAAAATCCAGGAATTAAAATTATTATGGAACATGCACGTAAACAGCAAACTTTTCTACGACAACATATACGACGGTATTCGTATTTCCTTTACTATTTCCAATCGCTTTCCTCAAAACACTTTAGGTTTCCACTCTTTGCAAGTCGAAAGAGACGTTGCTTTTACCATATTGTTGAAGAGAAAAATTCTATTCGCTCTTTCACTAATAACACAGTCTTTATTCGTACAATAACTTCTTGTGATTGTAAATTCAACGTCTTTTTGCAATACGGGTATTCAACACCACGACAATCTGACAACAATTGGACAAAGGTCGTTCTATTTTGTGGAAAAATCAGACATGGCTAATTTGTTGCCAATATAAATGGTTTTCAATTAAATATTCTAAGATGCATATTTAGTTTTTCATATAAAAATTGGCAATGTGGTATACTTATGTATAATTTCATTGTTAATCAGTTCAATTTATCAGGGGAGATTTGGCGTAGAAAGTTGCCGGTGGCAGTTTGGGGTTAGTTATAGAAAGTGATGGCAGAATTAAAGGTACGAAATAAAAATATTTGGGAACTCAGGGTTCATTAAGGGTGCAAAAATGGGAAGTTAATTTTTTATAAGGCCTTGATGTGAGCTATGAAATAAAAGATTCTTAAAGCACAAATTCAAAAGTATAAATTTGTATAGACCCAATAAAAATATTTTTTACACATTTTTTTCGCGAAAATCTTTAAAAATTGCTGCCTATCAATTAAAAAAAGTGAAAGTCTCTAGCCTTGGCGATAAGGCGTAGATTCTGTTACTATATGAGGTTTACATTAACTCCGATACTTTATATAGCGATGATAACGAGAGCTATAATTACCAGTTCCCTAAACAGGCTCTCGGATTTATTTATTTATTTATCTATTTTAATGTATCTAATTGATACATATGGCGGACTTATTGCTACAAGAGCAATATCTAAAAGCCAACCACAACACCAGTCCAGCCCCATTCGACGAACGGCCGGGAATCGAACCCAGGTCGGCGCGGTGCGTCGCATCGTCAAAGGCCGTATGCCTTGTGATCAACCCAACGAAATTTTCGTGAACGCTAGTCACATATTGATTAAACAAACAGGCATAATTTGTGAATTCTTCTGCTACTTTTGTCGAGGTAAGAAAAATGTTAATTTGCATCAAATTTAAGACATTTCATTACGTATTTGTTAATAAATATATCTATACTTTTTTTCTATGACTCGCGCGTTTTATGAATATGACTATTAACGTGTTATTAAAAAGCAAATGCATATTCATTTGGCAACCTGACTGAAGTGAATATTGTATGACCATTTGGCCTATTTTAAAAAAAAATTGTTCTAAGAGGTATTATGTAAGAATGTTTTGTGAAACCATTATTAAACAAATATAGTTACTCTGAGTATTACTAGATATTGCAAAAACTTCCGAGTTGGAGAAACGGACATCAGTTCCACCTCTAATTTACATGGCATTTTCTATTATTATACTAAATATTATTAATAAAAATAATCCTCACGTTATTGGGAAATAATCTATTTGAATATCCTTTTTTCATTATGGACTAACTTTTCCTGGAAACTTTGCTCATTTACTTTAATTTTTGTAGAGCATTTTTTGTCCCGTAATAATCTTTTCATATCAAATTATCCTTGACTGCAATGAAAATAATTGATTGTTTTAAACAGTTATTGCACCTCAGAAAGTATCTTATATCACAAATTAAACTTTGAGCTGTAATAGCCCCGTAAATTGTTATTAGTTTTTAAAACGCGCTGATGGCTAATAATTGAATGTTAAGTTCCTTAAATAAATTTGATACAATAAATACTTGAGGTACCTTAAGAATTATGTCAATAAATGTTTAATTAAAAATAGTTAACCAATTTTTAAATGACGCTCAAACACACAAACATACATAAAAACAGATAGACGAAACGTCCTTTAAAAAGTATTCAAAAAGGACAAAAGGTGGCTTAAACTTTAATTTAAATCATAGCCTAATTATAAATTAAATGAATGAAAATTTCATTCAAATAATGTCGAAGCTTTTACGTGATGTTCGAATAGACAAAAAAAATGCCTTTTGGATTCACAGAAACCTAAACAATTATATTAAACAAATAATATTCCTAAAAGTGAAGCTAATAAAAATTTCTTCTCTTTGTCTGCATTTATGCATTTTAGTTCGAACGAGAAACGGACTGAAGAAAGTATTTCCAACATGTTCGTAGCAAGGAAACAATTTCCTACATATTTCACTTGCTTTAAAGAAAAACTCCTTTTACAAACATATTATATGCTAAAACCAATAAAGCTATCGTATACAATATTTTAATCACAACAACGAATGCTACTTTTGATATGCGTACATTTACTAATGAATTAATTTATCCACCTTCGCATACGTTTTAGCGTTAAATTGACCTGTGTATTGTACTATATAACAATTAATTTTAAAACATAAAATGGATTATTTGATTAAATTTAACATTTTAAGAAAAACTTCAGTCTGAAGTGTAGTATAAAGAGTGCGTTTGAAATGATTTGATCTGAGCCGCTTAAATGTTGTGACCAGGCTAGTTTGTACTCAAATATTTTTGTTTGTCGATTATAAGCCATGAATTACTTAAAACTGACTGTCACGCCATCAGTCACAAAAAAACAATATTAGTCACAAAAACAACATTAGTCACAAAAATACAAACTCTTCTCAGTTTGTCGACGAGGGTAACTTAATATTAAATATTTCCCTTTCTTCTATTAACTGGAAGATATTTGGTTAGTTGAAGAATTACGCTACTTGCCAATTTATTAACATATGTTAAAATTATATAAGAAAAAAGTCTAAAACTCATGGTACTAACTAATACTCTTCGTCCATTTTGACGGCATACAGTCAGAGAGTTTGTTTTTGAAGATAAGAAGTAAAGTTGCCTGAATATTTTGTCATTATCCTTACAATGCGTATAAACTAGTTAGTTGCAACTTTTCCTAAGTTTGACGTAAATTTAAAAATACCTTTCTCTACACTTCTTCATTCACGAAAAAAAACTATTATTTTACTATATAACGTTGTGTTTTTTCTCTCCACATGATAAAATGAAAAGAAAATAACATTTTTTTAAGTAAATGAAAAATATAGTATTCAGACATAGACATATGTACATATAAGAAAATAGTCCAACGGCGCTAAACTAGTTTTGTTATATTTTAATAAGTGAGAATATCTGTTACTGTTAATACGCTTAAAATTTGTGTTTTTTACATTTTATATTATATTTTATTAAATTGTTATCTTGTAATTTAATAATTGTTTTATCTGTCTTGAGATTATTTATTTGGTTATACCCGTATATTCTCAATTTGCTAATAATTCCAAAATTGATTTGATTTGAAAAATGATAATTATGATATATTAGTGAAAAGAAATGGCTCTGAAAATTAAATAAACTACTTAATTTAGAAAAAAAACTGTGTCAATATTAATAAAAAACATACCGTACAAGATTTTTTATACTGTTCCAGTAATCGATAGACCCATGCCAGAACTCGATTCAACAATATTTAACAAATACAAGATTTGTTATACTGATCAACTAATAGATAGACCCGTGCAAGAATGCGATTCAACGATATTTAACAAATACAAGATTTGTTATACTGATCAACTAATAGATAGACCCGTGCAAGAATGCGATTCAACGATATTTAACAAATACAAGATTTGTTATACTGATCAACTAATAGATAGACCCGTGCAAGAATGCGATTCAACGATATTTAACAAATACAAGATTTGTTATACTGATCAACTAATAGATAGACCCGTGCAAGAATGCGATTCAACGATATTTAACAAATACAAGATTTGTTATACTGATCAACTAATAGATAGACCCGTGCAATTCAACGATATTTAAGAAAATGTCTATAATTTCTAATTAAAACGTTAATTAATTCTTGGCATAAATTTAAGAGACGGTACCAGCGTGCGCAAAGAAAAACGAAAAATATTGTTTTTTAATAAACACTGTTTTTAAAAGGCATAGTTTGATAGAGCATTGATTCTTCAATCTATTGATATTGTTTATTCATAAATTTTTTTCACATGACTGTGATAAAAATATACATAAACGTAATTTTATGTTAGTCTTCTGAATACACTAGTCTAACTTCTCCATCTGTGGTTTGCTAGAGTATGCTCAAATGTTAAATAAAAGATATGATATTGGACACTAGGTGACTGAATAAAGGTGTGATCCAAATAAACGTAGCGTATTCCATATCATTTCCTTTAATTTTATATTCATATTCAGTCCCTTACTGCCCACTATTCGGGATAACATCGCTGTCCAGAGCCCATTTCAGGAGAATTTCACAGTAATACACCTATTGCGGTGATCTTAGCTTTTGAGGTCATTTCGGTGTATATTTATTGATCGTGATCTCCAAATGTCAATTATTTGATCTGGATGAGTTTTGGCATAAAAATAGCTAAGATCAAAATATAGTTTAAGTACCCGAATGAACCCAAAAAGAAAGAATCAAACTAGCGGCGATTTTAAATTTTTAAACAATCGTCAAATTTCATCTTCACAACACGAGAAAAATACACAAAGGATACATTGTTAGAAATATCTTTAAACTACTACAACTTTGTTTAAATTTTTTTTCTATCCCTTACTGGAAAAAATAAAAAAGCCTAAACTAAATTTCAACATTTACGTCCGTAATATGATATCTCAATACAACGTTATTTTATTTTGGTAAATATTTCATTTCTTTTTGAATTTGTACTTAAGTGCTGTCAATAACCAAAATCTTGCAAATTTTTAAATAATATTAGTTACAGCTGATACGTACGCCATCTAAACTAAATACTTAAATAACCACGTAAAACAAAATTAACCACCAATCAAGTGTGATTATCTATTCTATACATATAAAAATATCGTTAAAAACTGAGTCTGTACATTGAATATTTTGAAGTGAAAGTAAGTACTACCTAATAAAGCTACTAAGCCTACAACAACTGTTTTTAGAATTTTTGTCGGTTTTTACAATTTATGCGCATTACAATTTACACTTAAAACTAAATTGCACATAAGAAAACAAGAAAAATATTCAGATTGACACAAAGACACCTAAAGGGAATGAAAATAGTACTTCAAAATCAGACAAGTTAATTTGGTAACTTTCCCACTTTCCTCTGCACCTATTTTTAGTCGTCGTGTATGACCAGCTTTTTACAAAGCTCCCTTCTCTTAGACAAAGCTTTTTTCAAATTGACGTAGTCCTTTCAAAATAACAGCTCCACACAGACAACATAATTTATATGATCAAAGCAATCAAAGATACATTTCCAAGTTATTCTTAACAAGAGAACAGCGACAACAAAATTACACTCACATTCTAAGTGGATTTGTGAAAATTTTTAATTAAAGTTTACCACTTGTCTGTCTTTTTTCACCTTACATGCCATAAAAGTTAAAAATTTTGTAATGGTCTCTTTATAATTTTTGTTTGACACGAAACGGAAAGGAAAGTAATGTAAATTTAACAAATATATTAAAATATTATATATTTTATATGTGTATCATATTACTATGATAGCCGCGAGCGACGAATAAAAATTTAAAGAAATATTTGAATATCACATTTATATATCGTGAAAATGAATTAATTAGAATTTCTGCCGGAAAATACAGCAAAAATAAAAAAAGTGAAAATTCTTTAGACAAAATAGGCACAGAACTCCTAATATTGAAAATCAATAAGCACCAAACCATGTAGTAACTCTGGTGTCAGAAAAATTAAAATGGACCACATAGAAATGTTTATACTTTATCTTAAATGTCCGACTTTATTAGACGGACCCTAAACAAAGCATTAAATAAAAGCACCTCTATCCACGATCATTCTGAACAAATACTTCAACGTAATGAGTACACTCATAACCTCCACCGCGAGCTCAAACACTCAAATTAACAAAATGAAATACTTCTCGCTGACCTGACTGTACCTATAGCAGCTATAGCTACAGCTGGCCAGGTCTAGCTATGGAATCAAACCGCCGCACTCGGCGGGAGGTGTAGCTACACGAAAACACCGCATTCGGATGCTTACATTATTCATAATATCTTAATGACGGCGTTGGCACAGTTCCGGAAAGATTTCATTAAGGCAGTCGTTATTATTATTATTATTATCGGTCTCTTCGTTCTTCACTTTACAATACATACATTCCTTTTATAAATACATGAAATTTTTATATCATGATTATGTACACATGTAACTTGAATAAATTGTACATTGTATTATTATTATTATTATCGGTCTCTTCATTCTTCACTTTACAATACATACATTCCTTTTATAAATACATGGGATTTTTATATCATTATTATGAACACATGTAACTTGAATAAATTGTACATTGTATTATTATTATTATTATCGATCTCTTCATTCTTCGCTTTACAACACATACATTCCTTTTATAAATACATGAAATTTTTATATCATCATCATGTACACATGTAACTTGAATAAATTGTACATTGTATTATTATTATTGTTATCGGTCTCTTCATTCTTCACTTTACAATACATACATTCCTTTTATAAATACATGAGATTTTGATATCATTATTATGAACACATGTAACTTGAATAAATTGTACATTGTATTATTATTATTGTTATCGGTCTCTTCATTCTTCACTTTACAATACATACATTCCTTTCATAAATACATGCAATTTTTATATCTTGATTATGTACATATGTAACTTGAATAAATTGTACATTGTATTATTATTATTATTATCGGTCTCTTCATTCTTCACTTTACAATACATACATTCCTTTTACAAATACATGAGATTTTGATATCATTATTATGAACACATGTAACTTGAATAAATTGTACATTGTATTATTATTATTATTATCGGTCTTTTCATTCTTCATTTTACAATACATACATTCCTTTTATAAATACATGAGATTTTGATATCATTATTATGAACACATGTAACTTGAATAAATTGTACATTGTATTATTATTATTATTATTATCGGTCTTTTCATTCTTCATTTTACAATACATACATTCCTTTTATAAACACATGAAATTTTTATATCATGATTATGTACACATGTAACTTGAATAAATTGTACATTGTATTATTGTCATTATTATCGGTCTCTTCATTCTTCACTTTACAATACATACATTCCTTTTATAAATACATGAGATTTTTATATCATTATTATGAACACATGTAACTTGAATAAATTGTACATTGTATTATTATTATTATTATCGGTCTCTTCATTCTTCACTTTACAATACATACGTTCCTTTTATAAATACATGAAATTTTTATATCATAATTATGTACACATGTAACTTGAATAAATTGTATGTTTGAATGTAATGTAAATTTACATGCGTACACACACACCCACACATACAAGAAGGAACAGATATTTTTTCAAGCAAGATTGATTGTTGATCCACTATGTAGGAACAATTTGTATATACTCCGATTATTATACACAGTACTGTTTATGTTCAATAATAAAATGAAGTATCCTGCGGACAATAAAGTTTTTTTTATTTTTTTTGTGCATTGTATCATTTAACATTCAATTTGCAGACTGTTTGCACTCGAATTTTCCGCACTATAATTTTCCAATAAGCGCACAGAAAAATCGTACTTACTATATTTTAGAACTGATGTAATCAGATAAAATTTTATAATAGCGTCATAATGATTCCTAGATCGAATATATTCTAAGTCTAATTATTTAAAACTTCACTAATAAAAAATTAATGCCATAACAAAATGAACATTATAATCGGATATGGAAAACCAAAAAAAATGCAATATAGATACAGGGAGGTAAGAAAAACATGATTAAAAGCAAGGACAAACAGTGTAATTAAAATATGATCTTGAAACTCTGTGAGTCTTGTGGATAATAGTACCCATTGAATAATAAAAATTCTCCCAACTCACCATAAAATACGACGATGAAAATATGACCACGTGAGAATATTCTTGTGGCCAAACGATAATATGTGACTGACAAAGAGATGACATGGAAATAATTCTAATATACTAAGAGTATGATACAATACGATGAAACAATTGGGTTAGGTCGCACTTGTATTTTGTAACGACTCCTGAATCCGAACATATGGCCAAAATAAATTTGCACCAACCTTTCATAAAACTTGTATATTTAACCCAATTAACATTTGTCGAATGTAGAGTATGGCCGAGTTTATTATTTGTTTTCAAGACATAATAATATTGAAATGAAAATATTGTGGACCACATCTTGGTTTTTTACTTAATACTGCGTAAGTAGTAATGAAATTGATGTTTGGAAGATTAAACATTATCGTGCTAGGATTAAACATTATCGTTTTAGGCTGGATTTACGAAGTATTAAACTATAACATAAAGAAATAAATATTTATCAAGTAACGAGGTAAATTTGCACCTCCTTTTCATAAAATTTGCATATTAAACCCAATGAACATTTCTCGAATGTAGAGAATTACCGAGTTTATTATTTATTTTCAAGACATAATAATGCTTAAAGGAATATATCGTAGGTCACATCTTGGTTTTTTACTTAATACAGCATAAGTATTAATGAAATTGATGTTTAGAAGATTAAACATTATCGTGCTACGCTGGATATATGAAGTATTAAAATATAAAATAAATGAATAATATTTATTAAGTAACGAGGTAAATTTGCACCAACCGTTCATAAAATTTTGCATATTGAACCCAATGGACAATTGTCGAATATAGACAATTGCCGAGTTTATTATTTATTTTCAATACATAATAATATTTAAAGAAATATATTGTGGTCACATCTTGGTTTTTTACTAAATACTGCATAAGTATATAGGAAGTATTAAAATATAAAATAAATGAATAATATTTATCAAGTAACGAGGTAAATTTGCAACAACCATTCATACAATTTTGCATATTGAACCCAATGGACATTCGTTGAATATAGAGAATTGCCGAGTATTTTCAAGACATAATAATATTTAAAGAAATATATTATGGGTCACATCTTGGTTTTTTTTTATTTAATACTGCATAAGCATTAATTAAATTAATGTTTAGAATATTAAACGTTTTCGTGCTGGGCTGGATAGAGGAAGTGTTAAAATATAAAAAAAATACATAAATTAAGAAGCCGTGCTGGATTTGTCCAAATAAATTGTTTGTTTTCTTACATCAATACCTTTTCCTCGTGTAGATAACACTTAATTGATTTACGTTAAATTAGTATTTATCTATAATATTAAATATTGAATACTTTTTTTTATTAAATATAGAATACTTTTTTTTATTTACATTTTCCCAATAAAATAAAATATTATTATAATTCAATTTAAAACTCAAATATTTGCTTTTACATACCTCCCATAAACATATTTCTGTTGTTGTACTATAAAAATTCTTTATAAATTTCTTTCTTTTTTATGCTTCAAGCATTAAACACTATCTAACATGAAAAAAAAACATCCATTAATCGGATGCTACAAAAAGTCCGCTCATGTAAGATTAGTTTATCCTTATTCTAGCCACACTTATTTCCTGCAAACTTTTCGATATCATCCCTTCAATATCACTCTCCCGTAAGGGCGTGCGACATGCGGTAAGAGGGCGCGCTGTCGCATCGTTTTCCGCGGCTGTCTGACGAGTGACAGCCCTGTCTGCTGCGGCTTGTGGTAGACGGCTAGCTTTTAGGCTTGATCCACACTGCGAGCTATTCGCAATTTAGTTAAATACGTATTTCATTTCGGCACCTTTTTGGCCAATCTTCTGTTTACATGGACTGTTGAAGAAAAGCGTGAAAAATAAAAAGAGATTTAACAAAATAAATAATTAAGATACTTACAAATTAAGTTTACGATGAAGCTTCATTTTTATCCAGTCTATTGTAAAATTTAAAATTATTTAATTTAATAACATGAAATTTTGGGTCACATGTTATTTTCACTTCATCGTTCAAAAACAAAGCGAAAGTTTGACAAAAAAGTGTTGCTTTCTTATAAAAGTTCAATGGATACCAAATGAAAACTTATAAGTTGACAACTATGAATGTCTTAGAAACAGCTTTGAGAAATTTTTAATTTAAGTGTGAAAAGTGCCAAGTATCATAGCATAAATAATTGTAGTATACAATTAAATTTTTGGAGTTGTTAAGTCCAGAGAATGATATAAAAATTTTATGTATTCTCGACTTATGCGAGTACAGTTATTTTTCTCCACGGTTGACGTATATTTTATACCTACACACACACACACACACACACACACATATATATATATATATATATATATATATATATTTATGTGTGTACATATATAACAAAAATTAATGTCTTTAGATCATCTATGAATTAGTCCTGACCCAGATTATCAAGTCTCAAATTAAACGGTCTCTTGTACTCTGGAATTATTATCACTCTGTTTCTTCAAGATCCTATATAGATGTGAATTGAACAGTGGTAGTTACGTAACAACCCTTTGTTGATATCAAACCATCAGTTCTTAACGTAATCTTTACAGTTATATTATTAGGATTAGGGAATCCCCAACCTGAATCTGTTGTTTACCTAATTAGCTTATGTCAGAATAGTATATGATTACAATGCGGAATACCGTAAGTCTTCATAAAAATATGTAGTGATGAAATCTTTGTTGATTGAGGTTGAATCACTCCAAACTGCCAAACGTTAATATAAACAGTGAGATACAGACAATTTTAATTTAAAGAACGATCCACAACCAGGTCAATCTATCGATGAATCACCAGAGATCTCTTGGAGTCTCCAAGTTGGAGATGTAGCTAATGTAGAATGTTCTAGCAAAGAAAATTTGTAAATTGCTTATAAAAGTGTATGGGTCATATATGAAACATTTAAAGGTAATAAAAATCTATATGCGTTTTGGCTGCATAGCTTGAGTTCTTACTAAGTTTAAATCAGTATGATCCACCATTTTTTTCAAATATGACGAACTATAATAAGTGGCTATGTTATTATGATGTACCTACGTTGTTTGAGGGAAAAATTATCTGGCCAAGCTCAAACAAACACGTTCCCTTAAGAGGAGATATCGTTCTTTTCTCCAATCATCATATCAAAATTTAAATCTTTGTTTTGGATGATACATATATTAAATTATTGAAAAGTGTAGTCGGAAGGGACACCATATTATATTACTAGTATAAATAAATAATAAACCAACTCTACGACCGCTGGTTTGTCCGTGTTATTACTATCCAAAACAAACATTACCATTAAATATATTCCTAGATATCAAAATAATTTTTCAATAAAAGGCTAAAGTTCTCTCAATCTACCTGTAATGTGTTACCTGGGAAATTTGCTTGTTTCCAGCTTTTCATAAATTGTTAGCCTGACTAAGAAAATAACAGTGTGAATACGGCCTTATACGTCATTTGTCGCAGAGCGGGTGTATCTTTGCGTTAAACTTGGAGTAGGGTAAAATTTTTGAATTTTAAATGCTCTGTTGATATCTGACGCTGTTTCTTATGCATGTCAATTTTCTGCTCGAAATAATATGAATTTTCAAATTACTTTAGGTAAGCCTGACAATTTGTATTGCGTTTCATATTTTAGATCTTGAAACTTTTTCCTCGGGGGTGTGCCTAGGGGCGCCCTAAAATCTGATATATAGTGATCATACTCTAACCATGAATATGTATATACATATACACACACACACACACACATATATATATATATATACATATATATATATATATATATATACATATATATATATATATATATATATATACACATATATATATATATATACATATATATATATATATATATATATATATATATATATATATATATATATATATATATATATAAATGCGTTATTAAACCCTGATAAGGAAAGAAACAGCTGTCGTTGTTAATTAATTAAATATTAAGCTGTTAATTAATTGTGAAAGTTAGAGTTAACTGATATTTTTAATGATTTTAACACGCTTTCATTGGTTTCATCTGCATGTATATATGTGTGGATATAACGGAATCTTTCTATTAAATGTTCACCCACTTGTGGACGTCAGAGTTGTTTAAAGTTTTGAACACGTATCAAGAACCGATGATTATAAAACATATAATAAAATTATAGTAAAAATAATTTTTTTTTTGTCTAAAAACAATTTTTGTAGTTTAATTAAATTGAAAAACACGATTTTATAGCAAATATGAATAAAAAAAACAAAAGGTGATCTTTAAATATGAAGGCTTTAGTTAAGAGCCAAAGGATGTCTCATAACTCGGTAGAATTTAATTTTATAAATAATCTTAAAATAAGAATAAAGTGTTTACAAAAAAATTTGCTTTAATGTAAAATAAGCGCGGAGTTCTTTATATCGGTTGTTGTTATTTTTTTTTCGCTAGCTCTTTATAAAATAAGAGTCATTATGAAAATGTAAGTCAAAAGCACCCCACACTTATTTTTACATTAAAATTTTTGTCAATCACTCCATTCTTATTTTAACTTTAATTCAAAAATTAAATTATACCAAGTTCCCAGATATCCTTTTGCTCTAGATTAAATGATTCTTTGTCTCGTAAATAATTGTGATAGAAATTCAATTTTCATTTACCTCTTGGCTTCTTAATATGTTCTAACAAAATCGTACTTTCTGTCATAATCTTCAGGATAAATGAACTTTAGTGATGTATTGTGCGTGATATCTCTCTCCCCAGAGTATATGATCTATCTCAGATATTGAGACTCAGATTCGGCATTCTACTACTATGATACTTGTTGAAGGGTTTCTTTCATTATGAATCTTTCTTTTAAAGTACGTTCTGAATAAAGTTCAACAAACTGTTTTTTAAATGACTAAACACGAAACACGAGGTGTTCTATACAGCAGATTTTGAAAGAATTATGTTCAAATTCTGATGTATAGAACACCTCGTGTTTAGTTAATTTTTTGATGCTTTCTTAAGACGTATGTAAGTGACTGTTTTTATCCCGAATAGATCAATTAACCAACTATTTAAAAAAAAACAAGTGTCTGTCACAATTGTTTGTCACAAAAAAATATTATATCTTCAATCTATGAGTTTGGCTAAAAACACAGAAAAATGTATATCTCAGTAACTATCAAATAGTAGAACGTACATAGAGGTGTTTCGAAAAGGCCATTTCATTCTCTACATCTGTGCTTTCGCTTGACACTATTTTTGGGACAGCCTGTATACGTCATCCAACAAGCTCCCTCGCCGTAAATTATGTTACGTGACAAACCTTTCCTAATTTTTCCAAACATGCTTTTTGACATTTCTATCCAGGCGTAATCTACGACCATACATCATGTTGATACCAGAATTTTGCTCAAAATGAAAGTATAATATGATCTATTTTTAATCGACTTTAAAAAAGGAGGAGGTTCTCAATTAATCGGAATCTTTTTTTATGTATGTTCAGCGATAATTATTTACCGAGTGGACTATGATCTGATGATGAAGTCCGGAAATGAACGATGGAACTCTTTAATGAATGACAGTAAATCAATAATAATTCAAGATATTTGGCTACACCACTTACCAAGTCAGGGTCTGATGATAAGTTCTGGGTATGAACAATGGAACTCCTTAACGGATATTAGTAAATCAATTGTGATTAAAGATGTTTGATACTAGTAATTTTTACTTTGCTAAATAACTACACCATCGAACAGATCAGGATCTGATGATGAGTTCTGGAGATGAACAATGAAGCTTCTTAACGGATAGTAGTAAATTGTAGGTAATTCAAAATATTTGCTACTAATAGTACTTTGCAAAATAACTACACTATCGATCATGTCAGAGTCTGATGATGCGTTTTGGAGATGAAGAACAGAACTTCCTATTGGATGGTAGTAAATCAAACACAATTCAAGATATTTACTACTGGTAGTTTTTACTTTGCAAAATAACTACATCATCGACCAGGTCAATGTGTGATGATGGGTTCTGAAGATAAATAATGTAACTCCTTAATAGATGATGGTACATGATACAGTATATATGCTCCTGGTTAGTTGTTATTTTAGTTATTACTTTGCAAAATACTGCATTTCTGATATGGAAAACGGAACTCCTCAGTTAGTAGTTTTTAATTTACAAAATGTGATATTGGACTTCTTTTATGGAGAACAGAACTCCTCAACGGCTAACAGCTAACCATTGGCGGTTACTATTATCGCTTTATTTATATATATTGTTGATAATCAACTTTAGACAAAGAGGATATTATTTACACACTAGCTTATGCCCGTGACTTTTAATAATTATCCAATATTTTAAGAAAGAAAATAATTGTGATGATTAATATTAATATATTAATCACTAAAAATTCATTATTCACTAAAAATTAAAATTCATTATTCACTGAAAATTAAAATATATTATTCACTAAAATTAAAATTCATTATTCACTAAAAATTAAAATATATTATTCACTAAAATTAAAATTCATTATTCACTAAAAATTAAAATTCATTATTCACTAAAAATTTAAATATATTATTCACTAAAATTAAAATTCATTATTCACTAAAAATTAAAATTAGAATTCATTATTCACTAAAAATTAAAATATATTATTCACTAAAAAATCATTATTATTCACTAAACATTTTAAAATAAAATATCTTTTAAAAAACCATCTTGAAAAAAGGTAGGTACGAAAAGGTAAAAACTAATTAACTCAAAATACGTACCTACTAATTTGCAATAAATAACTAAATTACTTATTTTTGAAGTCGATACCAGCACCGCCAATCAACTTGAACAAATGTAAATTTTTATTTTATAAATACGCCCTTTATGAATTTATTTAGCGTTGTAAGTACATTAGAAGTTAAAGCTTTAAATTCACGTTATAAATGAAATTAAATTACAAATTTGTTTAAGTTGATCGACAGTGGTAGCGTCGACTTCAAAAATAAGTGACTTAGTTATTTATTGCAAATAAGTAGGTACCTATTTCGAGTTATTTATTTTTTACCTTTTAGTATCTACCTTTTTTGAAGTCGGTTTCCTAAAAGATATTTTATTACTTAATCGGTTTGAGATCGGTTTGAATGATTTTTACGACTACGTGACTCAAAATATTACTGATAATTAAATGAAACTATGTGATGTAGTATTATTTCTGCTTTCTTTAAGTTCTTTACCACGACCTAGGTTTCGTTGTATTACGACATCTTCAGGTGGGCTATTAGCAAAGATTCCATCTTCAGGTAGGTGAAATGAATAAAGAATAAATAATAAAGATCTTTGCAAATAGCCCACCTGAAGATGTTGTAATACAACGAAAGCTAAGTCGTGGTAAAGAACTTAAAGAAAGTAGAAATAATACTGCATCACGTAGTTTCATTTAATTATCAATAATGGATTTCTACAAAATTAACGCCAAATATATTCAATATTCAAAATATTACATTAAAAATTCTATAAACCTCCATAAATGATGAACCTTTCATTCTAACGTCACATTAAACAGAATGAAATTAGCAAGTAATGACAAAGAAAGACAAGCTTGTTAACACAGTTATCAAAATTCCCCAATTATATATCAATTACCAACACAAACTTTTTTTCGTAAACCTACAACTAGCAATATAGGAAACAGTGTGGCCATATTTGATATTCTTAAAAAGTATGGGTTTTTAGTTTTCAACAAAAGAGTGGAGTGTTTTATAATTGCCTAGTGGTCAAGATCGTGTAACATTTAACAAAATGTGAATGCGTAAATAAATTCTTCCAAAGTAATTGAAAAAAAAAATCTTTGACTTTTCTTAATTAAGTTTATATATTTTATGATTATTAGTTTCATTTGCATAAATGAATAATTTATGGAGTTCTTATTTACTGTAAAACTTAAAAAATTAACTATATCCTGACTCTAGGAAAATAGCTATGATAACTATCATTTATATATATATATATATATATATATATATATATATATATATATATATATATATATCAAGATCGTGTAACATTGAGTGAGTAAAGAAATTTTCTGAATGCTGATTGAATGATTCTCCAAAAGTAATTGAAAAAAAAATCTTCGACTTTTCTTAATTAAGTATATATAATTTATAATTATATAAATGAATAATTTACGGAGTTCTTATTTACTGTAAAACTTTAAAATTAACTATATCCTGACGCTAGGAAAATAGCTATGATAACTATCATTTATATATATATATATATATATATATATATATATATATATGTATATATATATATATATATATATTATATAATCAATTTTTCAAATCTTATTATTATGTTTGACTGGAAGTAATTGCTTCTATAACAATCAATCTTAATAAGTACTGTGCAATTAATTTATCGAGTAAATTTATAAATTAGTTTTTTTTTCAATAATTTTATTACAAGTAACTTTATAGAAACATTATTGTATATTTCCGATTGTATTTCAAAAATCCTTTCTGAAACTCCCTTCGTGAAACAAATAATTAATTATTATGTTCCATATTTGAACAAAAATAAGGAAACATTTACTTTATTTTTATAAGTTCATGTAATAAAATTACAACTTAGTGTAGTAAAATTGATGGTTATTTATCTAAAACTGAAAGAAGTGTAATGCTTGTGATCTACAGACAATCAGACGTGGAGGCTGACATTGCCACCTTATAATTATTCCAGTTTTTTTATGTCATAATGAATAAGTTATAGAGCTGGTATATCAAACCTATTAACACATGTAACACGGTGTCCTTATTTAGTATAGATAGTGAATGCGGGTTTTTATTATGAGAGTATTGTGAGGGCCAAGAACTTACTTTATAACATTTAATGTTGTATTGAAATTGCTTTAGAACATAATGTCCTAATTATTGTTTCAAAACCAAATATATTTTTATGCTTAATTCTAGAAGGCCATATAAAAATAAATTCTGGACGTCCAAAATAAAACGGAGTTATTTGATAATATAACAAAAACATGGACGCTGTGCTTTCTAAGATGTAGATTGAGTATATATTGATTTTATGGTTTTTTTCTTTGAAATTCAAAAATAATTTTATATACTGACCAATCAAAAATAATATTTAAAATTGTAGGAAAGAATTTCCAGGAATTATTTGATAATTCGAAAAAAGATGGCGATTGTGCTTTCTAATATGCAAAGTAAGTAGATATAGATATTTTTTTTTATTTTTTCAGAATTTTTATATTCAGTATTTTCAGTAGTTTTCTTTCAGTATTTTAAATATTTTTATATAGGTACTTTTGGAATCCTAACCAAATTAATTTAACAAAATGTATTTAGACAGTGTTAAAGTATGGTAAAAATGAAAATCAATGCAATTATTTGTAGTATTTAATCCAAAATAAAGGCTTAATTAATAAAATAACTTCATTTACCCATTTGTCTAACAGTGATATTTATAAATCGATACATTATAATTAAAATATCTGATAATAATGGGTATTTAATTTCAGCTTAATTAAATAAATTGAAACCGGCTTCAACTAATTTAGTAAATATATTTTTTACAAAATTTTTATTAATAAATTTTCCTATCCGAAATTCAAGAATTTTAGGTAATATGACCTGGCGCATTTCTTTAAAACTATAAAACATTGTTGTAAAGAAACAAGATTGTAAAAATTGTATAAATGAAATTTTACACTAAAAATAATTGACACATACGTGATAGAAATTATCACATATGTTTATTCCAGTAGGTAAGCTTTTGTAACTCGATTGACGTCTATTTTCAGCAATATCAAGCTAGAAGTTACTCGGCGTTAGTTGTGTTTATATAAGCGCTCACATTTCCGAAACTGTTAATTTTAGAGAAATTAAAAATATTTACTTAAATTTAATTAAAAATATAATACCTATGGAATACCTTAATTAAAAATAGCACCGTAAAGTTTAGTTAAAATTTACATTGAATCAAGAAACAAAAGGCCACCTATACAATAATGTTTGCAATACGTTATGTTACAAAAAGAAACAAAATCGTGAAAAATTAACACTATATGGTGTTCCAAAAATTTTCTGTCATTTAAAAAATTAATAGAGGTTTGTCTATATGTATGTCTGAGAACTTATAATTCGCCATTCGCCTGAACTTTGATAAACTATTTCAAATAATTCCTGTATCATGTCTCTATTTTATATTATTCCATTTCCTATTATATTTTATATTTATTCCTCTTCATGATATTAACACTATATGTTGTTCCAAACATTATCAGTCGTTTAAAAAGTTAACAGAGGTTTGTCCATCTGTGTGTCTGTGAACTGTTAATTCGCCGTTAGGCTGATTTTAAATGTTAGATAAACTATTACAAATAATGACTCTACCATGTCTCTATTTTACATTATTCCGTTTTGTATTATATTTTATCTTTATTCCTTTTCATGAAATTAACACTATATGGTGTTCCAACATTTTTTTGTCATTTAACAAAGTTAATAGAAGTTTGTCCATATATGTGTCTGTGAACTGTTAATTCGCCATAAGCCTGAAGTCTGATTTTAAACATTAGATAAACTATTTCAAATAATTACTGTATCGTGTCTCTATTTCATATTATTCCGTTTCATATTATATTTATTCCTTTTTGTTAAATTAACACTATATGGTGTTCAAAAATTATTCTGTCATTTAAAAAGTTAATAGAGGTTTGTCCATCTGCGTCTGTGAACTGTTAATTCCCCATTAACCTTAAGCCTGATTTTAAACATTAGATAAACTATTACAAATAATTACTGTACCATGTCTCTATTTTATATTATTCCGTTTTGTATTATATTTTATATTTATTCCTTTTCGTGAAATTAACACCATATGGTGTTAATTTCACGGTCAAAATTATTCTGTCATTTAAAAAGTTAATAGAGATTTGCCCGTCTGTGAACTGTTAATTCCCCAGTAGCTTTAAGCCTGATTTTAAACATTAGATAAACTATTTCAAACAATTACTGTACCATGTCTCTATTTTATATTATTCCATTTTGTATTATATTTTATATTACTCCTTTTCGTATTTACTATTTATTATTTCCTTGTTGATGCGGTACTTTCAAGAAAAACAATCAGGTCATATCGCTGGCGTATATTAATATATTAGTATATACGGCCTAAGGGCAATTTGCGGCTCGAAGGCAGAGTCCGCTTCAAAGAACAGACATGATTTATTTTTATTGTGGTAAATATTTTTTACGAGCGGCCCCTCAGGTACGAAGTTATTTATCTGCGTATTCCGAGATAGCGCTACAGTGCGCCAAAGTGTCTTAGCGATAGTGGGAGTAAAATATGTACGGATTATCACTTCACTCTGTTCCTAATTTTATTTGCTGCCGATTCTACTGGAAGTATCCCTACTATTAATTTTTCTTTCAGACCGATATCGGTCGCTCGAATATGGAAGCAAATTTTACGGGTTATCACTTCACTCTGTTCCTAATTTATTTTTTGTACGGATTATCACTTCACTCTGTTCCTAATTTTATTTGCTGCCGATTCTACTGAAAGTATTCTAGTTATTAATTTTTCCTTCAGGCCGATATCGGTCGCTCAAATATGGAAGCAATTTTTAATTAACGATTTGATATGAAATATATATGTGAAACATATTCGAACTTTATGGCAAGTGAATAATTGAAAATTAATTTGGATTAAAGTTTCTTTCTTCCGCAAGTTGAAACTCGTGTATGTTCTTCGAATAGCTTACAAAATATGAATTTCATTTTTTAAATTTTATGTGCTAATCGATTCATTTAAAATATATGAAATTCATATAGAAGTCCTTCCGTTATAAACAAAACTACAGAGATATAAGCAAGTGCAATTATTCCAAAATTACAAAATATTAATTTAATTTTTCAAATTTATGTGCTAATCGATTCATTTAAAATATATGAAATTCATATAGAAGTCCTTCCGTTATAAACAAAGCTACAGAGAAACTAAGCAAGTACAATTATTCCGAAATTTAAATTATCTATAATATATATAAATAAAAAATGTATATGTTAACATATTTGTTTTTCTTAATCGCTAATATCCATGTATATTAAAAGTTGTGTACTGCGACTTCGTTTGCGTAAAATTCGGAATAAGAAAACTTATAGGATTATTATTATTATTTATTTTCATATATTGCTCTTGGTTATAAACTATTACCATACCAAATTTCATGAAAATCCGTCTAGTAGCTTTTTCATGATTCACGTACAAATTAAAACACAGACTGACGGATAACAATTCTGAAAACATTTTTTTATATATGCATAGGTAATCATTTTTAAATTAAAATGGTATAAATCAATAATAATCCGCCTTTACATTCAGTAAAATAATAAGAAAATGTATAATACCGATATAATGAAATATAATAAGAAAATGTATAATACCGATATAATAAGATATAATAAGAAAATGTATAATACCGATATAATAAGATATAATAAGAAAATGTATAATACCGATATAATAAGATATAATAAGAAAATGTATAATACCGATATAATACAATATAATAAGAAAATGTATAATACCGATATAATAAGATATAATAAGAAAATGTATAATAAGATATAATAAGAAAAGGTATAACATCTCTAGATGCCATTTCTTTCTAAATACAAAGTAATTGGTGTCTATTAAATATTTACTAAACAATAATGGGTAAATATTTAGTTTTCATTTAACGACTATTAAAGAATTTCAAATGGAAAATCACCTTCAAAATTGTTTCAAGGAATACATTACAGAATTAAAATTAATATTTCATTTACTGGCATTTTGTGCATATTACTTCCGCAAGAAAAAGCGTTACGTTCATATACGATAGAAAAAGGTAAAGCCTTTAAAAATTATTTAAGTGACGAGCGAATAACGAAATTCTCTGAGCGAAAAAATCTCTAGTAACATTCTGCAAGCGAGATGAACCCGCTTCACGTCACAATTAATTACTGAGTTACTGAAAAATTTAATTAAGTGTGCCATAACTATCTACGTTGTGGAAGGGAACGCGTTAGTATATATGAAAATATTTGCCTTAAAGTAAAGCAAAAGCTTTAAAGCAAGCTTTATCATTTTGCTTTTACACAACAATATAATCGAGTGAATATTAATTAATAAACACAATATTTTTGTGCAGTTGATGAGTAAAATGGAGGCAAACATATTGGACATAAATATTATAATAAATAAATGTTACAAGAAAAAGTAAGATTAGATGCCTCGTATTTGCCAAAAAAAAGTATTTTAAATCTATTTCACAATATTCCCTGGATAAAAGGATTTCCTGGGTTTTCTTTTCTGAATTCAACTAAAAGGACTGCATTGATTAGAACGACACTTGCTTTGTGACTGAACTTATAAAAATCGTACGGCAGGTATTAACAAAAGTTTGCTATTTAAATTATAACTAAAACTGATTTTTTTTTATATATAGCATCTAAATACTAATATGTCTATATATAGTAAGATTTATTTCCATTTCAAAGATATAAAAAGCGTAATATTTTAAAGTATTTGATTATTTTTGCGACTGCAAGTATAAAATGTTTTTATGAAAAAAAAAACGGAATTAATTTCTATATTTAGATTTGGTGTGAAATCATGTAATTTTCACTTTTTCCATACTTCGAAAGATATACTTGCATTTTTCTGGTTATATATTCATGATCAATCTATCTCAATATTATATTTCTTTATACCAACCTTCTCGTCTATTCAAAATATTTCCTTTAGACTTTAGTAATGATATCAACCTTTAAGTCTTGATATTGAATGTAGTACCGTAATATGTCCTCTGTTACGTTAATAGAGTCAAAGATAAATATTTATAATAGAGGTCTAGGAGAAATATTTTTTTACAGCCAAGAAGGTTGGTATAATTAAATATAATGTCCCTTGAGATAGATTGATTATGAATATATAACCAGAAAAATACAAGTATAAGTTGTTAACATTTACGAACTACCTAAAAAATGTTTAAAAAATTATGTTTTGTTAGAAATGTGTAAATGATATGTATTTATCATATTTAGGCAAAACTTTGTAATTTAAGGTTATTAAACAAAATCTTGGCAAACTTAGACAGTGCCGGATTATTGCTATTAAAAACAAATACTACCTATGCTAGCGTCTAATATAATTGGTAAACGCTAATTAATGAACTTTTTACTAAAATAAAAGAATATTCATATTGAAATAAATATGAAATATAGACAAACAATATTAAACACGACAAAATCTAAACAGCTACACGTTAACAATAGGTGGGGATAAGGATGGATATACAAGAGGGATTTCAATCTGCAGATACAAGATGAGGGTGCTTAATTTCTTAACCGTATGCGCATACCGGATGCGGAAGAGAAATTAATAAAATAGGGGAAAACGAGTAACCATTTCGTTATTTTCCTTTCAGTATACTTTAAATTTTTTTTAGATTTTGCACGATATAAAACTGTGAGTCTCTATTTTCTCCGTGTTACAAGACTTAAATACACACATGCACTTAGAGACTTTAATACATTAGATAAATTGATTGTCTAATGAGCAAATTTTCCAGGCATTTAAATACTTCACATTGCGAATTTAATATTGTTAGAATCTGCCATAAAGGATGTGGGATAAAGTCGAACAATATAGGAGATAAAGAGGTAAAAGGATAATAAGGAATAAATATAAGAATAAGTATCAAAAGCGACATTTGAAATAAAAGAAGTGAAAAATTAACGATGCATTTCGCAGTTAACAATGCTTTAATTCCAAGAGTCGGAAATATTTGTAGATTTTTAAACCCAAAAAATTATTAACAATAAATATCATATTCTTATACAACAGAAAATAAATTAACACCACCGTGATGTTAATAGATAATTACAAAAGTTGCAAGGAGAGATATATGTTAATAAAACAAATAATCAAAACTCGTTTCGTAAATTTGTATAAAAATCACGATAACATAATTTCTTTTCACAATTCTCAAAAAAATTCAATTTATATTATTATACAATAGAAAATACAGTTTTCTTATTTCAATATAGTATATCACTACATTTCAATATATATTATCTTATTATATATTTCATAACGGAAGCACATAATCAATTAAGCTCATGTATTTCAAGTAAATAATTAATTAAAGGCGTAAACAACTACAATGTCCGACATAATTTATTCAAGACAAACACTTAGCTTATTCCATAATTATGAGTATTATGACAACACTATTTCGTTATTTTCCTTTCGGGATACTAAACATATTATATTTATTCATTAAGATCAAAGTATACATCTTTACTTAATGTCAAGATGTTATCTTACTATATATTTTATCACTGAAGCATATTAATAAATTAAATTCATATATTTCACGTAAATAAAAAATTTAAATATTAAACAAAGATAAAAGTTTGACATTATTTATAAAAGACAAATGTTTATCTTATTCCATAATTTCGAATATTATGGAAACTTTGATTCGTTATAACGTTGTTGATGTAATAAGCACATTATTTTTATATATTAGAATTAAGGGCTACATCTCTGCTTAGCTACATCGTTTATTTTCATTTAAAATGTCATTCTATCACCACCTTCTAATCACCTCATCCGTATAGGACTTCAATATTATGATGTCAACAACATACTAGACATTTTAGAACTTTAAATAATTTGTGGACCATTTTTCTTACGATGCCGTTCTAAACTTAAACTTATAACAATAATTTGAAGTTAGGCGGCACTACGAATAGACAGGATCTACCGTTTAAGTGAAATTTCGTGACTTTGCAATTATATAAGTTTGATAATTTGTTATAATTAATGTTCTTATTATGGATCAATAGTTGAGGACTGACCTTTAGTTTTTAAGATGTCACTAATCTGCTTCATTCATTCTTCAATTGAACAAGAACTCACCTGAAAGAGAAAAGAGGAGAATTAAAAAAGTTATTATTAATGATACGCTTATCGTTGTTTATGATATACTTTTATTATATTCGTATATGTTAATATACGAATATTATAATTAGAAAATGTGTCACATTTAATGGGTAAGTACGCAAGAGAAAGCCAAAGTCGAAACCATTCTGCGCGTAATGTTGTAAATAGTAACGTTTGATTAAACGAAGTTTGTTTATATCAAAATAATTTCATTTTTGTATTATATAATTAACGTCGAAATGTCTATTATATAATGATATTATTATTATATATAAATATTGTTCTCAAATTTTCTGGGTATCCATTATAGGAAACGTACATTTTTATGTTACCGATTACAACTACGTTATAATTTATTTCCTGTTCAGATTACATTAGTAATGAAACAGTAATTTAACCGTAGTACAAATTATGAAAGCATAGTTAAATGCAAGAATACTGTTAAGTGTGACACATTTTCTAATATCATGTTGAGATATTAAAAGAGTTCAGTGCCAGAGATATATGAACTTTAAAAAAAAAATATTTTAGTAGTATTTTACACAGAACAATTTAGTCAAGATTATTTTTTCTGTAAAGTACTAAAGTTGCCCTAAAATATTAGAACAACAAAAAACCTATAACATTCATTCATTTGTAGTCGCGGTGCACATGTTAGTCTAAAACCAAGTAAAAAATTTGACTATTTGTTTTAAAATCATATCTTGGGTATTACCTGGAGTACATTTTTTTCGATTTTTCTTAGAATTCTAATATAAGCGATTACAAGGTTATCCATTAATTACCGGACACCTGTATGTATATATATATATATATATATATATATATATATATATATATATATATATATATATATATTTGCACGTTAACACTAACAGGGTCAGACCACACCGATTTAGTTTCATCTACGCCCCCAAGATAACATACATCATTGGACAAACTAATACTGTCTAGTCTCAAGTAATAGTCTAGCTATTTTAAAATATAAATTTCCTAGCCAATGAAATGAAATTCTAAGTGATTGAAAGTCAAAGTTTACTAAAGTTACAGTAAAAAGCTTTTATATCAGGTCAGCTTTTAATAAAGTCACTCTGAGCATGTTCCGGAACGTGCGCCTTCATGACAGGTTAAATTAAATTGACCTAATTTAAACCGGCCTTTCGTAACGTATTTTCAGAAAACTGGTTTAAGCCTCGGAAACTCTAGCTTATTCTAAAATTGAATCTGGCCGTAACACGATAAGCCTGTATACGTATCGCATATCCGGTGCAACAAGGTCACAAGTGCAAAAATATACTTTTTTATAAGAGCGTTTAAATAAGGTTCCGAAACTTAATAAGATCATAAAGATATTGATCTCTACGTAAATTTATAATTCTACGATATTTAAAATATATTTGCGACATTGTTGTATTAGATTCAAAGATATACATATATGTACCTATATATATATATATAGATATATATATATATATATATATATATATATATATATATATATATATATATATACATATATATATATATATATATATATATATATATATATATATATATATATATATGAATATATATATATATATATATATATATATATAAAAATGTGTATATATATATATACATATATGAATTTTCTTGAAACGTCGCACCAAGTAATGACTGATGTTTCAAATTGTTCATTTTCAGGGGTACGTACTTTATAATTAAAAAAAAGGAATTCTTGCAGGATCACTTTGTTCTGATCCTTTTTCTCGGGAATAGCCTTAAAATTGGGACTTAAAATTGTCAATCTGAGGTGGGCGACTCAATTTTTATATATATAATCGTTGGTGTGTCTGTTAGTGATCGTCTAAAATTCGTAGCCATACTAGGGTTCAATAGCAGACGCTGTAATGTAATTATTAACAAATTCTTTATTTAAGAACCAAAATGACTCATACCCACAATAAATACCGGTTTAGTGCCAAGAAAGAAAATCACGAAATCTGGACCCGATAGGTGGCGCTAAGTTTCAAAGGGCAGGACAACGTCTGCCGAGCCAGCTAGTAGTCCTATAATAAAATCCAACTTCTTCTAAGTCGATGCAATAAAAAGGTCCATACAAATACCATGCATTCTGATACTAATTCACTCATTAAAACTTTAGCTACTTCATATTTACCTAGAATTTTCGAATTTCGCGCGAAGTTAGGTCCTAATACATAAGTAAAGGCGAAAATCTTTAATATGGTATTCTACATAGAATTCTTAAAGGTTAAAGTTATTTTTTTACGATAATATGATGTAATAGTATGGAATCCTAACGGAGCAAGTCCTATTAAGGAAAACGAGGTAACCTAATTAATAAACAGTAATTAATTAGCTTACCTCTTGATTAATAAAAATTAACTAATACCTCTAAGGAACCTACTGAAAAAAGTTTTGGGATGAAGTATTGAATCCAATTGTAAATCTGGCCATTTAGGTTCAATACCAATATGAACAAAAATTTAGAAATTAATAAGAAAAAATAAAAAGAAAGTATCTATAATTCATAAAACCTTCTGCTTTTATACGTCCATAAACAAATAGATCACAAACATAATTTTTTTTTAATTTCTTGCGAAATTTTTATTTCTTAAATAGCTCGGAATATTTTCTATTTTTATTTTATTTTCTTCATAACTCATTTCATAATTATCAAGTTATCTAATATCAGGTGAATGCTTCGAAAAGTACCGTAGAGATGTATTAAAGTTTTATTTTCAATTCACCTAAAATCTGTGTCGGCAGTAATTAATTCATAAATAAGAATATTTTCTATTGTTATTTTACTCTCTTCGTAGCTCATTTCATAATTATCAATTTACCTAATATCATGTGTATAGTCCGAAAAGTATCATAGTTTACTAAAGTTTTATTTTCAATTTAAATCAAGTCTATATAGACAGTAGCAAAAAAGCTACTCGTATACTTAATCTTTACTGCCTTCTTTACTCTGCTTAAAGGGTTAAATATGTTAAAAATTAGTATGAGAATTATTTGTAATCTAGGTTAATTTTGCTGATATATTTTTATCGGTTTTAGCCATGCTAACAAAATATTTCTAAATGTCTTTTAAAACTTAAAAGTTGTAACCAGTAAATGAAATTTACTGTAAAAGCTTTAATTGCGTAAAACTACCCAATACCCCCGGGCTTACATCACATGTACCTCCTCCCAGGAACTCCCTTAAAATAATGCGAGTACCGCATCCAATTACCAACGCCGGGTACTGACTGTTACTTTCTCAGGAGATACTTATTTTGAGATAGTAATTGTCGAGGTGAATAGTTTACCAGACATAAACAGAGTTGCCGTCGGCTTCCCGACTGAAATTGCTCCTTCGTGTTCAAGTTGTCAGTCGACTCGGGGCACGTTAATTATTGAACACCGCAGACAAGCTTGTGTGGCAACGCTGCAGGTAAAATTGGTACGTTTAATGGTAAATGTGACGGATATCGTGCCGGAAATATGTGTGTAATTAAAATCTAATTGCCGGAGGTGAGGAAGCGTAGCTTTTTGCACTACCGTTTCCAGTGTTCCGTTTTCTGCGTACTGTAGTTCTCTTCATTTCCGGTATTAAGTAAAGTCGTGTTTTAAATAATATTTTATAACCGTAAGATACGATCGGAAAAATTTTAAAATTTTCATTAGTAACCCTTTCACTATGTACCCATTCGTTTAGTTTTTGGCTTACTTGTACAAGGTTGACATTTTATTGTTCATTGTATCATATTGAACCATAATTGAAAATTATAACTATTTGCGTACAAATACCTACTCTGTTAATCACTGAGCTGTCGGTGTATCCTCCAAAATAAGGAGAAAATTTAAGAGTAGGTAAGCGATTGAGTAAAAATGAGATTCGCATGTATCTTCCGTGTCTACTTATAGTGCTCAATACAACGACATACTCTCGATACACAATAGCCGATATAATGGCAAAAAATGGAAGAATACATTTTTAGCATACTCTTTTAGAATATATAAAAATTAGAAAACTACGAAATTGAAAACATAGGAAAATACAAGTTTTCGCAACCGTTAATATTACTGTGGACCGTTTGTAATGATATCATGTGACATGAAAAGGTAAAAGAAAATTTTTAAATAGTCATCTCTTAGTTTTGAATAAACGTGTATCGAATATTAATTTTAAATTACTTTACAAAAGTAATCTCTCGGTGTGCGGTTCTGTAAACAAACTACGCACTGTACTATGGATTCTGTAAACAAAGCACGCACTTCACTATGGGCTCTGTAAACATAGACGAAATCATTGATTAAAGAATTAGCCACTGGGCTAAACATAAATATTAAACCATCAGATCAATCCAATCGATGCACTGATATTTATTGTTTATTACTGTACAAAACCACTGAATAAAAAGAACAATAAACAATTTTTCATATGGTGAAATAAAAATAAAATTCAACTCATAAAATACAAATTGCTTTTGATTCGTTGTAATAGGTCTTCTTCTGCCTTGGCGCCACAAGATTTCTAGTCTTACAGAAAAGGACATAAGTTTTCTGGTCTTACAGGCAAGATATGTGTGCTTATAATATTTCTTCAGGATTTCAGGAATCCTACCATTAAAATAGTGAGAAACCTTGTTCCAAGATGGTTACAGTATGAATTTTCAAAATTAGGCCACCTCTGCTTTATTTTAATTGATACAATCCTCTTTCCTCTACTAAAAACGTGGAAGTTGACAACTCAATATTTTTGGATATTCTCTCTAATAATTTCTCTCTTATGCTTTTCTAAATATATATATTTATATATATATATATATATATATATATATATATATATATATATATATACGTATATATACAAATCTACACTTACATTATTTTGACTCATGTTAATTAACCCTGTGACATTAAGAATTGTGAAAATTAAGCTAAAGTTAAATATACTGCGATGATATTCTCATCTTAATGTTAAAAAATGGAATACGATATATTTCCGCAAAAATTATAATCCTCGCTTTTTCCATTGTTTAATTTAATCTTAACAGTTAAGACGCGCACTAATTCCTAAAAAAACCAAAATAATAGAATGTTTCAGAGCTTCCCTCTAACTGTGTTGAAATAAGTCTTCAATATTAATGTAGAATAGTATAAAGAGTGTTTAAATAAATCACTTTTAGGTTAGAGAAGAAATCTAACAATTTTATAGACGTCTTTATGACCATTTTATAGGAACACGTCGCACGTATTTTTAGCACTACTTACATATCTTTCATTTACCTTCACGTCGTAAATTTCAGAAGCTTCAGTTTCATATTAGACCTAGATTTTAGTACTTTTAGTACAAATCTAGGATTAATGAACTATATTTGACATTAATGACATTTTTCTTCAATAACAATTTACCCCTAATTGTTTTGAATCAGTTGAAATTAAATTAAATTTGTCTTTTACAGAGACTTTAATTTTTCGTTTCTATCTGATTGACCTTCCAATTTTTTATATGTATATTAAGTTTTACTATCAAAACCATAAACTATTTTAAAGGTAAGCAAATCAGTATTTGCCAAGGGACGATCACAGTTTTTGGTTCAATTCTTACGGTATTTTTCTTATTTGTTTTGCATAACGTTATGTCTCTTAATTGGCCTGTAGCTGTAATATCCTTATTATTGGATTATTAAGTTCGCCATAAGTTATATAGACAGTTTAAATAATTTGATTCCTATCTTAAAAGGAAATACAATAAAATTATGCAAAATAATTCAACTAAACCCAAAACGTATAACAAATGCCTAAAGGTGCGTTGCGAGAATGATCATAACCGACCTACGTCACCGGTGTCCCTTGGAGCACCGTAGAGTTATCCATCTCAAAGCGCTCCTCTATAACATATACACATCAATCGCAAACAAAACGCTCTAGGCTCCAGCTATAAATCAACCCGCATGGTAGAGATTTCGGGAGAGCTTTTCCTCTACATCATTAAGTGTATATCTCCCTGAAGATACGTCGCAACTTCCACCAAAGATTTGATTGTGTGACCTAGAAAATATAAGAGACAAATTGTGGAGTATGTAAAGTAAAAAAAAAATGATTTCTAATTCCGTTGTTTGCAATTACACTAACATTCGTAATATTCATAATTGTGTTATTCATGAATTGAAGAGAAATTAATTAATCTAATAATTGTTTGCAACCTGATTAAAGTATCTTCAAAAATTCTAGTGTTAAAATTATTATTGTTTGTTTGTGTGTACTATACACGTACACCTTTGAAGCACTGGAAGTCATTCCCTCTATAGTCTAGACATTAATGATAATTAAACGGAAAAATGAATCTTTTAAAACTTATTAATGAAAGTTACAAAAAAGAAGTATAAATTAATTTATGAATATGATCGTATTTTCAATAGTAAAATAAATAAAGTTTAACAACTGATAACATTTAATGAAAGTATAAGTATTAAGTATTAAACAAGAGGATATAAGTATTAAGTAATATATTTTTTTAAAGTAATATGTTAAACAATAAAAATGTATTTTTTCAGTTTTAAAAAATATTTATCGTTTATGAATTATTTCTGTGAAATAGTAAAGTAAATAGTAGTCACAATTTAATTCAAACTTTAGAGCTTGGATAGTAGGTCGTTTTCCATAAAGATCCGTGATGTATTTTTTCCTGAAGGTAAATACTCTACTCTAGTGATTACACCAGTCTCTTCACCTAGCTATCCGCCTATTGAGTTTCCGCATTTGTTTATCCCGACATCCTCTTAAAAGAATTAAATATTTAATTTATTGAATTGCAGTAAAATATACTACAAGCTAGGTAAAAATAAAGTCTAAGCAAATAACCTTTTTCGGTTAACGACCGTAGGAGATTTTTGAGTGTTTGAGATTATTTTTGAAGATTCTTCGAAAGTCATTAATGGATTGAGATGACGATTTTCGAATTCAATAGCAAGTTCAACGAAGTCCAACGCCAAAGGTTTAGTAAAGTCGCGCAAGTGCAAGAGAAAAAAGACTGTTGGGCTGTTTTCGTATATTATGAATATTTTGAAGTTATTCTTTGCAATTGTTATTGCCGACTATTGTTTATTTAAATTCTGTTTTGGTCTCCTCTTGAGGTAGGGAATTCTACAAATGTTTGATGACAATTTTCGTATTCAATAGCAAGTCTAACACCGAAGGCTTAGTAAAGTCACGCAAGTGCAAGAGAAAAATTACTATCGTGCTGTTTTTCCTATATTATGAATATTTTGACGTTATTCTTTGCAATCGTTATTGCCGACTATTGCGGATTAGTTTCGTTGAATAAATTCTTTTTTGGTCTCCTCTTGAGGTAGGGAATTCTACAAATGTTTGAATACTTGCTCAGAGAATTAGACATTATTTAGGTTCTTAATTACTCGTATAATACAGATTTTTAGTGAAAAACAAAGTGATACATAATATGAAAATATATGATAACATGATAAAATAGTGCAAATTTTTCAATAAAATGTTGAGCACACGGGAAGATAAATCAGATTTAACAGATAATAAAGAATGCAAATTTGTACGTAGATTTGATACTGCAACAATATTTTATTAGAGTTTAATTTAATAATTAACTTGTTAATCACGCTCTTGGTATTTATCGATATACAATGACGAAACTACAAGCTGAGATAAAAATTGTAGTGGTTGTATATACTACAAGGAAAATATTATAACATTAGTGCAAAAGGAAATTCCCTACATCACAATAATTTCCACCCACAGTTGATGTCGACAAATTAACGAACACCACTGGGTACCGTGGGTCTTTAGGAGCCCCAGTAGCCTCATTACCTTGTCATAACCTATTTTCAGGCGGCTTTGCCCGGGCAAAAAATGTTGCATTTTGTTTTATTCGCTTTTTATACAATAATTATTTGGAGTTAGCGATATTCGAAAGGCGCTAAAATGGCGCTCTTTATTCTTCAAATGAGCGCCTAAATACAAATTTTCATGTTTTTAACTTTTAGTATGTAAAAATTGAAATATAGGTTCCATACCCAATTTTCAAACACTCAGGGGTCGAATTGTGAAAATTCTTCCTTATAAAGTTTCTAGAAACTTATGGATGTATTCCTGACGCGTTTCAATTTCAAAGGATTTGTAGTTCTGAAGATTTCGTGGTGAATCAGTCAGTGAGTGAAATTTGGGTTTATGTATAGGTAATTAATTATTTTAAATAATATACTTTTGTAAAGAAGAAAGTAATTTTCTTAAATATTTCTACTTTTTTTTATTTACAATCACGATTTAAAAACAATCTCTAATTTTTTCTTAATATTTTTTTAGTGTCTTATAAAACTATGCAAATATCTACTATAACAAAGTAACTTATTAAGAGAAAATCTTGTACGGTTTAGATAAACTAGGAACAAACTATTACAAAATAAATTAGTTTCATGGCGCTAATTATTAAAGAAAAATATGACACCAACTATATACGATATACGAGTGACAGTACAGATTATCAATAAAGTTTGGGTAGTACCAACATTTTGTAGCAGATTTACTGCCTCTTTTACGGTCACGTCAGTACCAACGACCTTTTTAGGGGTACTTCTACTAGATCCACCACTTCATCACTTTATGATGTCCTGTTTGTTCTGAATCTTTTAGACTAGTCAATTACATTCAACTGTTTTTATATAGTCCTTCCGCTTCGCCTTTTGCTCGTTTTTTTGCTTTTCACCACATGTACCCATTTTCAAATGCAATATTTAATTTACAAGTACGGTGTTTGAAATGCTAGAAAATACTACACAAAACCAACAATGTCTCCTGTAAGATATTGAGAAATTAGTATATTTTTGATTTAACACAAAGTTTTCCAATAATTTCATGTTTTCCGGTTATTTAATCAATTATTTGGTCGCAATGGATTGGAAAAACTTGTGAGTTTACACGGTCCTTAACGATTTCTTCCCCAGAATAATACAAATTTTGTATTTGTTTACCAGTAAACTCTGTTTACTGGGTACAAAATTATACAAATAACAAAATTAGCAAATACAAATAATAAAAAATTTGTATTTGTTTACCGTGTTCTGAAATAAAAAGCCAACTTTGTATTGAATAACCAGTCATTTATCCCAATTCCACTCTATCGACGACCAAGTAACTGCAATAGCATTTTCACTTAAACGGTGAACTTTTTTTTCATTTTAAACTAAAAAGAAGCCAAAACGATATGAAATCGCAACTATATGAAAACATATATAACTGTTTTTGTGAGGTTATTTCAGCCAATAGGGAGTATACATCTGAGTCCAGACAGGTAAGAAAGTACCCCATAAGCTGCGAGTCACGACGTAATGGTATTACTTAAAATGGTTCGGTCGATCCGAACCCTGCGATACAAGCTAAGGTTAAGTGTGAGTCCTATTTGCAGATTCAGGTTTCTGTGTATATTCTACAGAACAAAAAAGAAACTTAATTAATTTATTAGAAATAAACCTCTCGTATTCTACAAAATTTCGAAATGTCCTCTTTTTTTTAAGTTAAAAGACTTAATAATGATAAAAAATATATACAATAAGTTTTTCTGTAATTTCAAAAAGTTTTTTGGGCTTATAAGGAAAAATGAGAACTTTTATTTCTACAATATTTAAAATGCTAGAAAATGTTACACAAAGCAGCTTATGCGGCGCTATATCATCTGTTTTATTTTTAAAAATCCAATAATTTCAATAATTTAAAAATATATTTAGGATATTAAAACAATATAGGCTTCATACTCCATACTTGAATGTATAAAAAAATATTTTCTTATTCGACAGTTTTTCCTATTTTTAATTAGTCACTGCCTGCAATTACACAAATCTCCTTAAAATTAAATTTGAAGGTTTTAGAAACTACATATTGCGATATTTTGATAGACAGACACAAACAAAGGAACCCGTAAGATATTTTTACTTCTTCTGTCACGAAAACCTAGGAAGGAAAGCAAAGGAAAAGGATGTCGGTAGCAAGTTGTTTTCTTGAATGATTACATTTTAATACCGAGTTATTAAGCTTCAACACAAAATATTTTGGCAGCTTCCACCAACATTTTAGTAGCTTGTATATACGAAGTTTTTAGTATCAAAAATCAGTCGGCAACATTCCATTGCACTGTTTCATCGTCCGTGAGTATTTGCTAGTTGAAACTAAGCGACACGTGTAAAAAGAAGAAAAACTGAAGCATTTTCTTTGCGAAAATGCATTACAACTTTAAACACGATTTCAATGGCCTTGAAAAAGCTTGCAGCTTTTATTTCTATCAGCACTTTTTTCTATCTAGCTTTGTGTATTAGCGACAAAACACACTACCTGTAGTTATCTACAGTTATAGACGCTACACCAGACAAAATGTTCTCTTTGAAGATACTTCTAAGAGATGATCTCCGCAATCTATAAATGTAACACAGCTTCTGTTTTGACTAGATCATCTAGCAACATTCCACAACGTGCTATTTCCGATAATATAAATACTGATTTTTTAAACGTATTCTCAAGTTGTTCATTGCTTCTAGATTCGATCCCTCCACAAAGAACAAAATTATCTTATGGGCTTGTCAATAAATTGGTTATTAGCAATCTTTATTATATTGCCAATTTGTTTAATCAAAATAGAATAATTACAATATAATAACATATTATTTTATTATAATAATAATTATTAAAGACGTCCGGAATATTGTATATTACAAAATTTTACCTACGATTCCATTAATATGCGAACTATGATATAACCGTTTAATTTTATTACATATTAATGCGTGATATTTAAATAATTTATCAGTTTTGATAACTAAATAGTTTTTTTAATTCATACATGGTTTCTAAACCAACGTTTTTTTAAACAATTGTTTGTCTTAAATTGTATCATTTGCCGCAAAACGTGGAAGTCATTAAGGAATAAAACTTCTCAAAAAGCAACAAAATAAACTTACTATTTGTTAGTTAAGAGTTGAATTAAGAAAACTGTTTTTTTCACCATATTGGAACATTATGTAACTTTGTATTTAAACTGTAATTCCGGTGTATGCGCATTTAATATATAGTCAAAACCTTAAGCAACATTAGAATTAGAAAGACATTAACAACATTAGAAAAACAAATTAGAATCTACAGACCTCTCCTTACTTTGCAAATATATAGATAATTTAATAACATTACAGCATACATTGATGTTGTATAATATAGAACTTTTTGAAATATACTGTATAACCAATGCTGTCAAACCACATAAAAATCTATCTAGAAAAATATAAGTTGTAAGTGGTCAGAGAGGAAGACAGACCTACAAACAATCTATAAACATAGTAAATATTTGGTTTATCGCGTCTACGAATTTCAAATATATAAATTGCAATAAGCTTTTTGCCCAAAATAAGACCATGAACCATCTCATAAACAAAATTTGTAATGGTAAACTAAGTTAAGATCGATATACCTACTCTTTGAACGTCGTATAATAATAAAACATACTAGAAGTAAAACATTATCTTGCAACCTTGATTATGTTAACGTTGTCGAAAACAAGACCATGAATCAGCTAGTAAACAAAATTTGTAATACGGTAGTTGACTTATTCTAAATTTTGATATTTTTCGTACAATATTGTGAAATATAAGTTAATTAAAAACCAGTCTTGAAAAAAGTTCAAAAATTTATTGAAAAATAAGCCAGTTGTAGACTTCTAAATTTGAAGATACGGATAGAGTTTTTTATATCCCTGTCTCTTTTCCTCCCGTAGAATATAATGTGCTATATTAAAAATGACGTCACAACACAGTATTGCCGTCCTTCGCTAAAGATTAAATTTAAACTTTTATAACTAGGTAAATTTTTAAGATAATTAAAAAAAAAATTCGCTCTTCATCAGCTTGTACCTTGAAATTATGATTAATGAAATAAAAAAAAATTAATCAAATACCCAATGGTAAACTAAGTTGAGATTGATATACACTTTGACCCTGAGTAGTCGTACAATGATATAACATACTAGAAGTAAAACATTATCTTTTGATGTTGATTATATTAACATTGTTGAAAACAAGACCATGAACCAGATTGTAAAAAAAATGTGTAAAGGTGAACTAAGTTAAGATCGATATACCTACTCTTTGACCCTGAGTAGTCGTATAATGATATAAAATATTAAAAGTAAAACATTACCTTGCGATATTGATTATATTGAAATTATCGAAAACAAGACCATGAACCAGATTGTAAAAAAAATTTATAAAGGTAAACCAAGTTAAGATCGATATACCTACTCTTTGACCCTCAGTAGTCGTATAATGATATAAAATACTAAAAGTAAAACATTACCTTGCGATGTTGATTATATTAAAATTATCGAAAACAAGACCATGAACCAGTTTGTAAACAAAATTTGCTAAACTAAGTTAAAATGCCAAACTAAGTTTAGATCGATATACTCTCTGACTCTGAGTAGTCGTATAATGATATAACATACTGGAAGTAAAACATTATCTTGCGACTTTGATTATGTTAACATTGTCGCAAACAAGGCCATGAACCAGCCTGTAAACAAAATCTGTAATGTTAAACTAAGTTACCTTCAATATACTATTTGGCCCAGAGTAGTCGTATAATGATATAATATGCTAATAGTAAATTAAAAATGCGACATAACGACAAAAAACATGAAGAAGATCTATAATAAATACGAGCAATCTTTAATTGTTTTGAAATTTGTATTTTAGTTTTTCAATCTGTTTACTGTTTGTTTTTTAAATGTCATACACTGATTTGGACAAATAGTTTCCGTAGATAATTTTGATACAAACTTGAATATAAAATATCTTATGACTCCATCTGAAACTACGACCTGTATATATAAAATTGTGACTCATACAGGGAAATATTAAAAAAAGAAAATATTACTCCACAAACTTTTTTAGAATCGTAAATTTGAAAATGTGTCAATTTTCTTATACCATAAACGACTTTTCTCAAGCTTATTGTACTCTTGTTATCACTGCTCAGGTCTCTAAAGACAAATAGCCATCTCTATAAATCTGAAATAGTTTTTCAACCAATAAGATATAGTAAAATAAAATCTATTTTAAATCCGGTTTAGTGACTATCGACGGTATCACGTTCATTTACATATAGGGCCTTATAATATAGTGATGATGAAAAAAGTCACAAAATTTATGCTCTGGAAAGATACGATGCGACTGTTCTCACTGAAACAATTAGCGTTATTCCACATTAAATACGGTATATCACGGGGTCAGCACTATTTCACACTAAATACGATATTTCATGCAGTTAGCGATATTCCACACTAAAAAAGATATTTCACGCAATTATCGATATTCCACAATAAATATACGCAGTTAAGTATATTCCTCATTAGATACGATATTTCATTAAGTTAGTAATATTCCACACTGAAAACGATATTTCACGCAGTTAGCGATGTGAATTCATAATAAATACATGCAGTTAAGTATATTCCTCATTAGATACGATATTTCACTCAGTTAGCGATATTTTACACTAAGTAGACGATATTCCATATATACCCGTAGTTATCGTTATTCCACACTATGTACGAATACGCATCATCGTACCGTCATATTGTTGAGCGAGGTGTGGTCACGCGGCCGCCTTTTTGAGTACTTTTTTATAGTCGTAAGATATTTAATTTTATTGGATCGTAAGTTACGCTTGATCTCGCGTTGAAGTTATGAAAATTTATTGTTTTATTTATCGATCCGTTTACGAACAAGCAAGATGTTGCAGCTGAATGAAGATGAACGTAAATTATTTCATTATTAAATTGCGTAGTCTCAAAAAACAATTATTTAGCAGCAGAGTGAAATTGAGTAATGTTGTTTTAGACTAATTCATTTATTTATGCTTTGTTTCTTTTATACTTAAAAATTCATCTGAGGTTTTTATACTTACTTTATTATTTAGTACCACAATTAATTTTGTTTTTACATAAATTCCACTATCGGTTTAAAACTACTTTACATCATCCAATTATTGATTACAAAGGTACATGGTAAAAGGTATATTGTGTCCCTAAATCAGAATAATACCTTAAATAGTTCGAAAAAGTCCAGTAACTACTTAAGTTAATTTTTGTTTCAGAAAATATAACTAAATTTATAAAATTATTTATAACGTGAAAGGCTAAAGATGCAAATCTATCGCAATTTGCACTCATTATTTTTTTAATTCATTGTCTTGAGTAACCCTGCAGCTTTCGAGACAAGGCTTTTCTCCTTATTGCTAAAAAAAACAATACTTCTTATAGTCCTTTCCTTGTTTTTGCTATATTGCTTAATTCGTTTTGTTTTGTGTCTTACCTTGTGGTTGATTGTCAGCTTTCGCTTTTATATTAATAATTCACAATTTCCTAGGTTAAGAGGAAAGTGCTATGGTTAAAAAAAATACTAATTTATGAAGATATGTATAACATGTACATACACAATTCCGCACAGAAGGTTAAGTTAAAGATAAGAATTTTAATTTAAAGTTTTAATTTAAATTTGTCTTTGCAGAAATATTTCATATTATCCCGCCTGGGCGTTATTAAATTTATAAGTAATTGGTTATAATATAAATGTTTCAATCACTTGATTGAAACGAAATACAGTCACGATCCATTTTGCCCGTAAAAAAAGTAATCGGTGACAAGATGATAAACACAAGGAAGATAGAAATGCGCGGGACTGGAATTTGTCCACGGATAAATATTTTACAACTCTATCCAGACCGCTGTTTGAGCGGCATTCAGTTTATAAGTTAATAATGGATATATGAAAAGGTATTAAAACAAAATAGTCATGAACACATTTTGCCCAGGCAAAGCCGAGACGCAGCCGAGAGCAGCTAGTAAATAAAAATATGAAAAATCGAAACGAGCAGGATTGGAATTTGCTAACATATAAATATCTCACAACATTATCCCAACAGTCATTTTGAGCAATGTTCAAATAAAGTAACAATTATTAGTAAAAAGCAATTATAATAAATTACAGTCACGATCACATTCTGCCCGGGCAAAGCCGAGACGTGCAACTAGTAAATAAACGTACGGAAGATCGAAACACGCAGTACTACGATTTGTCTGCGTATAAATATTTCCCAACAGTAACCGACCGCTATCTGGGCGACATCTAAGCTGCCAAATAACCAGATTTCGCGTTTAACGACCCATCTGCTCAATTTAAGAGTCACGGAGCTTTCGTAACGGCGTTTGCGAGAGCAATGAAAATGTCCATAAGTCTGTTATCTCAATTAGGTCAAAGCGATCATAATACCTGCTTGGCCGGTCTTTGTCGATCGCAACATGTTAACAATATAATTATGTTTTAATTAATTACTCATTAAGAAGATATTTAAATTTTTCCTGTTACTTTGTTCAGAACACGGCAAGTGCTGGTTTTCAGATTTTCAGTATCCACTTATAATAAAAGTGGGGACCTATTTTTTTTTATAAATGCGTAGGTAATAATACCAAAAATATCTAAAATGATCTGACTGTTATAATTGGATGGTTTGTTTTCGATATAATTATAGTTTATAGTTTAATTAATAATCCATTTAAAAATATATACTGTTACATACTGTTTTAAATTGCAACAAGCAAAGTATACAGATTCGAGTCATGCCATTTTTTAATTTTTTTATTTAATCCATTGATACAATTATTAAAAATGCCTCTAAAGGCGTTTATTTAATCCACTTATCATAAAAGTGGGACCCCACTTTTTTATAAATCCATAGATATTAATACCAAAAATACGTAAAAGGATCTGACTGTTACAACTGCATAATTTGTTTCCGATATGTAATTATAGTTTAATTAATAATCCATTTAAAAATATATACTGTTTTAAAAAAGCAAAGTATACAGATTCTATTCATGCCATTTTTTATTTTTTTATTTAATCCATTAATAAAATTATAAAAAATGCCTCGAAAGGCTTTTATTTAATAAAAGTTTGTCTAAAAATAATACTTATTTATGACTAGATTGTTTCACTTCGTTACTAATTTAGTTATGTACACATGATTGTCATTTCAAATACCCTATGTATACATTTATTGTTAGGGTCATTTAAATGCAGAGCAGCACTTCAAAAATATGTTATAACATATTTACGAAAAAAATTGTTGTATATAAGTACACATCAACGAATATTTAGGTTCAAAATGAATGTTGAATCATAATCATGTTTTGTTAATCCTATTACAAATTATATAACATAATAGTAAACGCATGTTAATTGTAAATACATAATACATATGTCAATCGTAAGCTACTGACACTCTAAGTAAATAATAAGAACAATACTATGATCTTCAATAACCATCTGATCAATGTTGGTAACAGATGAGGTGATAGTACATACGTATGCATAGGCAATAATTATACAAGCATGCATCAGCCCGACAGTGCAAATGCTAACTTGATTTTGTCCCGAGATAATTAGTTTGTCAAACCTGCCTAACCACAAATGTGCATGTATTGTCTCAATAGAATATGAGACAATATATATATATATCCCTGTAGTAACCTATGTGGTTTAAGTTATTTGTGTTGCACTAATTAGGAACCCGGTGATTACATATGGCCTTACCTCTTTGATTATACTAGACAACTGTGAAGTAAATTGTATTCAATTTACTGTATAACTTTTGGAACAAAAGTCATCTGAACAAGTTTTCTGTTTAATTAAATTCCAGTTTTGATCTCATTTCGTTACAAATGTCTTTATCCAATAGCATTCGTTCTTAATCTTTTTTCTTTACTTACGTCATGGCATTAAGAGCGTAGCCAAAGGAATAAATGTGTGTAATTTTTGGATTCCTCTGAAACAAAGCAATTATTAAGATTAAGACAATATAATGCACTTACTATGTAAGTATACGTACATTAATTCGTGCAATCTCTTATAATTAACGGGGTAACTTTTTAACTAACCAATAGCATATATTGAAAAAAAAATCACAGACATAATACCGACATACTTTTGAAAAACCCAATTATTTTTACAATTGTTTTAGATAATTTATGTGGTGTTTCTATGTACTTTTTACACACCCGGTTACATAACACAAATTGGTCGACTCTTACTCGTAAACGAATATAATCTACTTAGCTGTGGTCGAAAATGGCGATTTAGCTGATAGAGGGAGAGGACACGCAACTGTGACAGAAATGTCCACTTTAAAGCTTAACATTCAGCAAACGTATACCTGTATAAAAAAAGTTTTCATTGCATACACTCAATATTTTTGAAAGACCCAACTCATTCAATGGTATTTTATACAACATGGTATTTGGCTATAATTTTTTATTACTAAAATAGAATAAGTAATGACATTAAAAACGGTTAAAATTAATATATCCTACCTAGGACTTTTCATTTCAAAGTTATTATGACTTAAAAACTGACGAACTAAAATTCGCGCGAAACGCCGCATACAAAACACAATTGGTGTATGATGTCACTGGCCAGTATTTACCATTCATTATAAGAGTTTTTTAAATGTATCTAGTATCTCATTAAATATTGCGTTTAAGTTATAGATTGAACATAATAATTTTCTAATTTTTTTGTATGGAAACTAAATTCATAATAACTTTTTCTATTTAACGACACCTTTTCCCATATAGAAGTTTCGACTAATTGTTTGTTATAAGCATTTTTTTCATCATAAGGTTTTTTTAAACCTACTCTACAGTTTTAAAAAAATTTTACAGAAAATATCGACATCAGTCAGTTACTCTATTGGGTATACGAATAATTTTTTATTTTGATATTTGGGATGTAACCTAATATTTTTTCTAGATTTTATTTCATAACTTGGTAAATTACATTATAAATATCTACAACTATGCCAAATTTCAGCTTCCTAACACTTATAGTTTGGTATTACAAAGGTGAATACAAACGGATAGACACACGAACGTGGTGAAACTATAACTGTTCCTAATTTAGTTACATTAAAATAAAATATTTCACGAAGATGATATACACCATAGTGGGTAGCAAGTTTCCGGTCTATCCTCTTCCGATGAGATATATAATTTACCCCAAAGTGAATAGGGTACGATTATTTTTTTACTTAAGGTGAGACTCAAATCCTTACTTACATATTTCTTTCCTAATCGATATTTACTACTGCTCAATATGTTTCACAATATAACTTTCAGGGATGTGTCGATTAAATAAAAGAATAATAAATTATAATAGTGATGTGTCATTAGACATATCTTTCAACGTTAAATTGTTTGTTCGTTTACCAAGTTATGTTCAATGTGTTCACATCTCTTATTTTTTAATAAACTTCTGAAAGGACGTTACTAGCGTTTCGTTAAAATGTTCAATTAATATTATTTCGGTTAAGTTACACCAACCGGACCTCACTTTTTGAGTGTGCCGAAATACACATGGATTATTATTTTTATATTCAGTGAAATAATTATGTTACATTTCATAAAATAATATGAAAAAATCATAAATTAAAAAAGTTAATGTAAACGTATATAATTACCTACAAATGTCGGGATTTCAGTAGCATATGCAGAATAAAAACTGGATCAGTGACCGAGTTTTAAGGAGCGAATAAGAATCCGCAACTAAACCATAATTCACTTATTCCTTACTTTTAAGTAAACCTTCGAATTATTTATTAGTTTTTCGTAATTCATTAAATTGTGGAAAAATATAAATTAATGTATAAATCGATTAACTCAAATAAAAACCTTGTCCGCACCATCTCCAATGAAGAATTAAATCACTGGCTAAAATGAAGAATTAAAATTAATATATTTCAGAATGATCGGCCGATAAAATTCTAACCTATCAGAAATTTTTTATGTAATCGGATACGCAAACAAAATTTATGAGAAGTGACATGCGTCGACAAATACGCTCAAACCTTTTCCTCGGCATAAAACGTTATAACCATCCGCGACCTCCATTATGAGTGGGGTCACAAGAGAATGACGAATAATGCCTCCATATGTTGCGAATTCGGCGCGCGAGGTATTTTTGACTCATGACTACAGATAGTGGTTAAAGATATACCCAAAATAGGCGTGGGCGAGAGAAGGCGAAACGGAATATGCGCGACCCGACCTAAGATCCGATACGGTACAGGTCCGGAAAGCATCCGCAGAGCAGATGCGATGCTAGGAAAGAGCTCGGTTCGTTCGCCTGCGAGGCGACTGTTCGTTGAAACTTATCACTGCGTGTACTTTGCGGAATCTCGTTATCGGTAATTATGTGCGGAAGGGTAAAGGCAGAGAGGTGCGAAAGGTAAAATGGGGTCGTTAAGGTGCGTTTAAGGAAAATGCGGTCGTCAGGATGCTCTCGTATGATTCGTATTGTAATTTCTTACATAAGTGAAGTAAATGAATTAATTATATTCTAATATAATCCAGTGTTAAGTTCACGAGACGTCGAAAGTTTAATATGTGCATTTGTACAATTTATAATATACATTTAGGAAGGTTAGTACTAGTGAAGTAAACGAATTAAAAATATTCTAATATAATCCAGTGTTCAGTCTACGAGACGTCGAAAGTTTAATATGTGCATTTGTACAATTTATAATATACATTTAGGAAGATTAGTACTAGTGAAGTAAATGAATTAAAAATATTCTAATATAATCCAGTGTTCAGTTTACGTGACGTCGAAAGTTTAATATGTGCATTTGTACAATTTAAAATATATATTTAGGAAGGTTAGTACTAGTGAAGTAAATAAATTAAAAATATTCTAATATAATCCAGTGTTCAGTTTACGAGACGTCGAAAGTTTAATATGTGCATTTGTACAATTTATAATATATATTTAGGAAGATTAGTACTAGTGAAGTAATTGAATTAAAAATATTCTAATATAATCCAGTGTTCTGTTTACGAGACGTCGAAAGTTTAATATGTGCACTTGTACAATTTAGAATACATATTTAGGAAAATTAGTACTAGTGAAGTAAACGAATTAAAAATATCCTAATATAATCCAGTGTTAAGTTTACGAGACGTCGAAAGTTTAATATGTGCATTTGTACAATTTATAATATACATTTAGGAAGATTAATACTAGTGAAGTAAATGAATTAAAAATATTCTAATATAATCCAGTGTTCAGTTTACGTGACGTCGAAAGTTTAATATGTGCATTTGTACAATTTACAATATATATTTAGGAAGAGTAATACTATTGAAGTAAACGAATTAAAATATTCTAATATAATCCAGTGTTCAGTCTACGAGACGTCGAAAGTTTAATATGTGCATTTGTACAATTTATTATATACATTTAGGAAGGTTAGTACTAGTGAAGTAAACGAATTAAAAATATTCTAATATAATCCAGTGTTCAGTCTACGAGACGTCGAAAGTTTAATATGTGCACTTGTACAATTTAGAATACATATTTAGGAAAATTAGTACTAGTGAAGTAAACGAATTAAAAATATCCTAATATAATCCAGTGTTAAGTTTACGAGACGTCGAAAGTTTAATATGTACATGTGTACAATTTATAATATATATTTAGGAAGATTAGTACTAGTGAAGTAATTGAATTAAAAATATTCTAATATAATCCAGTGTTCTGTTTACGAGACGTCGAAAGTTTAATATGTGCACTTGTACAATTTAGAATACATATTTAGGAAAATTAGTACTAGTGAAGTAAACGAATTAAAAATATCCTAATATAATCCAGTGTTAAGTTCACGAGACGTCGAAAGTTTAATATGTGCATTTGTACAATTTATAATATACATTTAGGAAGATTAGTACTAGTGAAGTAAATGAATTAAAAATATTCTAATATAATCCAGTGTTCACTTTACGTGACGTCGAAAGTTTAATATGTGCATTTGTACAATTTACAATATATATTTAGGAAGAGTAATACTATTGAAGTAAACGAATTAAAAATATTCTAATATAATCCAGTGTTCAGTCTACGAGACGTCGAAAGTTTAATATGTGCATTTGTACAATTTATAATATACATTTAGGAAGGTTAGTACTAGTGAAGTAAACGAATTAAAAATATTCTAATATAATCCAGTGTTCAGTCTACGAGACGTCGAAAGTTTAATATGTGCATTTGTACAATTTATAATATACATTTAGGAAGATTAGTACTAGTGAAGTAAATGAATTAAAAATATTCTAATATAATCCAGTGTTCAGTTTACGTGACGTCGAAAGTTTAATATGTGCATTTGTACAATTTAAAATATATATTTAGGAAGGTTAGTACTAGTGAAGTAAATTAATTAAAAATATTCTAATATAATCCAGTGTTCAGTTTACGAGACGTCGAAAGTTTAATATGTGCATTTGTACAATTTATAATATATATTTAGGAATATTAGTACTAGTGAAGTAAATGAATTAAAAATATTCTAATATAATCCAGTGTTCAGTTTACGAGACGATGAAAGTTTAATATGTACATTTGTACAATTTATAATATACATTTAGGAATTTACTACTAGAAATAAATGTTCCCAGGGAAAAATAATTCTATATCTGATTTATTTAATTATATGTTTATTATATGTCCTTAATGTACAAATACATAAGATAAATTTATTGAAGCCGGCAATAGATTTTAGTCAACCAAGGCGCCAAGTAATAAAATATAGTTTGTTTCGTGGAATATTGCAACAGACCAGCAACATAAAAAAAAGAGTTAAAACAATTACAAACTAAGAAAAAAAATAACGAATAACTAATTACAAAAATATATAAAAAAATTATATATATATATATATGTATATATATATATATATATATATATATATATATATATACATATATTACCTATTGATTAAAATGAAGTATCATTATCATGGGGAGTCACTAAAAGAATATTTTTTTTCATATGAACTGTGAATTAAGGGCGCATGTCTGATATCAGCATCCAACTTAGTCTACACTTAGATAGCATGTTCGTTAAAATAAGGAGATTTTTACAGAACAACCCAAGGTCATACACAGCTCAGGCTGTTATATAAATCTAGACCTATGTTAATCCAGTTTACGGAAATACATCAACACATTAAAGAGATCGATCATAATTATAATAACATTAGTCGATCACGATTATCAACATGATTATCATATTTCTATTTAAGTTGTTTGAAAATAGTAAATTTTTAATATTTTAATTATTTAAGGGTAAAAGAAGAAACAGAAAAATAGACTACGAAATCCGTTTGACGAAAGTTGACATATTAGGAGTACTTTATACAATTGTTAAACTAACTTAATAATGTTAATTAAACTAATTTAGGAAAAGTGTTTAGGTCATCGGAAATGATATTAAATGTTATTTATAGTAATTAGTTGTAATTAATAACTTGCTACGAGAAAATGCCACATCCAAAATATATTTGATTCATTATGGATTTTCTTCTTGGTGTGATGTGTAACAGTAATTTACAGAGCCTCTTCCTTAAAAAGGAATCCCTTTTCTTTATCATATCCGTCCAACTTTCTGTTATAACCTTGTCGTTATCGTTTTAGATCTAGGCATGAAATTTTACAAGAACGTGCAACAGATAGATATTTCTAAATAATTGCAATTTGGAATTTAGAATTATAATCCTTGCATATCAAATCTAGAATTACTATGCAGCACGCGATCAAATCGATCGGTATGTCATTAGACATATCTTTCAACGTTAAATTGTTTGTTCATTTATCAAGTTATGTTCAATGTGTACACATCTCTTATTTTTCAATGAACTTCTGAAACGACGTTACTATCTTTTCATTAAAATTTTCAATTAATATTATTTCGGTTAAGTCGCACCAACAATTACAAGAGAATATGGGACTTCACTTTTTGAGTGTGCGGAAGTACACATGGATTATTATTTTTATATTCAGTTAAATAATTATGTTACATTTCATAAAATAATATAAAAACATCATAAATTTAAAAAAAAATAATTTAAACGTATCTAATTACACACGAATAAACGGACTTCAGTAGCATATACAGGAATAAATTGGAATCAATAATCCAATTTTAAGAGGTGAACAAGAATACGTAACTAAACCATAAAATTAAAATTTCTTTAAAAAAGGCATTTTTTAAACTTTTCTATCCATTTCCAAAAGGAAAAACGTATTCGTATAACAATTTCGCGAGACTGGATGGAAAAGTGCTCTATAAGTGATTCTATTATGATTTAGTTGTCGATTCTCAATTGTTTCTTAAAATTAGGTCGCTGAGCAAAATTTATTCCTATATAAATGTACAATAAAACTAATTAAATCCATTTCTTTAGCAAGTAAATATTATTAATGACACCACAAAGTAAAAAAAATAGTTTTTCACCATTTTCAATAAGCATGAAGTAAAATGAAGAATATTTTTCTTCTTATGTCTCATTCGTTTTGTTTTAATTTTTTCCTTCTATGTAATTTAATTACAAGAATGTCACTTATTCCCTACTTTTAAGTAAACCCTTCAATTATTTGTTAATTTTCAATATTTTTTCACGAGTCATCGTAACATTCTATGAGATTAAGAATAGTTTAGTATATTAATATACTTAAAAAGTGACTTACGTTTTAAATATCGTTTGAGATAAAAATTATCTAAAACTATGTTATTCGTGTTACAAAAGAATAGTGGTATGCACTTATGACCATACTATAGAAGTAAAAACTAAAATAAAAATATAAAATATACGCGGTTTCCATTAAACTACTCTAGAATAAAATATTAACCACTAACTGTATGCTCTTGAAATATTACACTTATTATATAAAGTAACATACAGGTGTTATATTAAATTACACTCAAATAAAATGTCAGTCAAAAATAAAACTAATTCTTGAAAGCCGAGTTTACCCAAAGAGTGAACTCGCTTGACTGATGCCGAAAGGATACGAGTTTATCCGACTTAGCATCACCGACCAGAGCCTGACTGCTCAGTTTCGTTCACTTTTCAGAAGAAGTGCGCAAATGCGCCTAAAGAAGTTTTCACTTCAAAAATAAAACTAATGTGATATGTCTATATAGGTACCACTTAATTATATTTAGTACTACAGAGAGATGAAATATTATTTAATAACTTTAATCTGTATATTAAAATATACATACATAAAGTGGGTAGATTGGTAATTAAGAAATCTTTTAAATAAAGGAAAAGTAAAGAAAGGTAAATTTTAATAAATTAGTTGTTTAATGGACTGAAATTACGGATATTATATAACTTATAATTATATAAAATAATATTATTAAATATTGATTTTCCACGTCCACTAGAAAAAAGAAAGGACACAAATGCAATAAGAAAAAGGCAAAATAGAAGAGGATTAGGAAACTTATGGTTTGCTTGACAATTTTTGAATGCGTGAATTGACGAGGAATTGCTATCGGGAATCCTGACATCGGAATCAAGTTAATTCAATAACTTGGCAGCAGGTACTCATAATGGTAATTGAAGTGAAGAAGGGGTAAGAAGGAGTAGATATTGTGTTTAAGAATAAGTAATGTGTATATTTTCTCTCTTCGTAGACCCAAACCATAAACAGACACGTATATAAATTTGAAAGTAAGATAAGGGGAATCGCGGGTTATTGACATAAATAGAGAATTCCCATTATATTTGTCTCATTTTCAAAAAAAAAATTAATCGTTTTTCAATCGGTATATCAAAAAACAACCCTTTAAAATATTTCTAATGTTGTCACAATTTACACACGTAACTATTATATGACAGGCTGCAACTATTAACAAACTTTAAACGTTCGCTTAAATAAATTTACCAAATTCATATCGATTGTACCTTAGGGACGTTCAAAACAAATATTACTCGAAGAATATTGTTTCGCTTCGAATTCGACATAACCAACTTATTTTTCTTCGCGGAGATATCTTAAATATTATGAAAAGATCCTTTGTTCGCTTCGAAAGATATGCATCATTCCCCTCGGGAGGGAATTAGGGGCGAAGTGACAAGAAACGAGTTCAGAATAAAGACAATGGCGGTTAAAAGCAACACAAAGTTCGTATCGGGAACAGGATATAAAAGCGCTGAAGCTTATCTGATGGATGTCCATGCAAATATTTGTTTAAGGAGACCGTAGACGAGTTATTGCGGTATTCCGCTGAAGTTTGTAAATTTCGTTGATGGTTAAATAAAAATTTCCATCCGGTAAACATTGTAATGCAGTATTAGTTTTGGACTCGCAATAATAGGGGCAAAATGTTAATTTGTGAATTTGCTTAAATAAATTCATGTAAAACAAGATTTACCCTGTTATATTTAATCGGTACTCGTGCCATTTTTTTCGTGGACAAAAAATATTATTTCTAAATTTATTTTGACGATTTATATATTTATTATTTATTTATTTATTTCCTTTAATGAATCTAATTGATACATACGGCATGTTTATTACTATGAGAGCAACCTCTTACAGCCAACTATGAAATCAGTCCAGCCCCGTTCGACGAACGGCCGGGAATCGAACCCGGGACCCGCGGTGCGCCGCTTCGTCAAAAACCGTATGCTTTGTGGTCAACCCAACACAACACGGTTATTTACAATTGATTTAATCACGGTTTTTTAATGGACTATAGAACTGTACATCCAAATATTTTATATAAAAAGGCAAATAACAAAAGGGTCGCTGATAATTAACCGAACATTTTCTAAACATTTTTTGGGAATTTCATTGCTAAAGTATATTAGTTGTAACTATTTCATTTTATTATCTTAAAAATACTTTTATATCCGACTGCAACAGAAAGCAAGCTAGAGTAAACAATTTGAAATAATGAAAAAATATATGGTGGATATTTTTTGTTTGACGGTATCTACAATATTATCATACATTATTTTAATATACTTACATGTTATAGTATAAAACAAAAATCTCTTCACGTAAATCGTTATTGCTTATTATATTTTTGGATTTACACGTTCTAAAATTACATAATGTACCCTGTTTAGATCTGAATAGTACACGCTGTACAATGGTGAGTGACATGTTAATCGAAAGTACACACTGTATAATGTGTTATATTAATCGAATAAGCTGTTTTACACCAACACAAAGAATACCACCTCATAAAATTATGATATAATAATAAGGTCAAACTTATAAAAAGGGTTTACTTGGCAATTTCTATAACAATATACGTGCGTATCAACATATAAGCCCGCGGTGAATGTAATGAAAATTAGGTTAGGTCAAGATTTCCCTCAAGTTATTATATCTAGCCTAATTAAAATATGTTAAAGCAGTTTTTTAAAATTTATATATTTTTTCTTATTTTCTCGTTATCCAACGTCATTGTAATAAATTAAAATATTATCATAACTAAAACAAAGTACTAAAGCTGCTGAAATTATTTAAAAATATTTTGAACAGATTATATGTCAATGTGAAGTCATTTGTGTTAAGTACAAAATCCAAACTTGTGACGTAAAATGGTGTCATTAAAACCAAAAGTTTAAAATGTTTTTCAATTAAATAATATTTTAGTTTAATGAAAATTGCAGTACACGCTATAATTAGAATTAAAGTGTCAGTACTCAGTTTTCTGGAAAGGTTTTTTTATATCAAACTCGTAAATTTGAAAGGTTCTAAAAAGTTCTCACATCTTTTTAAAATCTGAAACCCAGACGCGTGTCCCAGAAAAGAAGTCAGTATCTAATAAAGTACATGTTGTATTTCATTTTTGATGGTACTTATATTCTATACTATTTTCATTGGAATTCAAATTGTGCATTGTAAATTTTGACTTCATAGTAAATTTAGAAACCGCTTCTTTAAATATAAAAATAATATTTGCAATATTCTTGAAATGTACGTCTTTATGCAGTTCATATATTTGTGAAATACAAGGTAATGTGAACAAACAAGTACTTACTTGCGTAGCGGATACAGAATAGAAGCTTTTTTTTTAATACCTCGCTATAAATCAATTTTTGATGGTGAAACTATTTATTTTGTGTTTCTGAGCGTATTAAGTGTTGGTAATGGGAAAAGTTTATAAGAATTATTTTTAAAAAAATATAATTCTTTATTATTTTCCTTATTAAATGCCAATGTCAAATTTCATCTATTTCGATCCATTACTTTTGACGCTGGACCAAGATCACATATGCACCTGCGTGCACGCACACACACACACACACGCACATGTAAACATACAAACGTATGCACGAGCGCGTATATCTACCCTTTCAAATTTCTTCATGTTAACACGCTTATATTAGGATCTGTCTTTAACTAAATAACCAACAAAATTTATACTCTGTAACTAACCAAACTAAAGTTCATACGCTTCTAATTATATTGTCATAAAACTTGGCAGTTGTGTGTAATTTTGATGACAATAAAACAAAGTAGTATCATAGGACTGATTCAATGAAAAAGAACCGGAAGTTACCACTGCCGTATTTAGGCTTCTAATTGTTGTATCATAGTGAAACCTGGAAATTTATGTAATTCTGATGACAACACATAGAATATCAATGAAGCAGATCGAAGAGTTGGATTGTTCCTGGTTTATCAGAAGCACATCTCGCAACAGTGATACATTGAACATCTCGAATAGTGAAACCTGAAAATTTGTGTAATTCTGATGACAACACATAGAATATCAAAGAAACAGATCGAAGAGTTGGATTGTTCCAAGCTTATCAGAAGCACATCTCGCAACAGATATGGAAAGGATGCTCGCTCAGCCGCTCATAGGCCTTTGCCTATGAGCGGCTGAGCGAGCTCAAGAGGATCAAGAAGAAACACTTCGACATAATCAACTTTGCTACTCTGCTAATCGTAGAAGTTTTTTTAAATAAAATATTAGTATTTTTAAAATTAATTCTAAGTATAATATAAAGTAAGTTCATAATAATATTCTCTCCTATAAAATAAAACTAAAAAAACTAAAAAAAAAAGAATAGTTTGAAAAACAAACAAAAAACACGCTGTTGTAAATACTGCACTAAAAAGCCAAAAATAATTATCGAATCTATTTACTCAGTCTACTCCGTAAGGACTTTAGTGTAAGCTATGTTTGGTATTGAGTATAATATTTGAGTGTACAGGCGTGGGGCGTTTTTTCTCGAAAATAAATTATTTTGCTTCTCTAATTAATATTATGTGAATGATGTTACACTTAATACCAAAGTTTTTTAAATTATTAACTTTTTAAACTCTGTAAAAATAGGTTCAAAATTCGAATTTAGTTCTGAAACTAAATTCGAATGTTTGAATTATTGCAATACTTCTACCACTCTTTACGTCGCCGAAATTAAAAAAAAAATATTAAAAATTTCAAATGAAGTGTGGTTTGATTAATATACCAAAAAATTATTTTTTGGATATAAGAGGAAGAAATCAATTTTTTTTTGTTTTTAGGCTTTTATTGATGTGTAGAAATTAATTTTTCCATTAAAAAACATTTTTTATCTTTCACATTTTCAGCATCATAATTACACATAATTAAGAGAACCTCTATGAAATAAACTTAGAAACACTAAATTACCAGGATAATAAATTTTTATTTCCGCAAAATGATATTCGTGTTGCTCAATATGTAATACGTATTCATCGCATCGCTTTGATGATGCAGCGCGACGCCCGGTGTGCGTGCACTGCAGTACACTTAACCCTTGCCTTAACACTGAAATAATGTATCTTCTGAATACAAATACGAAACAGTTTTATTTTTTTTCATTGTTTTTTGTTGTATACTCAGGAATCAACAGAAACTTTCCAGGTTTACCAGGCTAATTTAAATGATTTTAGATTTCATTTTTAAATTTTTCGTGTCAAGTTAACTTTTATTGATGATATTATATAATATTTTTGAAATAAGCTGTTATTTAATCAATAGCACGATGTTTAGAACAAAACTGCTTTTAAACATAAATTTTTCCAAATTTTTAAAAAATCTAATCACTTTTATCATCGGTATAAGGCGCTTATGAAATAGTATAACTGTCACCATTAGTGAAAGGCATTTTAATTTTTAAAAATAAAAAAGTATACTAGTATAACAACGATAAGGTTTTTTTCCATTCTAGTATCCAAATTTTAGTTGCCAAATCGTAACATCACTTACGTAAGAATTCTCAAGTCTTAATATGTTAGTATCGTAATAAACCATGTGGATACCGATGGCCTCTCAACTCTCAACGGAGTTAAAAGTAATGACTCTTAAGTAATGACACGTATGAAACCGTTTTCATTGCTCTCGGGTGCAAATGACGGTGAATATTTTTTTCCGGTTTCCTGTTTTCCTCGCGGTTTTGCTTGTAAATGTAAGGTGCGTAATAAAATACTTTAACACCCTTGTAATATCTACAATTTATACATAATCTTCTGTATTCCATTAAAATCTTCTATATTCTATTATAATCTTCTATATTCTATTATAATCTTCTATATTCTATTAAAACTTTCGATTAATGGTCTTAAATATAACAAATATTTGGAATATGCTAATTTTATATCGTAGCCAAATAAAATTTTGTTCAATTTCTATCCTTGAAGAGAAAAAAATATTGTACGTAATCCTTATATTTAACCATACTTCCTCTTTCTTAAACGGTAAATTTTACATTGCAACTTCGAAAATGAGCCCATATAATAGTCTGTTTATCCTGGCATCAGAAATAAAACCTAGAAACACAGAAAAATATAATAGTAATTAAAAAATTAAGCTAGATGTAAATTTTAGTTGATTGATATTTCTAGATGTATTTTAGATGCCATCCATGCGAATTTAGTTAAATTCTTGAAAAATAATTTTATCCAAAAACAAATAATTAATAAACCCTCATGTATTCTCAAAACGCCAATTATGTTACTTTTTTAATAATATCGATTTTCATCAGATTTAAACTAATTGTATAGTTTAAATATTTGAAAAAGTCCACCACTATTTTTCTTTTCTTTTTGTAAATACAGTACCAATCATTATTACAATTCAAATTCCTTGATGTTATATCAAGGTATTTGGTATTTATACAATTAAAAATATAGAATACTTTAAGGAATTATGTAAATATTATTGTGTTATTTCATTTTTACTACACTCAAACTATGTTTGACATCAGGCAGTGACCTGAATCTATTGCAAAATAAATTGTGTAATCACGTTGAACGGCGATGCAATGCAAAAAGTATACGTTCCGTAACTGATCCTGCTAAAAAATGCATTGATTTTACTAAAAGTTTTCGGCGACGAGTTCCAGACTTTCCCAGTTGTCGATAGTTCCAGATTATTTTATTAGATCATATAAATAGACCAAAGTGTGCTTGGTTAAGGATAGTTAGAATAAACTTTCATGCGCATTGGCAAAAAGTCCATAGCAGTTTGATTAAACATTCAAGTATTGAATATATTTGGCGTTAATTTTGTAGAAATTAATTATTCACAATTAAATGAAACTACGTGATGTAGTATTATTTCTACTTCTTTAACTTCTTTATCACGACCTAGGTTTCGTTGTATTACATCTTCAGGTGGGCTATTAGCAAAGATATCTTTGCTACTACATCCCGTAGTTTCATTTAATTGTAAACATTCAAGAAAATATATTTGAATCGACGACAAGTAAAGCCTATTCTACTTTATGAGTTCCATTTAAGTTGCGATTATTGAAATTATCACGGACGTTAAAACATAACTTCGACTATCTGGTACAATTAATGATGATGAGGAGTGGATTATATATGTTAATTAATGGTTCGGTACTTTGTGATAAACGCCAGTGGTTTAGTGCCGGACAAACAAAAGTTTCAATGCCTAGACCGGAAGTGAAAACTGGGAAAGTAAAGTTGAGCTATTAGTCAAAAATATCTAAAGCGTTACGTGGAATTACTTCCGGAGAGATATATGGTGGATACAGAAATTTTCTGTGAGTTATTAGATCGACTTACTAACAAAGTAGTCAACAGGACCGTTTTATTTTCGTGATTATCCTAGACACAAAGGATATAATATACTCATCTGAAATTACAAGAATTGGACTAGATTCTATTAACACATTCGCTTTATTCATCTGATATTACGCCATGTAAGTATTTATTTATAGTAATTCTAAGCAATCATTTACGGAATAAAAATTCCCCTTCGACCTTCAAAGAGCCTTTGACAAATTGTTTAATCTAAGTCACATAATTTTTATCCTGAAGATATATTGTCATTACCTGGCAGATGGCTGCAAGTCATTAGTAAAAGGTATATATATATATATATATATATATATATATATATTGTTAGTAAAGATAGTGTATATTTTTAGGTAGTAGGTACAAAGTACATGGTTGGAGGTACACGAATAAATGTTGAGTCTGATGATGAACTATTTAGAGCTAAATTCACCGATTTATTTCCGATAACCTTAAATATTTTATAACTTCCATTCCAAGTTTCGTTAAGACGATGCTAGTATTAAAACAGATGCCTGTTTTAATCCATCTAGATTTTAATCGATATGGTTATGGTATGGGCAGATATGTTGAGACGATTTGCTGTCAATCGACTGTCTTATTTCTTTTGTGGATAGTGTTTTGATATTTTAAAAATTCCCTATAAAAAGTGGAATACAGGACACTTATGGAATTACCTTGTTCTCTGGGTAAAAGTAATTTTCTTGGATATTATTTGACATGAAAAACTAAAATTTGGTATAATTGCAGAAAGTAGTGATCCAAATATAGCCATTACCTACAAAAAGTTTAATTTTCATTTCAAGTCAGAATTTCAAAGAATGGGTAAAACTAATCACGCTCAAAGTAATCGTCTTGAACATCAAAGGAATCTTGAATATTTACTTTTCAGTGTAAAATTTTTAACGATGTTGCATTTATAAATGACGTGATAAATAACTTTCTAAAATATTAATAAAGGTTTCCACATCATTTATAAATAAGCGCCAACATTTTTTTTGTGAGTTCTGTAGCCAAAAACTAGAAGACTTTATTAATAATTCCAGTCAGAAATAATAACAAAGCTTTCCGGTATTTTTTCACTGCCAATGAAACCATGCTTGAAATAATATTTCACCTTCCAGGACAGGCAGTTATGTCAATTAGTGGAGAAAAACGGTTATTTTATTATACTCTCCTAACTACCCAAGTTGGCAAACTCTTGAGCTGATATTGGAAATCGGAAAAGTATTGACAGCATTTATCCTGTATAGTAACAGTAATGAGGCATTGACTACCAAGTTCTCCTCTTGCTGATCTGTTTCCCATATGAATATTTTTATTTACTTGTTTAACCACTCTTATAAAACTCTTCACAGATTCCGTATTGTTTTCCAAACATTGCGTATATTAATCTAACATTTTAATGTAACATTTTTCAACAATGATTATTAACGTTAAATTGTTTTTATTTATTAACAAGTCTCATTTAGCTTAAGCTATAAAATTCTTCATATATTTATATAAATTAATTAAATATGCAATTAATGGAATAATATTATTATTAACACGTCATATAAGCAAACAAACTTAGCAAGTCGATTTTCATTCACTTCTATTTAAAACTTTACAAACTTATGTAATTCTGACCATAATATGATATCATCGACCTGATATGGCGATAGAGGAATATAAACCAGTCGATATTGGACTCATTGGACACGTCTCAATGAATCTTGTAGTTACGTATTGCAACCTAGAGAATCTGATAATAGAGAAGGTAGGTACTTAGTCTTGGAAACTTCTTGGGTTATCAGTAAAACCATCGAGTTTGGGCTCGTTTGATTTGTCTCAATGGCTCCTTTAATAATGACACAAAAGCTTATTTCTTTTATTTTATTGAAAACATAAATTTTAATTATTTTAAAAATATATTTGTAACAACTTTAACGAAGTTGCAAATGAATATAATGGAAGGTAGTTAAACATGTAAAAGGCTACTTAATTATTAAGTAGTAGCTATTAAATTAATTTTATCATACTGTGTTTTTACAATATTTCTGTTGGATAAGTCTTATATTTTTAAGTGACTATTGTAGTTTAAAAAAACCTTCTATTTGAAATTTGCATTATACTCATTTCTTCTCCTAAATTTGAGTTCTTATAATGTAAAAAAAAATATTCCAAGACTTGAGTGGCCAAATACTTTAAAAATTTGCGCATTTAGGAATAATTTTAAAATAGTAAGATATTTTTACCTTTTTACCATACTGAAAAAAATGCTATTTAATGCATGAACTTATTTCTTTGCATGAACTTATTTCTGCAAATATAAATTTTCCGTAAAAATATATTTAATTATATTTTTTAAAGTGGTTTCCTTTAAATTATCTTACAACTCCCTAGTCATTAATTAGAATGTGTCCAATTGAAAGGAGCACATTAAATAAACCTGTAAAAATATTATAATATATTTTTGAAAAAACACAAATTAAAAGTTTAAAAGAGCGTTATTAACAAAATATGTTTTAATTCGTCTTTTTTCCTTAGATTGTGTTAGTTATGCCACACTTTAATGTTGTCAGTTTTTAGACGCTGCCTATTCGATAGTAAGAGGTGTCAACAATGAAAGAGAATGATTATGCCGACGTATTTGATGGGGAAAAGAGAAAGGGAGCGTTAAGTAAAGAGATTATTTGTTATTTGTATTTGCCACTCGCGTATCGAATTTTATTTTCAGTGCGATAATCTGCTTTACGTGCATCACTGGTTTGCTTTGCATTTTTGTTTAATATTCAGTTTTATGCATGAAATCGGAATTAAATTTGCTCTGCGATTTGAATTTTGTTTTGTGTTGATGGTCTATTGGACTTTTGTTTTATCCTCTCACGTTAACTTCGACAGTGCTCACTATTCGTATATGCTTTGAAGGATTACATGTATAGCGAATGGCAAGGCAATGCTAACGTTGCCGCTGAAATACATGCAAAAAAGTACACCACTGATCCTAACTATCATGTTTTCATCAGAGTACATAACACCTATCATGACCAATGGATTTCTGGTCATAGTATAGTTGATACCAATACAGGAAAACCCTACAAGAACATAACAAAAAGTGGAGGCGATTTCTATTATTTCCTTGCATATAATATCAAGACTGAAATAAATAAGACCAGTTTGCATAAATAAGATCTTAAGGAAATACCATTACACCTTTACAACATACAACGTACACAATCTCCGCAATGCAGGAACTATGCTCAAAGGATAACTTCCTGCTAACGGATGACGTGGAGAATGGAAGTAGACCCATAATTTTTCGTATGGATTATTATGCTAAAAAAATGGCACTTTTGTCTACTCAACCCACACAGCTGGCAATTTGTAAATCTTCACATAATAAGACAAGTTTGATAGCAATACGTTATTATAATATTAATTTATGGTCTAATATCGTATCTAAAATCGTAATTATGTACAAATTATAGGCCCTTTCGATTTGACAGCTGATACCTAGCGCTTCTGCAAAATTATACTCCGATTCTGCTTGCATTTGACTGCAGAACAATAGGTGTCCCGCACGCTATGGCACTTGAGTGTGAAAATATATACACAAAACTGTACCAGTAAAGTGGATCAACCACTTAAACCGTACTTTGTAGCCACCGTTGTGACTTGATCTCAACCCAGGGGATGTATTTTATTAGGGTTACATAAAAGAAAAAGTTGACAGCCACCCAATCACTAAACTTTCTCAATTACGTGAAGACATCTGTATAGCAGCTCAAGAAATTAGTTCCTCCAGTTTCACTTGGTTTATTAAACATTCTTTTATTAAACCGTGCTAAGTCCTTTTAGTTTTTTTCTTGGTAAGTGTGCGAGTACATAAATTTAAAATAAATAAATAAAAAGTGTTCTCAGACTTCATTATTTTATCTGTCACATTATGTCGCAGTATATTTCGTTGGTATGGTTTTAATTATATGAACTAGTAGGTACATACGTAAAACAGCATAATTACAAAATTCTAAAGTAGCTCAACAACTAAACCCGGGCCACACGACGCGTTGCAGCAGCAATGCGACGCCACAATGTAACGCTGGTTATTAAAGCGCCGCAGCGCCATTAACTCGATCTTAGGGATCAGTCTCAACGACAATGGAGCGTAACAAAAAAAAAGCGGTAACATGAGTTACCGCTAAGCATCGCACCGCGTTAACTGCCCCTGCCTCATCTCTCTGCTGCCAAGTCGGGTGCACGTCGGATGGAAACTTGCAACCCATCATTTTGCATGTTTATATGTAGATTGACACAGCGGCATATCTCAGGCACCGCACCACAGTCACAACAGAGCTTTGCTCTTAAAGTCCGTGCCTGTACACGACGCACATGTTTTGTTTGGTCGGATGAAATGAATAAGTTACAATTTTTATTGTTTTCTTCCCGTAAAAAAATGGTAGCGAAAAGGAGAAAGTTTTCAAAAGATTATATTCAATTTAGATTTACATTCATTGAAAAAGACGCGATACAAATGTCTCAGTGTGTGATATGCCTGAAAATTTTGAGCAATGACCCCACGAGGCCTGCTCGCCTTAAAAACCGTTGAACCAGCAACATTGAACTATTGTAACGACACCGAAAAACTTCTTTTCTTCCACATTAAAAACATTGAAATGCAATTTTATGTATAAGCCGGGAAGTTATCACGAGGTGTGTTACAATATCTCAAAATTTCTTGTGAAATAGCTACTTTGATAGCGAAACAAAAAACCCTTATAATTTTGGCAGAGTTAATTACATAATACGTTAATACACCTGGCGTACTAATAAATCACGCACAAATGTTAGGGTAAATTTTAAGGGCTGATGCACATCCATTTGGACACCTCGCCTGATTTGTCAATAAATGGTAATTTTCTTTTATTTTTTGCTATATTTCGTGCCTTTCTCAATACTTTTTACATTCGGATCGATAATTTATGAGTTATGATCAAATGTATCAATTAAAGTATAGTACAGTTGAACTAGTATAGTTCAATTAAAGTATAGTTCAATTGAACTAGTATAGCTCAATTGAACTAGTATAGTTCAATTGAACTAGTATAGTTCAATTGAACTAGTATAGCTCAATTGAATTAGTATAGTTCAATTGAACTAGTATAGTTCAATGGAACTAGTATAGTTCAATTAAAATATAATTAAATAAATGGTGTAAAAGGTAAAAGACACTTGCATTTAATGAGTTTTGAATATTTTGAAAATTTTTTAAATTTTTTAATAAAAATTTTTTTAATAGTTTGAATTTGCATAAGAGCTTGTTTTATTAATGAAAAACTGAAAAACTGGCGTATTTTTGGCGTTTTTAGGCCATCATCGGATTATGAATCTTTGCTTAAGGTTAATTAGTTACGGTGAAACAATAATTATAGAAAAACAATTTGCATTGAGCATACGGTTAATTAATTATATGTATATATATATATATATATATATATATATATTGGGTCCTTATTGGGACCTAATGAAAATGCCCTTCACTCAGCAAGTACGATGCTATAGGAAATTTACTATATTAACGTTCATGTCAAGCATCTCTCTCTAATAGTAGTTACATGTTTTTTGGAACGCTAAGTATACATTTACTCTTAAAATCTATAAGCTTGGAGTAGCAGAATTAATATAAAGCATAATATCTAACAAAGAACTAACTTTTCGAATGTTGTTATGACTCTGCCTGCTTCCTGCATGAGCATGACATTTCTTTCTTACATTCTGATTACTATCTTTACTGAAATAATATGAGAGCTTAAATCAAATCATATATTGCCTTATAAAGCACGAATCTATTAAGTATATCCATAAAGCTACGAACCCCTCTCTTACCGAGCTTTAAACCGCACGGTGAGTTTTAAACCCCCTAGGCACAGGGTAAGCTAAAGCCAGCCGTGTACCAGCGAAACGGTCATACTTCTGTGATTATTTCAAACAAAAGAAGATAAACATATATTGCCTACGTAAATATGTTATATACATATTTACTTGAACATTTATGACATATTTTACGTTGAAGTTTGCTGTCGACCCAACATTGTTGAGTGTTGAGAAGCACGCTCACAAGTACAATAACAAAGTTCCAACCCACTGACTGCAATTTTCCGTCAAATATTGAAATAGATTAGTAATATATATTAATAAACCGCATGCTGAAGAATGTTCGTTTACTTTAAAGTTTGTCCAACATGAAGATTACTGTAGCAAAAATAGAATAATATCATATTCGAAAACAGTTGCATTGAGATACTGTATTATTGAAGTGAAATTTCTTTGGGAGTGATGAGAGGAAAATGTGAAGGTCGCAACGTCCTTCATGCAACGTTTATGACGTTCGAGTGTAACCAATTTATCACAAGAAGGACGGAAAATAGGTACACAGTACCGAAAGAGATAGATGAACAATAATACTAGAAGCGATACAATAAGACTCGTAGTGAGAAAAACAAAAAACGGCTCCCACTTATGCTATCAGCTGTTTCGTACATAATGTGTGTCAAAAGTGAATTGTCAAAATTTTGCGCGAAAACAAACGAAAATGGCACTCACAAATGCTCTCAGCTGTTTTATACGTTACGTCTTTCGAAAGATATTTAACTATCTACGTTTGATTTATTACCAACTTTGAGTGCATTTCATCCGTTACAAGACTAAAAATATGGGTACTAAATTTATTTATAAATCCGCAGTTAACCGGCACATATAATTGTAAATATAATTTAGCCTCCTTTAGCTATTATTTTGTATATATATATATATATATATATATATATATATATATATATATATATATATATATATATACGTTATAACATATTAAACTAATTTGTCCATCTATTGATTAACTGATTTGTCAATGTGTTGATTAAATTTGTTTAATGATATATGTATTATATTATATATGTATTGATCTAACGATATATGTATTTATATTGTTTATTAAATTTGTTTATTTCATATAAATCTGGTTTCATAAATTTATCTTTGTCTTTTAGAATATTTTCATCTTTTTCCCTCTCTATGTGTGTCTGCCTCTTTACTCATTATTTACTTACAAATAGAGGTTTAGATCACCAAAAAAGTTTCACTTCTGTTACGTGTACTGAGTTAACTCATTGTAATTAGTTTCTTGACACATGATTTGATTCTAAATCCAAGAATCCAAAACCGGTGATATTTTTGGTCGTCCTTTCAAATTAAATTTATTATTGGAAAAAGATGAAAATATTAGAATATGTTCATCTTTTCCCCTCTCTCTCTCTGTGTCTGCCGCTTTACTCCTTACTATATACTTAGAAATAGAGCTTTAGATCGCCAAAGAAATTTCACTTCTGTCACTTGTACTGAGTTACAGACGATCAAATTTTTATCTGATAATTATCTTATTGTAATCAGTTTCTTGACAAATGGTTTTATTTTAAATTTAAGGATGCAAAAACCGGCAATATTTTCGGTCGAGTTTTCAAATTAAATTTTTTTATTAGGCGAAAAAATAAATTAAAATGGAAAAAGCAACTATGAAAATTTACTTACTAACTCTGTCTCTCTTCAGCCGTACTCGGGCCAGTGCCGAGTATACCCGAAAGCGTCAATTCGTTCAGGTGAGCTAAAGGAACTTTTCGGTTCAAGAGATTACTAATATTGTCTTGTAATACATTCAAGATTTTTTATTAAATATGACTATAACATTAGAAAAGTTGTTTTTAATCTATTTTACTCGTTTTATTTGATAATTGTCTAGTTCTACACATCGATTCATGTTATCGAAATACTATATAACTATAAGATAAAGTAAAAAATATATATTTTGAAAATTACATGATGGAACCTAATGAAAAAATTACTGGTTCTAAAATATTTATTATGCATTTTTTCAAAAATAATGCTGTTTTTCTAAAAAAAAAATTATCGAGTAAAAATCATTGCAACCTGTCTACAGTAGTTGAGGAACTATTAATTTATAGTGATAAATTGTATTTACGTCAATACTATATTATTTATTAAATATTTTTGGGGCAAAAGCAGGAATATAAAAATATTGTATACTTCCACGACTTCGTCTTATTAATAATATTGCTCATCGCCAAGTTCCCTCTAAATATTAACATTTTAACGATGTATGTAGATATAATATACCTATGTATTTAGTTATATTTAACTCTTATATTTCACTTTTGTATTGTTTATTAATCATATTGCTCATCTCATTTTTATATTGTTAACTAATAACTCATTCTTACATTGTTTATTAATCATATTGCTCATCGCCAAGTTCCCGCTAAATATTAACATTTTAACGATGTCTGTAGATATAATATACCTATGTATTTAGTTATATTTAACTCTTATATTTCACTTTTATATTGTTTATTAATCATATTGCTCATCTCATTCTTATATTCTTTACTAATAACTCATTCTTACATTGTTTATTAATCATATTGCTCATCGCCAAGTTCCCGCTAAATATTAACATTTTAACGATGTCTGTAGATATAATATACCTATGTATTTAGTTATATTTAACTCTTATATTTCACTTTTATATTGTTTATTAATCATATTGCTCATCTCATTCTTATATTCTTTACTAATAACTCATTCTTACATTGTTTATTAATCATATTGCTCATCGCCAAGTTCCCGCTAAATATTAACATTTTAACGATGTCTGTAGATATAATATACCTATGTATTTAGTTATATTTAACTCTTATATTTCACTTTTGTATTGTTTATTAATCATATTGCTCATCTCATTCTTATATTGTTTACTAATAACTCATTCTTACATTGTTTATTAATCATATTGCTCATCGCCAAGTTCCCGCTAAATATTAACATTTTAACGATGTCTGTAGATATAATATACCTATGTATTTAGTTATATTTAACTCTTATATTTCACTTTTGAATTGTTTATTAATCATATTGCTCATCTCATTCTTATATTGTTTACTAATAACTCATTCTTACATTGTTTATTAATAATATTGCTCATCGCCAAGTTCCCGCTAAATATTAACATTTTAACGATGTCTGTAGATATAATATACCTATGTATTTAGTTATATTTAACTCTTATATTTCACTTTTGTATTGTTTATTAATCATATTGCTCATCTCATTTTTATATTGTTAACTAATAACTCATTCTTACATTGTTTATTAATCATATTGCTCATCGCCAAGTTCCCGCTAAATATTAACATTTTAACGATGTCTGTAGATATAATATACCTATGTATTTAGTTATATTTAACTCTTATATTTCACTTTTATATTGTTTATTAATCATATTGCTCATCTCATTCTTATATTCTTTACTAATAACTCATTCTTACATTGTTTATTAATCATATTGCTCATCGCCAAGTTCCCGCTAAATATTAACATTTTAACGATGTCTGTAGATATAATATACCTATGTATTTAGTTATATTTAACTCTTATATTTCACTTTTATATTGTTTATTAATCATATTGCTCATCTCATTCTTATATTCTTTACTAATAACTCATTCTTACATTGTTTATTAATCATATTGCTCATCGCCAAGTTCCCGCTAAATATTAACATTTTAACGATGTCTGTAGATATAATATACCTATGTATTTAGTTATATTTAACTCTTATATTTCACTTTTGTATTGTTTATTAATCATATTGCTCATCTCATTCTTATATTGTTTACTAATAACTCATTCTTACATTGTTTATTAATCATATTGCTCATCGCCAAGTTCCCGCTAAATATTAACATTTTAACGATGTCTGTAGATATAATATACCTATGTATTTAGTTATATTTAACTCTTATATTTCACTTTTGAATTGTTTATTAATCATATTGCTCATCTCATTCTTATATTGTTTACTAATAACTCATTCTTACATTGTTTATTAATAATATTGCTCATCGCCAAGTTCCCGCTAAATATTAACATTTTAACGATGTCTGTAGATATAATATACCTATGTATTTAGTTATATTTAATGAGAATAAACGCAGTTAAAACTCAAAGTTAGGCTTCTCACAAAGGCAATATAGGTAGGATATTTTCAGCGCCTGATTTACGATATCTCTCTTATCTTACAAGACATTTACTTCTGCAGCCGTAAACTATCGGTTTAATACTCCATTTTTCCTTCATTGCGAGTGACTTCCAATAGTAAAGTTGTCGGCTTATTTAATAGTCGGCGAATAATCGGCTAAATATTCGATTAATCGGACGCGAAATTTTAGAATCACATAAAAGGCAATAAAAGACTTGTATCTTAAATTTAATTTAATATAATTTATTTTCTGGTAAACAACGGTAATAATAAACTATTTTGTTATAGAATCATTAATGTTTTCTTGGAAAATGTTCAGGAACTAACTTCGGTCATCATTATTTGGTTATTTATTGATAATAAAATAAATTAATAGAGTTAAATAAAACTGTTTTGTTTATCTGAGATAAGTCGTATAAGCAGCTTGATTTGAAAGAGGTTGCTTTCTTTCTTTCTTATAAATATTTTCAGATTCAGAGAATAAAATTACTATACTAGTAAAACATATATAAATTTTCTGTTGTTTGCTCTTCTTATTTCAATCTTCTTATTTCTCTTTTTATTTCAATTTTTACTGGCGATGTGCAACATGATTAGTTATTATTAGTAGTTGTAGTTTGGTAGAAGTAAGTTTTTTGACATTATTTCTTGATAACATACTCAAAAATTGCGATATGAATATCACCCATATAACTATTTCTTATACTTATAATAATAATTATAACGAAATACATAAAATAGTTAACATAATAAGCCATTTTATTTCTACCGAAGCAAGTTTACAAATACGTGCTGAGCTTATTAGTGCCTAATTGTTTTAGCATACTTCTAGTTTTCAAAAATCAAAATTTGTAATATTTAAGTACATTACTTAGTTGTTATCAAGTTTAAAAGTTATTTCGCTATTTCTCAGAAATTAATTCATTATCTCTTGTAGACAAAGATAAGAAAATTTTTCCCATCACACATCGACAATTAACCACAGTGGGACCACATAAACTTCCGTTTTGTTTTTGTTATTGGCTGATCACTGATGCAGATATAACTGAATTTCATACCACTGGTTCTGGATCAGAGGAAGTTGATATTTTCGAAGCAGGTCTGTTTGTGGCAGTTGACAATTAATGTAATAATCAACTGTATACGTACTTTGTGTGATCTTTCGTAAACGGAATATTTGTTGTCTTTATCTCTGTAACGTAATTCCTCATGTTATAGATTGATTATATTTTACTTTGGCATTTGCCACTGATTTAGTTACGATACTTTGCCACTGATAATATCTCACTTTGGCATTTGCCACTGATATAGTTATGATACTTTGCCACTGATAATATCTCACTTTGGTATTTGTCATTGGTTTAGTTATGATACTTTGCCACTGATTATATTTTACTGTGCCATTGTATCTTCTACTTCGCAGAAAAAATCCTAGATTTTCTTTTTAATATGATGAACGTAAATAAAGTATTTATGTAAGTAATTAATACGTCTTTTAAACTGATATTATTCTGGTGATGAAGGTAAATAACATTAGTTACAAAAGGGTGTGGCCGGTGTATACGAAATAAAAGAAACTGGCCGACTATTCAACAATAATCGGTCAAGTAATCGGTTTCACAGTTGTTTATTAACTACTAATATTGTGTGTATGCATTTGTATGTACATGTGAGTGTTCACGACAGTCCGTTGGCGAGAGGTGCATAAAATATAGTGGAAGACAAAGTAAATTGCGTCCCAGGGAAATTATTGTTCAGGTATCAGGATTAAAACTCGATAAGCTTTACAGGATTAAAACTCGATAAGCTTTACATAGATGCCAAACTCTTCTAAATTTAAAGGTGTATTGGCCGATATGGTAACCAACCAAATCGAAAACCTCCGCTTCTTCTTCGAAGCACGTATTTGTATTCCGATTGAAGTATGGGAGCATGAAAGTAGTTCTATCAGATAAGAAGAACTTAATCCAGGATTGTGTTTTAATAATCTAAAGACCTCAAATAAGGAGTTTTAGAAAGAAAGTTGGACTGACATGGAAGAGCACAGTTTCAGCCATCGTTGGGCATAACTCTCTTCCATTTCTCTTTTCCTAAGTCCTTTCGTGAAATTTTCATATTTTGGTATATTCTTTACACAATGAATTTCGCTTTCAAACTGAAAAGAAACTAGAACCCCACGCTCTGTATATACCCTAGTACAGACGTCTGAGAGGTTTCTATACCAATATATATATATATATATATATATATATATATATATATATATATATATATATATATATATATATATATATGTGTAGATATATATTCACACACATATATATATATATATATATATATATATATATATTTCTCACTTTTAGTGAAGTGGGAGAAATGTTCGGGTTTAATTAATTTTATAATCAATCACTTTTTGCGTGCTTATATTGATATACTGGAACAGTTTCACGTGGAGTATATCTCAGAAATGTGAATATGATCCATAAACCAGCCTATGGGTGCAAGAAATAACCTTAATGATTGTTTCCTTTAATTTAACATCGTTTCCAATTTTCAAATATTTCGCAAACAGGGTCTGGTTTACCAATTTACTATTCCCGAAACAGTATGAAAACCGATTTCCTCACCAAAAATAATCGAGTAAAACAGCCAGTTAAACGTAATCATAAACTTATGAAACGACCAGATGGATCAATCCGTTACAGAGAAAATTTCACATACTTCTCGACTTATGACATGAAGATACCATATCTTTAGCTTTTCTAAACGAAAATACGGGAAAATGTTAAACTTAATATTTTTTCAAGTTAATTTCTTAAGTCGTGTTAATTTGTTGACGCGTGATGTTCTCGTTGTCGAAATGTATGGTTTTTAATATATATATATATATATATATATATATATATATACACGTTAAAGAATTTCCCGATCATCTACTAGGGTATATAATCATAAAAGTCAATGGAATGATGTATTAGTGGAATTATTACAAGGAACAGAAAAATAAATGATATAATAGACTGGTTTAGTAAATTTCTTGAAACAATATTTCCAGTCGGCTCCAAGAACATCCTTTAATATTTGCGTAATCCGGAATTTAAACCCCTTTCATTAATTATTACCAAAACTTCTAATAATTTCGTAAAATATGTGCAATGAAGCGTTCACAAGTTATCGCCGGTGTTAAGTTGGAAGTGGCTTTAAGGTGCGGTTACTTACTTTAGTTTTATCCAAAGTTATGAACCCCGAAGTGCATTACGCAAACTTTTATACTAAGGTAAATATGTTAAAGTAAACTTAGGTATATAAACACAAAGTAAGTAAGGCATACACTTTAGCTTATGCGAGGATTTCGCAACAAGTTTGTTATCGGTTCGAAAGTATATATACACAACTATGGAGGGATAATATGCAACATCCATATTTATTATATTTTTGACAGTTTTTTTGACATTTAAAGAATTTTCTTCAAAACAAAACAAGAACAGGAAATAAAATTGAAACCAAGATTTACAAAGAAAATTCTATTATAGCTTAATTTAAATCTGCGTCGTCATGAACTGTTAACGAACAATAAAAAAACAGCAAAATGCTAATAATCATCTTTCCTTATCTAACAATATATGGAGAGTACTAAATGTAGCATTTTCCTATGTCGTTGATACTGGTTCCAAGCATAGTTTTTGGATACCCATACCAATCTGTAAAGGCAAGTTGCTAGAGACGTGGTATAGTAACGTATTGGGTACAGTAACTTTAACGTTTTGACTGTTCCCGCAATCACCCCACCCCCTTCCTCCCCACCGCAATCGCTAATCGCCTTAGCTCTTTTTTCCAAACGACATCGGTCCTCGGGATCGGCATATATCAGCAAGATGATCGGTCACGTAAAATAACGTGAAAATAATTCAATATTTATACCTGAATAAACATACTTTTCCGCTTTATATATGAATATAAATTAGTGCTTACTTGCGACACGTAAAAAATGTTTGTTACTAGATATTCATTAATATTTTGGAATTATTAGAATCGTATGGGTTATGAACGTACTTAAAATATAAGCTATCATAACGATATTAATAATTGAAAATTAGGCTGGGCGACCCCTTTACTGTTCATCGCTAAACCTTGCGTTAGGTCTACTATATTAACAATGCGTATTGAAGTACGAAATTTCACAGAATGTTATTTAATTATATATAGTTACTACTTGCATGACGCTAAGAGGTGGAAATATTTAAGATGTAAATAATAAGAACGCCCTTATTATTTATCTATCAGTATGTTACTTTGTATCTATATTTACCAAAAAATACGTGGTAACAAGTTTTATTTTTGTATGTATTCAGATAAAAAATGTATTTTCTTTTCATTTTATTTCTTTCATTTGATATCTATATCAGGGAGGTTGCGATTAAAAAAAAAACAACCCACCACCATGGAGCATTCGCCGAATTAAATTTATGGTGATGTTTATAATTTTGCCGCATTTATTCCTTAGTAAATTCGCCGGGATGACAAAAAAAGTAGGCAGGAAGACGTACCTACTTTCGCATTTTTAATTATAGTAAGGACTAGCTGCCTGTCTCGTTTTTCCCTGGTTAAAAAAGCACGTGATTGCATTATTGAAAATCTAGCGAGGCGGACCCGCTTCCCAAGGAAATGTGATGGGAAGGAAAAATTCCGTGAAGTTTTCTGCATTAATAATACTTGCCTCTCAGAAGTTTCCTTTGGCGAGGTAAATGTTAATTATATCTTGTTTAAAATAATTAAGGCCCTTCGGAAAAATTTCATGAGAAGATAAGATAGTTTTTATTTTAATCCAAACCCCAAGGTTCATCTTAATCCTACTTCAGCTACTTAAGTAAAACTAACTTAGAAAATACATTGGCATCAACCACTAATTTTCTAACCACGGGAAAATATTCTAAAGAAAGTTGTTTCTATTTTACCTGATATATCGATATCTGTGCATACCCTCTAATATATCTGTATCGTACCAGAAAATTATCCAAAAATAATTGAAGTATAAAGTCAATCCGTTTTTGTTTATTCCTGTTGACGGTAGTAATGTAGTTTCATTTTTATGGTACTTCGATATGAGAGTAATATAGTATACAGAATTTCTCACTTTTAGTGAACTGGGAAAAATGTTCGGGTTTAATTAACTTTACAATCAATCATTTTTGCATCCTGATATTGTTTTACTGAAACAGTTTCATGTGGAGTATATCTTAGGAATGTGAATAAGAGCCATGAACCAGCCTATGGGTGCAAGAAATAACCTTAATGATTGTGTTCTTTAATTTAACATCGTTTCCACTTTTGAAATATTTTGCGAACGGAATCTGGTTTACCAATTTACTATTCCCGAAACAGTATGAAAACCGATTTCCACACCAAAAATAATCGAGTAAAACAGCCAGTTAAATGTAATTATAAACTTATGAAACGACCAGATGGATCAATCTGTTTCAGAGACTTATGACATAAAGTTACCTTTTACAAACGAAAATATGGGAAAATGTTAAACAATGTTTTTTCACGTTAATTTATTAAGTCAAAACGTGTAACGTTTTCGTTGTTGAAATGTGTGGTTTTAAACTCTTACGTTGTGAAACTTTGATCTTTAACATTTCGTCCTAGCAGTGCATAACACAGCGCAGAACAAAGTTGAATGGGAGTAATTGCAGCTTTCTTTGCTTATCAAATATTTAAGATCTGTTTATAGAGGAAAAAAATAGAAGGAAAATTAGATAACTTTCCTTGAAAAGCGATTTAAACAATGTTATTACAGAAGTCTTTCAAACTTAATGAACTTTGAAAATATTTTTCTAGAGTTGTCATGAAAATTTGTTACGATGATATGTTCATAATAACTCTGTGACGAAGTAGCAGTTTTTGGAATTCCGCCAAAAAAGAAAACGTAACGGAACATATTACATATTCTCTTTCAGTTCTAGTCTGCATCTTATCAGTCGCTTCTATATCAATAAGAATAAAAAATGGAAGTCGGTAAGCGAAAACTATTATGTGGAAATAATTTGAAATTTCCGTGAGACCATTTCAAAAAATTTTTATTCTTTGTGTAGAAAAAAATAAGAAACGGCTGCCCAGATTATAGTAAATAATTAATTTATAATTAAACATGTGACATAAAACGTTCTATACCCTAACACTGGTTTTAAAACAATATTTTTATATCCACTGATATCAACGTAGTATGGTATTGTATCCAAAGTAGTATGGTATTATATCCAAAGTAGTATGGTATTATATCCAAAGTAGTAGGGTATTATATCCAAAGTAGTATAGTATTATATCCAAAGTAGTATGGCATTATATCCAAAGTAGTATGGTACTATATCCAAAGTAGTATGGTATTATATCCAAAGTAGTATGGTATTATATCCAAAATAGTATGGTATAATATCCAAAAATTGAAATTTATTTATTTAACTTCACGTAAATATGTTAAAGGTAAATGAAAACCCCTCTGCCAAAGATTATCCGTTGGCAGTTTGTGCACCGAATTCAGGAAACAGTAAAATTATAAAATATTATTTGGAAATATATCATTTGAAAATATCGGGGTATCTTTATGGATGTAAATTTTCTTTTTAATTAGATCAATATGGTAGCCTGATTCTGAACCTAATGGTAAGTTTAAATCAGCTTATAATATATTCTGACTAATATTACGAATATAACAATATTTTCTTTTTTTAACACTTTGTTAACTTCCACTTTATGTAACTAAAAAAAGAATCAAATCTAGCAGGAAAAAAATGTTATCCACAACTAATAAAAATACTTGTTTAATTGTTATCCACTTCTAATCAAAGTACTTAATTTTGAAAACCTATGCATTCCTGAGGACAATACAATTATATCAACGAGCTGACATTATAATGGAAAACTAAGGCGATTATAGGAACTTCTCAATGGTTAACAATAAACAGGTTGAGTTTCGGCTCATTTCTCTTATCTCAACGAGTCCTTCACTTATATATAGTAACCGGGGAGATCTGATGGTAGAGAAGTTAGATGGTCATGAAAACTTGTCAATGACCAACAATAAATCCATGAGTTTAAGCTTCTTTAACATGCCTCAGTAAGTCCTTTATTTAGAGAAGCATGTCTCGTATTTTCTAAAACTATAATAAAGCTTATCTATTCATTATCAACTTAAAAAAACAAATATATATATATATATATATATATATATATATATATATATATATATAAATATATATAAATATATATATATATATATATATATATATATATATATATATAAATATCTATTAATTCTAAATTTTACAACGATTCATTACCTGATTGCTAGTAATGAATCGTTGTAAAATTTAGAAGCATATAGCGCATGTTTAGGAATTACACAAGAAATTATTCAAGGTTTTTTAAAGATAACTTATTCGCGGCATAGGATACTACTACTAGAAGTAAGTTTGGATGTTTGATACTCAATCACATCTAAGCAGCAGAACGAGTTTTCATGAAACTTAGTATAGAACTAATATAAGATTCCAATCACTATATAGGCAACTTTTAACTCGAGAGCTAGCATAATTTTTGTAGCATGAAACTAGTTGTTTTTATTCTGCAATACAAATTTAGTACTGCAACTTGTCAATGCATAGCGCAATGTGTACACTAAATCATTTTCTCGAAAGCTCCCTAGAATCCTTACTACTGAGTCTGTGGTCAAAATCATGTTACAAATAAATAGAAGATCGTAACCATGGCGATAAGAATCTTATCTCCACAGTCGAAACACACTTGTATTGAATATTAGTTTATTATATACTTTTCGATATCTATTATCTTTATAATTACATTATAGGAAAATAAAATTATCTTATTTATTAGAACGAGTGTATTATAACACTGAGAACTTAAATTATTATAACACAAAAGCAATAATCTAAGTGGAAAATTGAGACACGTCACCTAGCTATCGATTAACACGATTATCCAGTCAATGCACACATTGGTAGAATTGATATATATAATATAGAGAAAGCTTTACGGGATCATGTATTAAATAACAAGGCAAGCTTCTAAAACAATAACAACAATATAGAAATATATACATTACATAAGAAATATCTCACCTAATGCTACTCGAGTATAACAGCTGGCTCGTAAACCTAACTCCGCAGACGTTATGTGCGAAAACCGATACAGTTAATATATAATAAAAACTTGAATTCAACAATACACTACGATTTCTATATAATACATTAAGTTACCCTCGGTGACTTGGCCCGATAGACTTAGTCGCATGAAGGATTCATTCAAGTTTATGACATTGGATTATTGTTTCGCTTGGTGACTTCCTGTTTCGGGATGTACTTCTGTTTTCGTGATTTGGGATGGTATTCCTGTTTTGGGATTTACTACTGTTTCCGTGGCTGTATTTACTGGTTTCGTGTATTTATTATAATGTTGAATCATATTTACTCTGCGTCAATTATCAATTTCAATTAAATTATTATAGGGAAATATTTTTAACTTCTTTATTTAATAAGATTGGTTAACAAGCCGTAACAAATATTCATTCAAGTTTATGACCTCAAAATTTAATTCAATTTGGTGACTAGCAGGAGTTCCCGTTTTGGCATGTAGCTAAAATATACTTATTGTTGGTATATACTGAGTTCGGCTCCAGGATAAAATATTGAATGGTATTTACCCTGCGTCAGTTACCAATTTCCTATTTTCACACATATCAATTTACCTTTTCGTGGAACAGCACCTTCCTGTTTCTGCGCGGGTGTATAGGAAGAAAAGGCGTAACTACCAGCGCGCTAAAAACCACGGAAGTGAATGAGAAATAGTAGAGGCTTACTGGGTAGCCTTAATAGATACCCGGTCTAACTATAAAAGAGAGGTTAAACGGGTTAATTTGGTGTGCCATAGACATAAGCGTGCGGAGCTCCTTAAAGCTCTTGGTTTCAGCGCCTTTACGAGAACCAATGGGAGTTACGCCGGCACATTTGTGAGACTCTCGAATAAATATTGACATCACTTTTCCCTGACGACGACCCTGTAATCGACTCTGTTGAACAGCGGCTTATCAGGAATGCCGAGAGCATAGTCCCAATTAACAGTTGCGCGTTCGGATTGCGTGCAGCTCTGGAGTTACGTCATTTAGAGTTCTTGAAGGGACTTGATTCAAAAAAGGCTCCAGTTATAATGGAATCGATAACAGAATTGTCACCTCGTGATCCAACATTTTATAGACTCATTACGCTCCTTCCAGCCTTCGGTAAGTTGTCTGAGTAGGTTCAGACGGCGGGTATATTGGCTCAGCTGTCACATTCGTCTAGGTCAGATAAATATTACGGTTTTGGTCCAGGAATGCCAACATCGGATGCAATTACAACAGCTTTGTCTTAGGCCGACGCGTATCATGATAAATACGTTCTCGGTATTTATTTTGACATTTTCGGCATGTTTGACAATGCCTGGTGACCCGCAATTTTCTCCATGCTAGTGTTAGCAGATCTCCGCCAGATTGCGATAGATTACTTCTGCGATCGAGTTGTCTATTTTCAAGATGAAAACAATGTAGTACAGAAAATCCGGGTAGAAAAACGGGCCTTCAACTAGCAATAACTTTTATTTAACAACAAGACAAGGTGGACTTCCAACTAGCAATAACTTTTATTTAACCAAAGTTACAAAAGAAAAAAGAAAATTAGTATCGAGTCTGCCCTCCTTTCGTCGAAATTTTCATGGTATGAGATTTCAATGATATCTTGGGGAATACACCCCCACTAATGCTAAATAGGACTAATGTTGAGACTTCATGCTAGCTAAAACGGCGATTCCAGACCTCAGTCAAGTAAGCCCACTCAATGAGCTTGAGCGTTATCATCCGTGAAGACAGCAGCAGCTCCTTTAACGGCTAATGCTGGTTGTGCATGTGGAATTAGGATTTCTCTGATGTACTGATGTGAATTCAAAGAGCCCTTTTCGACAAAAACTAACTTCGCACGGATTTTTTATTTTTATCATATGACTGCATTATGTCTTTGTGTTATGTTTTCAAAAGTTATGCCTGCCCAAAACATAACACAGTCTCCACGGTAAGACGTAATTTCTTCAAAACATAAGTTTGCTTAATACTTTCCAGGTCTTCTGAACACACCACTTTTTTGCAACTTCGTTCAAAAAATAAAACCCTACTTCATTCCACATCAGTCCATGGCGCTCAATTTTGCACAAACATTAACTTTGCGATACGGTGATTTAGTTATTTCGGAGTAATTTCGGACTCCTAGCTGGACTTCGGCTATGGATACCAACTTCTAGAAGTCTCCTTCTGACAGTCCATAGGTTAATATTTACATCTCTCACTACTTCGAGATTGTTTTTGATGTTTGTGTAGGTAGACTTCTGATTTTGTAAAGCTTGGCTCACAATATATCGGTTGTCCCTGGGCTCAGTGCACAGTTTCCTTCCCGGTCTCCTAGTCTTCTTTTAAATGAATCGCTCTCTTGAAATCTTTCTCAGGTCATTTGGACAATAGAAAGATTTGCACCAATTCGTTACAAAACATAACATTGAGCACAGCCTGCTTCAAAAAGAATCACTATCAGCAGCAATTACTGTTATGTCTGCCATAAACGTTTTAAACTTTGTCAATAAAAACGAACTTAAATAATTTAACAAAAATACCAATAATTAAAATTATTAAATAAACAATACAACATCTAACGGCATAACGCTAACAAATCTTTTAATTTATGTATACATGTATATTAGGTTGGCTAGTAAGTTTTTAGCCACAACTTCGGAATTGTTCGACAAAGATTCTCAAAATTTCTAGAAGGTTTTACTGTAAAGTATAAATAGGTCAAAGTCCAGTCAGTTGACAAGTCAGCACCGAAGCTTTAAATGAATTACATAAAAGAATAGATTTAAATCGATATCAAATACGAATTCTATTACTTTACGAATTTCGCCTGGGTCACGATGCAAATACTGCCACAAATAATATATGTCATGCGACGGGCGAGTCCACGGTGTCTTACGCGACGACAAAAATTTGGTTCAGAAAGTTTAGGAATGAGGACTACAATCATGAGGACTAACCCGGTACCGAACGTCCTGTTGAGTTGGACGTTGAACGATTACGATGTCTAATTGAGTGGGATCCCTGACTGTCGACTCGTCAATTGACAATGCTGCAGTCATACTACGCTGCAATGAACTACGCTGGAGTCATAACCCGATAGAAACACATTTGCACGAATTAGGAAAAGTTTAAAAATATGGTGTGTGGATACCCCACGAGTTGTCATCATGTCATCTTCAGCGCAGACTTGATACTTGTCAACAGTTATTGACATTGAAAAGTAACTTCGGCTGGCTGAATCTGTTAGTAACTGTCGATGAGAAGTGGGTTACATACGTTAACCATACATGCAAACGTCAATGGTTGGGTGTCGGAGAAACAGGAGATTCAGTATCCAAACCTGAAATAAATTCCAAAAAGGTGATGCTTAGCCATTGGACCAATTAGCTAGAAAATTGAGTAGTCAACAGGATCGAGTTTATTTTCTACGTGATAATGCTAGACCACATCTCGCAAAAGATACTCGTGATAAATTAGACGAGCTAGGCTTGGTTCTACTCACTCATCTGCCATTTTTGCCGGACATGACGCCCTCTGATTACCATTTATTCAGGCCTCGAAGTAACCACATACGAGAAAAAACGTTGAAAGATCGTTTTGGAGATCTTTTTCAACGTCGATTTTTTTGTTCTTCAACTTCGACCTCGCACAGTTTTTTGAATCAAAGTCACCGAAATTTTACAAGAAAAGCATATTATCATTGGCGACTATATGGCGACAAGTAGTAGATAATAATGGTGTATACTTGAAATTAAACTTAGTGTAACATAATTCTTTTTAATAAACATTTTTGATAGCAACTCTGGTGTTTATATATATATATATATATATATATATATATATATATATATATATATATGTATATAGCCGTGTCAATAATGAGACATTTATATCGTACTAGATTCCACGTTTAATTAAATTCAACCTGCATTGTCGACATGAAACTTTAGTAATGAATACCTCATTCACAAGCTTTGGAAGCTCTTTGAGTTTAAAGTGGAGTACGAATGCACACTGCAAATACAGTAAGTACTCGAACATAAATGGGTAAGCGCTGTATTTACTTTCAGTTTAAATGACAGCATTTAACATTTGTAATTGAAATCTGTGATTATTGCAAACGGGTGCAGTCAGCATTATATTGGTATTTGCGCCTATGTTTATGTACGGAAATTAGGGGAAGGGAAAATGCTTTTTATGTGCTCTTTCAGAAATATATTTAGAATCAGTTTCTATATCTAGAAGGAGAAATTGTGAAAAAAAAATTATTTTTAAATGTTTATAACTGGCACAATTTTGTATCTCACAGGATCAAAAAAATAAAGAAAATCCTTTTCCTCACCAAAAATATTTATAAAATCATTGTTGATTGTTAATTTTCGAGATATGTTTATGTTAATATACTATATCGATATGTCAAATCTCAAGTTTCTACATCAAAACGATTTTTGAGAGAAACGACTGTGATAGACAAACAAATAATGTTCAGTTTTTTTTTTAATATATGACATTGCTTTGTAAGAAATCGTATAAAAAATAGTAGTTAAACCTTTAGGGGGAAATCCCTTTAAATTATACTGCGCAGATATGAAAAAAAAAAATTTTTTTGACCTTTCAGACTTTCGTTTCCCAACGGAAATTGGTTTGAAATGGAAAAATTAATTAAGTGAATAATAGTTATTAAATTTTATTGTACTGGTAATTCACAAGCAAGTGAAGACACCGGCAAAGAGAGAGAGAGCGGAGGACAAATTTATAGACTATTTGAAAACATTTTACAAAGTATTACCAAAACAAGAATTTCAATTTTATGACCAGAATTTTAAAACGTGCACATTTATTATAAAAACTCTAATTACTTTTTCCTCAAATAGCTATAATCTGATGTATCCTTCAATACAGTTGTAATTATACACAAATTACTTCAATTAGTCTACATCATTATTGATCTAATTGATATATAGTTTTCATTATCAAATATTATCCTAACTTTCATGATTACTTTTTTTCTATGAATCCTGAGTCCGTAATACTGAAACTGAGGTGTGTATTACAAATTTTTCAGACATAGTTTCGCCGAACCTTCCATCCTCTTAACTAAACGTGTGTATACATTTTTGGAAGTTGTTATATTGTTAAATATAATTGTACAATGTATTCAAACCGGATAAGTTGCAATGTCGAAATATCACCTATAAACAGAATATTCAAATATACACATAGCACCTAATACATACAGTGTTTCCTTGGGGTCTATCTATCCGAATATCGATTAAAAATTTCCAAAAATTAAACCTAATAATTTAGGCGGTTGAAATTTTTTTCCATAACGATTTAAAGGCCTAATAGGTTTAGCAAACTTTTTTTTTAAATAAAATTATGACTAAATCGAATTTTATATGGAAGTAATTTCTATATAAGAACAACTAAAAACCGAAATAATTGTATGAAAATAATTACAAAATTGCAAAATTTTACTGTTTATATTCTACTGGAAAATCGGAAAAAAATTGCAAGTGTGTAAATGAAGTGAAAATCGACAAGAAATAATAAACGAATTGTTAAAATTTACCATATTTTTGTCGTAAATGTTTTCGGCAAACATTATTTATATCAAAATTATTAGCAAAGAATTATTGGTAGCGAGTAATAATGATTAATTTTTAAGAATTTCTTACGTTAAAATAAATGAAAAATATGTTAAATAGGGTTTTTTTCAATGTTCATTAGGATATTACAATGCACATCACTAATGCGTGAAGTTATTCACTGCGATCGTCCACCCAGCGTAATGATTATGGGCTCTATCTCCAATGATATGCGCATTGCGAGAGATATATATCGAGCACTGGACTGAAACAGGATACATCTTATTACTTTCAGTATCGTTTATATTGTAATATATATTCATCGCTTTATATGCACTCATCTTTTAAATGACTTAATTATTCGTTCTAAATTCTGCTAACAATAACGTTTAACAGTTTCTCACATAATAATTCTTTGTATTAATTTCACTTATCTTCATTTAGTTAAAATTGCAACTACATGAAGCGTTAGTAATTTTGTCTGATAGTCTAGTCAAATTAAAACTAAAATTTCGAATTATATTAAGCTTTAAATAATTACATTAAATTGAATCTGTATTATTTATATAACACGAACTACATGAAGCGATAAATTCTTTACCTGATATAATTATCAAATTATTGCAAAATTAAAATAACGACAGTTATAAGTAATTTGTAATTCAGTTCTTTCTTTATTTAATCTAATATAAATTTGTCTTACTTGAACTGCAACTGCATAAAGCAATAATATTTTATCTGAAATTATTATCAAATTACAATAAAATGTAATACTGGCAATCCTTCTAGGGATACTCACGTATTTTAAGAACTCATTTTTTTTACTCTAACCTGAAACTGGATTATTTCAATTGAAACTACCTAAGATTGTGATAACTTTATCACTGAACGAGGCAATAAACTTTTATCTGATACCATTATCAAATGAAAATTTAATCGACAATCCTGTGGATGTCCTCGTATTTAGTTTATTCATTGGTTATTTTGACTAACCTGAACCCCTATTACGTAAATTGCAACTACATAAAGTGATAATGCCATTATCATTGAACAGGTCGATATTACCTTTATCTGATATCATTATCAAAGTGATCTCATTTTTCTAATTATTTATTCCTTATTTACTCCAACCTGATTTTTTTATTTTAATTAAATCAATGAGGAAGACGATAATACCTTTATGTAACGGTATTGTAATTATTATGTAATTATTTTTATGTAATTATGTAATTATTTTAAAACTAAAATATCAAAAATCCTTTTCTGAATATCCCCATATTTTAATTACTCATTCATTATTTACTTTCAACTGAAGTTGCATAAATTACTTTAATTGTAATTACATAAAACGATAATACTGAATTTATGTAATTTGTGATTACATAAAGCGATAATACATAAAGCGATATCACTGAATGAGGCGATATAACCTTTATCTGACACCATTATCAAAATGCTCTCGTACTTCAATTACTTATTCTAGCTTGATTTTTATTTGAATTTGACTACACAAAGGATAATAACTTTATCAAGGAGCGAGGTGATAATAACTTTATTTTCAATGAAATGAAACTACGTGATGTAGTATTATTTCTACTTTCTTTACGTTCTTTACCACGACCTAGGTCTCTACCACGACCACGATCTTTGCTAATAGTTGTATCGTGGTAAAGAACTTAAAGAAAGTAGAAATAATACTACATTACGTAGTTTCATTTAATTGTGAATAATGAATGTCTACAAAATTAACGTCAAATATATTCAATACCTTTATTTGTTACCATCATCAAATTATTCTAAAACTAAAATATCTAAAATTATCTTGCGAATACCCCCATATTTTAGTTACCCATTTTTATTTACTTACATCTGATGCTGAATGAATTATTTCAATTGCAATTACATAAAGCTATAATATTGCACTTTATCACTGAACGAGGAGACGTTACCATTATCAAATGAAAACTTAAATGCCAGCAATCCAATGGATACACTTACCTGAACTGGTATTATTACTGCATCACAATGTCAGGTCACGTATTTTGACGTTCGCCTGTATTCTGACCCCATGTGAGTTCGTATCTAGGGACGACCGAAATGTTTCCGTCGACTCATCCTTTCAAAATGCCTCATTTTTGTATTGTCATAATAATCAATAGCTGTTCTATATACGACAGCTGTGGCGTAATTCCGTATAGCGCCATCGTCAGTTACGCAACTTGTTTATGTTGGTAATCACGCTTTTGTCACCGAGCCGGGTATCGGCGGAACGGGGCTAACGCTGGCGATGTCAAGAGTACGAGGGCACGGATTTTGAACACAAGAGCCAATTTCGAGGTTTAAACGCGTCGACGTGGTTTATTTTTGCCGTTAAAAAGAACGTAGCGTTACGAGGTTTACTGCAGATGTAGTTAAAATATGTATCAGGTTTCGATAGTTGTGATTGGGGAATATATATTTTATGTACAGTTGTATATATAAATATACTTAGAAAAGCATAATCTTCATTTAAAACATATAAAGAAAGAAACGCGGCGAATATATGATAGGTGTTACAGAAACAGGATACATTTTTTTAAAACGTTTGTATTATTTACAAATATACTTGAACAAACTATTAGTGATTTACATTCAGGAAAAAGCAAAAAAATTAAAATATAATTAATAACCATAGTGTATGTCAAATATAGTTAATAAGACATGAAAATAACAATAAAATCAAACGAAGTTCCTAATAAATTGTTAGGAACTGTTATACAAAATATTCAATAATGATCACTTTTTCAATGCGTTTGTAATTGTATAAAATAATTAAAAATAAACTGTTTACTGACAAAGCGAATATCATTTATATTCATCCCGTGTTGTCGAAATGAATATATCTTCCGTTCTTTTCAAATTTTACTTGGTTTTTGTAGTCGATCCTATCGAATCTGCCAGTTGTATAGAAAAGTATGTTACATCTATGGAGGTTATGTTACATCATCTGCCAGTTGTATAGAAAAGTATGTTATATCTATCATGATCTACATTTTATTTCATATTACTTGATTAAAGATATGAAACGAAATAAAATTTGGAAGTTATAATGAAAAGTGCCATGACTTTTCGTAAAAAAATACTAAGTTTCACATTTTTCTGCTCGATGCTTTAAATAAAACTTTTGGGGACCTTATTTTTTTAATTTTCTCTTTTTAAGAGTGTCGTTTTTAGTCTTGTAACAAACACATTTTACAATTGTTAAAAACAAAGTTATTGCTGCAGTTGGCATGGAAAAAATGCATATCTCAAAATTAGAACTTATCCAAACCAATTTTCCTTGAAAGTTTATTTTAAATCGAACTAACTATTTTACTAGTATTAATTGAAAAGTTAAATGCGGGAGGGTACTTTTTAAGACTTCAGAATCGCATATCCCATCAACTATTTACTTAAATAAAAAAAATTATTTTGGAACCTCTTTATAATTTTTTAAGACTTATCTAGTAATAATCAAAACAACTAAAAAGTATTGGATTCTTCTTCACCCCTCAGTTATATGTATGGAGTGCCACTCCTAATATTATTTTTCATAATTCCAATATTTCATTTTATCTAAATTTCGTCAATATAGTACCAATAGCACCGAATAAAATGGCTGTGACATATGGACAGACAGGCGGACAGATAGACAAATGGATACTACGAAATTATGAGGGTTCCGTTTTGGTCATTTAGCTTTGGAACAAAAAAACAACACTCTTCGCCCAACACTAAATGGACTTATGCCGGTCTCATTTCTGTATTTGTTAATCTAGCCTCCATTTCAAAAAGATATATATGTCTAAATCTGGAGGTCTATATTTTTTACTTATAGATACTTCATCTTCTAATTTAATGTCGATTTTAAGAAATTTTGTGAATTTATAAAAATAAAATATTAAATTGAGAATCGGAAGCTATGGATAACAGAACAAAATATACTAGAAATTTATAGTGTGCTTACTTCCTCAAAATAGCCAACTAATTTAGCATCATCTTAGCTATAATATTATATAATAAATTAATAATAAAATAATAATAAATTTAAGTTGACACACAACCTCAAATCCCAAGTTGAATGACCAACGGACTTTAATTCATCGACTAGAAACTAACACTTGTTTCAAGTAAATGATTTAAATTGCCCAAACTATAATTCGTTTGATATAAATGACTTAAAGTACATAAACTAACACTCGTTTGATATAAATGACATAAAGTACATAAACTAACACTCGTTTAGTACATCATTCGTCATCAAACTATCATTCGTTTTAAAAAAAATGACTTAAAGTTCACAAATTAACACTCGTTTGAAATAAATGTCTTAAATTACTTAGACTCACACTTGTTTGAAATGAATGACTCAAAGTGCCCAAACTATAATTCGTTTAAAATAAATGTTTTAAAGTACACAGACTAACACCTATTTGAAATAATAACTCAAAATGCCCAAACCATCATTCATTTTAAAGAACGAATTAAAGTTCACAGATTAACACTCGTTTGAATTAAATGTCAAAGTGCACAGACTCACACTTATTTGAAATGAATGAGTCAAAATGCCCAAACTAACACTCGTTGGAAATAAATGTCTTAAAGTGCACAAACTAACACTCGTTTGAAATAAATTACTTAAAGTGCCCAAACTATAACTCGTTTGATATAAATGACTTAAAGTACATAAACTAACACTCGTTTGATATAAATGACATAAAGTACATAAACTAACACTCGTTTAGTATAAATGACTTAAAGTACATAAACTAACACTCGTTTGACATAAATGACTTAAAGTACATAAACTAATACTCGTTTGGTCTAAATGACTTAAAGTACATAAACTAACACCCGTTTGATATAAATGACTTGAAGTACATAAACTAACACTCGTTTGATATAAATGACTTAAAGTACATAAACTAACACTCGTGTGATATAAATGACTTAAAGTACATAAACTAACACTTGTTTTATATAAATGATTTAAAGTACATAAACTAACACTCGTTTGATATAAATGACTTAAAGTACAGAAACTAACACTCGTTTGATGTAAATGACTTGAAGTACATAAACTAACACTCGTTTGATATAAATGACTGGAAGTATATAAACTAACACTCGTTTGATATAAATGACTTAAAGTACATAAACTAACACTCGTTTGATATAAATGATTTAAAGTATATAAACCAACACTCGTTTGATATAAATGACTTGAATTGCACAAATTATATCAATCATTTGAAATAAAAAACCGCTTGCAAAAAGTATCTATTGCAAAAATTTTAATGAGGCGCACTGCACGGCTAGCATTGGCTTCCTTTATATATTCTTTGTAAAATAATTTCAGCTTAAACAGGCTTAAACCATGAAAACTGAAGAGAAAGTGTAAGTTTTTCCATTAAATAGAACTTTATATAAAACTCTGCGGCATTATCCAACTTTATCTGCGTTATAGACGGTATGGGTTTTAGACGTTATTTTTCACGGAGGACTCTCATAGGGTAAAAGTTTAAGTTTGAAGTTTTTATTGATTTTAGAGACTAGAATTTAAACTTCGATAAGTTATGAAATATAAATCATTGTAAAATCATTTACTGAGGATGGGATGTCGTCAATTTTATATTTTTTATACCCCGAGATAAATGATTCCGGTTGACTGATTTTTGGCTTTCGATTCAATTTTGAATACATCAACTTACGTCAGATGAAAAGAAATGTACTTGCTAAATATACTGTAATAAACGTTTATCCTGTCTTAACTATTAATATAAACATCCGATCCCTCCATAGATGTAGACTTCCTTAGCTTTATATCAGTTAAACTATTTATGGGTTTTTACTTCATTAAATTAATCTTAAATTTAGAAGGAGAAATGTTGTTCCCAAATAATATTTTCCTTACTAAATAAATGTTTAATTATTTGTTCAGGACTTATCTTTTTTAACCAATACACTCAAATTTACAAAGTTTTTTCACGTCTTCATCGCCATCATATATACACCTTTTGTTCTCAAAACTATATTATCTCTAAAGAAAGTTTTTGAGAAGAAATGGAATCCTTATAAGTTCACTCACATGCCTGCCCATCTGTTCGTCTGTCACAACCCTTTTTCTCAGAAATCGTTTGATGTAATAACTAAATTTTGCAAAAATCTGATTAACTTTATATGGTTAAAAATATTTATATTTGAAGCTTGGCAGAAATACTACTAGTATGTATACTTAAATGTTTATATATTCATAAATGCTTATATGCCTAAGAGTATAGAATCCTCGTAATCTTAGGCATATAAGAATCAAGATTTGAATTCTAAGATTCCAATTCTACCGGCACCTAACAAATTTTTTTTTCGAACGATGCTGGGAGGGAATAATTAGGATAATACAGCATCCTCGAAGAGGAAAGAACATAGCTTTGAGATAAAATATCGTCATACCGCCATACCATATTTACTGGTTGGAATATATCATAAAATATATTCATATCGCCACACAGTATTTGCTAGTTGTAATTTATCATATATAACATTCTAATACCGCCACACAGTATATACTAGTTGAAATATACCATGTAGAATATTATAATATCGCAACACCAGTTTTATTGATTGGAACATTCCATGTAGAATATTCTCATACGGCCACATAGTAATTACTAATTGGAAATAAGCATACATAATATCCTTATGCAGCCAAACTACAATTAATGGTTGTAATATACCATAAAATTATTCTTATGCCGCCATACAGTATTTACTGTTTGAAATATACCATACAGAATATCCTCATGCTGCCAAACCGTATTTAATGATTGGAATGAACCATAAAGAATATTGTCATACTGCCCCACCATATTTACTGGTTGGAATACACCACATAGAATATTCTTATACCGCCACGTATTGCGTGGCGGTTACTTGTTGGACTATACCATATGAAATATTCTCATACCACCTCACCGTATTTACTGGTTTGAATATACCGTGTAGAATATTCTCATATTGTCACACCAGATTTACTGATTGGAACATTTCATGTAGAATATTCTCACACGGTCACACAGTATTTACTGGTTGGAATATACTATACAGAATATCCTCATGCTGCCAAACCGTATTGAATGGTTAAAATATACCATAAAAATATTCTTACAACGCCATATCATATTTACCGGTTGATTAATTTCTATGTGGTGAATGCACATAGAATATTCTTGTACCGCCATACAATATTTAATGGTTAGAATATACCACATGGTTTTTCCTCATACTACCACACCCTACTTACTAATTGAAACAACATATGTAGTATTAATCATACGGCCACACTATAAGTTATGAAAACGAAATTACATTTGAAAACTTTATTCAAAAAAATTAAATAAAGTTTGAAAATTTTATTCAACCAAGTATTGATCATAAATAAATATTATACTTTCATATTCTTTGTTAGACTAAGAGAAACGAAGTCTTACATTTGGTTAGCGTAAAACCTGTATGTATGTGTGTGTTTATACGTAACATAATAACTTCTGTAAAACCCACCAGAATTTAATTACAATTTCGATTCGAACTTGATTTTGACGAAAATCAGCAATCTTTAAATGTCATTTTGGAAAATTTTGGGAAAAGAAGGATGTTTGCAAATTTTGAGTGTAGTTTCATATTAAAGATTAAATAGTTATACAAATTTACTAATAGTTATACGACTCTAGAAAGTCTTGATTTTTAGCCGCCATTTTGGTGAAAAATATTTATAAATTAAAAAAAAAATTGTAATATTTATATATATAGGAATTGAAAAATAAATCATTAATATTATCAAAAAATGCCTCACGTCCAATTATTACATTTTAATTCCTACTGAAAATCTCAAGCAAAGTCCTTATTACCTTGAAAACAAAGAAATTGTTGACTACTCGTTTTTTTACTATCTTTGGACTTCCAAATTACCCCTAAAACTCCAACATCAACGTGTTCATACATTATTTATTAATGTTTACACCTTATCTTTTATCATAACTGAATAAAATATAAATACTATACATCAAACTGTCACCGAGAAATATGACCAGGACATACAGGAAGACAGAATGATAGATTGCAAACTGGTTCCGAAATTATTCCACTTTTCCAATTTTGTCGCAGAAAATTGTATACATCCACGTCTATTTAGACCTTGCCTGCGAAACACAACGGCTCAGTTGCAAGTTCCCTATTTCAAACTTCAGCCTGGCATCGAATTGACGCACTCATTAATTTGAGCAAACACGGTTTATAGTTTAGTGAAAATTTTTTGACACGCAAGCCAAAGTTCCGCCTTCTCTGCAACGTAATGCGGAAGACATAATTTTTGAGGAGTTTGATTTCGTGGAAAAGTTTGTATGCGTGAAAATTTAGACTGCGTGCCAAATAAATTTATTTGTAAAAATGTACAGGGAATAAATTTAGGTAATAATGTATTATTTATTCATTTTGACAATTCATTACCTACGTAAAAACGATAATAGGAAGGCATAGACAAAAACCTATATACAATGTTTTGGCATTATTGTACATATGGACAGAAAGAGACTGACGAATAAGAATGTCTTTTTTTCTAGCCTATATCCTATATCTTCCTTAACGTGGGCGTTTTCCATTTTCTTCCCTGTATTTTGAGCAGGTCACATCTAAGTTAGCCCTGCTCTTCTTTTGATGTCATCCCACTAGTTAAATGGACGATGCATGTGCACTGTTGATCATGAACGTAGGGTGATCATAGCTTATGATCATTACTCACGATTCTTAACCAACTAAAACATTCTGTTTTAAATGCCACCAAACACACCTTAAACGATGCAAGTTTTTAATGATATCGATTTTTGAGTTTTAACCTCTTCTTTTTCCTAAAACTGATTCCGAGCATGGTTCTCACCGTGGATTATGACTTACACGGTTTTAGGTGACTGAGTAAACCATACAATTCTTAGGGAAAACTGATTTAATTTCTAAGGGAAAACTGATTTCAAGCGTAGATAAATATTTTGCTATAGGTTTTACCAAATTTTGTGATAATTACACTATTTGCTGGCCAGACAGAAAATGTATTCCATTTCATTTGTGTTGCATGTTCCAGTAAGTACTGTGCACTTGATTTGTTTGCGACATTACTTGAATTGATTTTAGCTAGTATCTCCTCGTAGTACATTCGAAAACACAATGTAGTGCTCAATGCTGATCAGTTCTCTTTCATTTCAAATGTTCATTAGCCACTTCTTATTTTATAGTATGACATTAGGCCTTTGTGTAAAATGCATTACAGAATTTTTTCTTCACAAAATGTTTTCAACCTCACCAAGACTTGAAAAAAATTGCTTAAACATGGTTGACGTAAAGGTACTTATCTGATGAATCCACCTTATTTACGTTATTAATTTTACGGTATTTATTTAGAATAAGAAAATGCGTAATAATTCCAGATATTAATTTATAACAAGAGTTACATATTTTTTTATTTTATGTGGATACCGAATCAGACCGAACAATTGTATTAAAATTATTCGGCTTGAAGAATATTGGATATACCGTTTGAGGTTGAATGTGCAATTTTAAACACGCCAAGCTCGAGTCAAACTCATGATGTGTGGGTTCCGTAGACATTTAGGCACTTACAAACATTTAAGAGTACATAGCATGCTATTAAACCACTTATAAATAATAATTTTTTGCAACGTTAATATTATTTCCTACTATATCTTTCACAGCTGTTAAAATATCGCGTATATTTCAAAAATGATGTGATAAAGGATAATTTCTATAATTTTCCCGCAACCTTTTCGTAGGCTTTTGAAAACCTTATTTTTTCATGATTTTAGGATATAGGGTTTTGGAAATAAGGGAAGGGGGACCATTTTTTGCATATTTTTTAGTATATCCTTATAGATATACTGCCTAAAATTATTAAAAGAATATTTATAAGTCCTTATAACTATCCCTTTCCAACTATACCCCACACTGTATACAGAAATATAAAAAAAAATTAGAATGCTAATTAAATGCGAATTAAACATCTGAAATCTGTTTACGAAGACTAATTAAGCTGCATGTAACATTAGTATGGAAGAGAGTTTATGATAAAAGAATAAAGAGAGAACAATCATAAAATGTTTCTTGGAACGAAAAAAGAAAATGTTATGCGCCTAAACTTATCCAATCAGTATTAACTTATATAGATCAATATATCTTTCGTCAATTTTGCGTAAGCATCTTGTAACACTGATGCGAATTATGTATTTAACGGGTATTTAAAATTGGGATATAGAATCAAATTATGAACCTTTTTGAGGGAATATATTTATGAGAGAATTGTAAAAAAATCAGTTAATATAAAAACATAAGTTATTGTTTAAGAACTTTAATCAGTCCACAAATTTGTTTTAATTTATTCATCCTGCCTTCAACAGTATACATTTTTATAAAATGTATCCATTATCAGGTACTGATTTGTATATAAAATTAATATTGAATATTTTTAGAAAAAAATTTTATCCCAAATATATTGTGTACTGAACAAAATGTGTTCATTCAGAATGTAAAACGTGCTCCTAGGAGTAAATTATTTTTTTTATAAATTATTATTTTTTATAAATAAAGAAATGAAAAAATAGTCTGCTATTTTTCGACAATTCAAAACATGACAAGATCAACTTGCAATTTTTCAAATAAAATTAAAATGAATATTGTATTTTCATAAATTATTGGTGTTCAAAAATAAAATATGTGTAAAAAGTGTGCATATGTAAATTTTACTGCCAAATTACTCTCAAAACAATTTAAAAAGAAATGAAAAACTTCATAACACCCCATTTTAAAAAAAGGCACACAAGCATCGTAATCGTCCCTTACATCGGTTACCGATATTCAATTCAGTACACCAAAACACGCAACCCCTCTGCGCTCTGTCACCAAAACCTAATGAAAAATCAATGCCAAGACAACAACAAAGAACTCGAGAGCGTAATACGTGGAAATCCTACCCGTATTAGGAGAACTTACGTTACGGTACGTAAGCCAACTAAATAGCAACGGTGCAAAAATGTGCCCGAACTGAAAAACTAACGCAATTTTCTCCCTAAATTCTTTATTACTTTGTATAAAAATATTTACTTCAGTAAGAGACAACCATTTAATTTTTTCAAAATTTGGATTTACAACTCAGGTAGTTTGTTAATAATGTTATTATTTGTTATAATGTTTTATTGTCTGTCGTATGTACAAATAAACAGCAAAATGTTTGTCCTAAATATTTTCGGCTTCAACAAAGACAAACCAATGCTAAGCGTATACTAAGCGTGTAAGTATACTAAGCGTTTATGAAATTTAAGTAATTACAGTGATTGATACCAAAAAAATGGTAATATTTTCTCATAAATATGGTAATGCTATGAGGCTAATTAAATTGTATTTTTGTTTTAAGAAGTGCGCTTGCAAAAAACAGCCAAATGTCTCCCGCCAAAACCCTTCAGAATGATTACAGTGGCTCTATCACCAAAATTAGGAAACCAATAGAATAATTTTAAGTACGATCACCAATTATTTTCTGTATAAATTTACATTTAATTTTGCAATCGCTGATATAATATACATAGCCCAATAATTATATACAGAAAAAAATTAAATAATATATAACAATGATTTCTAAGTAATATTATACTTAATTTGATGCATCATCCATTAGCATTAATAAAAGAAGTGTTATCCTTCACAACTCAGTCTGAATAATCGTATATTGATGATATCCTGATGACTCAATAAAAAATTTCAATTTCTTTTTCCGAAATTGTTTTAATTATCAATCGATCTTCCAAGCTACGCAGTTTATATTTTACAAAGTTGCAGCCTGCAATCAGATAGACGAACATGGATTAAAATAATAAGTGCACCGCATTCACCTTCTGTATAAATTATTAGAAAGAAAATTTTGCTCAGAGATGAGATAAAAAAATGTAAAGTCTGAAGAAAAAGATTAATATTTAGGACAATCCAATATACTACTCCTACATTGCATTCTACTTAAATGAAGAATAACGTACAGTTAAGGTAACTACAGAGAAATAATTCACTTTAGTGGCCTGGTGTAGTTTATTCAACATTATTAATAAAAATATATATAAATATTATAAATATGGAACGCTAGGGCATTAGTATGTACGACTGTAGATACTAATCTCAAAAGTTATAAAACATATTCTGGAAACTCTTTCACTGTTTAAAAGTTTATATTATCCCCTCAGGTATATATCGTATTTGAGATGTGTGTATATATATATATATATATACTTATATAGTGTCCGTCTTTTCATCTATTTGCTTGTAACGTCAATTTTATTAGACTTAAATGCGATTTTGGCACGCAAGAGGGGAAGATCTTTAGAGAGAAGTTCAGAGAGATATAAAAGTTTAGCATAAAAACTTCCACGCACGAAGCCGCGGACAAAAGTTAGTGTACTATAAGTTATTAATTTTAGTTTAAAATTACAGTACTAAATATCATTTAAATTCTATAAAAAAGGCAATGAAATTAATGTAAGCAAAACAAAAGTGTAATTGAACACAAAACATGTTATGTAATTTTCATTACAACGGCTAATTAATACACAAAACATGTTATGTAATTTTCATTACAAAACATTTCAACATATGAAAAACTCGTGTACCAAATGTAAGCAAATATACACTCAATTAACTAAGGAAAGATTACATCTCGTTTATCAGATATCCTTGTTCAGACGGCTCTGAGCTTACAAGTATAAACTATGAAATATGCAACTTGCGTTTGATAAAAAATATTCAAATTTTGCGCGAGAAAAAAGAGTAACGAGCTTTCAGGAGCTTTCCTTTAGTCAATTTAATTGTGAATTATATTAGAATAAACTTTTTATAAATTTTATTAACTGTCACGTGTGCGAAAATATTTTTGAGCCTGTTGCTGCCAAAATATGCCAAATATTTCTTGTGATCGATGAAAATCCGAACATTTGTGTCTAATATATCGGTTGAAATCGACAACGAATCTATTTTTCAGTTCTCAATTTTGACTTCCTAGAGCCTTCCTAGAGACAAATAGGGTAGAAAGACTAAAAAGAATTACCGTGATTCTATAGATTATACAGTAGAAGTTTTAGAAGTACTTGATTAAACGAAAATAAAAGCAATAATTAAATACACAATGTTATTATTATATTTATACAATATAATGTTAATAATTTTCTCTCTATGTATAATTATAGCTTTAATTTATATTTCTCTAATAAGTAGATATAAGAAAGCTGTGAAGTACGTGCAGAAGTCGCAACATAAGGTTTGCGTACTCATTTGGGTGCTTATAAGAATTTAAAGGTACTCCATATGCATATCTAATTAAATTATTTACAAATAGAGTACTATAAGTTTTGATGATCAGGGATTAAAACTATTTTATGAATAAAAAAAATACGTTGTAAAGAACCATCTCTTTTTGTTACGTGCACCAAAAATCTTGAATTTTTTTACAGAATGTAAAACTATAGGCCTTAGTACACGACATAGTTTCAACTCAAGCTAATGCTGAGGCAAAGAGCTTTGACAGACGACCGAAGACGATGGGCAACCAACGGTCCATTTTTATCATATTGAGGAACCGAACTCTAAAAAAGATCCTAATGTAATACATTTTAGCTTAAAATAATAATCATGAAGATCAGTAAAACACAAGAGCAAAAATATATTTTGTTATTAATTTTTTTTGTAAATTAATTTTGTTGTGCTTTAAGACAAATTTTGTTTTGTACTTTAAGAACAATTTGTAAATATAAATGAAGGCTAAAAAATATAGAAATAAATTTACTACGCATGTAAAAAAATTTATTAACAACGTTTTTTTTGTTTCGTAAGTAAATATCACTCGATGTTACTTGCATTTTATAAATTAAGTGTCGTCAAATCTTATTATTTTTTCACTTGTATTATGATCTAAATATTTTAATCAAACTTCAATTTTCTCTTGGAATAAAAAGTAGAAAACCATTTGCGTTTCTCTTGTCAAGTCTGTATCGTGGGAAATTGCGTAAAATAAAACGTAACCTTCCAATATATTGAAAATAACATAAACAATTTCTATTGTCTAGTTTTGACCTTTTTTTCACTTTTCCAGATTAGTTTTTATCAGAAATTATAATATCGTCGTGAGGACTTAGCACTCAATAAAGTTTTGCGTCCTCCATAAATTATTTTACTACAGATACGAACAACACAGAAAGTAAAAATTGTTCAATTGATTGAAGGACTAAAGTTTGTCTGATACATACAAGCACTGAAACGAAAAGAATATATTCAGATATACCACTCATTTATATAAATTATCACGTCGAAGTATTACCACACAGACGCAAAATATACCATCAAATCAGAAACACAAACAGCCAAGAACGATACATACATAATCTGTTGATCCTTCATATATCCACAAACACATTCACCAATCGCATTTGTATAAAGTCTGAGCAACTTAAATCTTTCTTCTGAAACCGCGCACCCGCGTAAAACACTTTGCGCTCAAATAGGAAATGATGTTTCTGCCATTTCGCAGTGCAATATTACGAAAGAAACTTTGATTTCCGGTCCTTGAAACCCAAATTGACCGTGACGCACATAGCTTAGCGAGCTTTTTATTGAGCTTTTTCTGTGCAATTTAACGAGTATGTTTAGTTTTAGTTCATTTGATATTAAATCCGTAAAGAAAATTAATACCGTATGAAAATACAGTAAATATTCAAATAGTGGGTAAAAAAAATATTGGTAGTATGGTCTGCAATTATAAATAACATATATCCTAGTTTACTTGAAAGCTCAATAATATTTCTTATTGAAAATTTTAGGCCCATACTCTTTTTTCAGAAACTGCCTATTTAAAATTTCCATAAAATTATAAATCTTCCCATAAGTAATTCTAAAAGACCTAATTTCCAGGGTACTCACTTCAGTCTATCACTATATACTTTTTTTCTAAAGGTATCATTTTTTTCTCTCTACATTTAATTTGTCTTATAAAAATAAAGAACAATGTGTAGCTTAAATATCTATCGAAGCACGATGTATTTTTTACTATAACTTATCAGATTAGAATAACAATTTACTCCTTCAAGGATAAATCTTTGCATTGATCTCAGATTATTTCAGCCTTACGCAAGGAACTGAAAGATATTCCGTACTTTGATCGGGCTGGGATTCGTGATGCTGCATAAGTATCAGATGTTATATTACAATTTTATTGAATTCAAAGCCTTTCTGAAGCGGATCGTTTCGGCCGCCGGCTAACACTTAACATCGATTAAAGGAGGCGTTTTATGGGTGGGAAAACTGATGAATTTAAAGCAAGTGGTTAGGATATCGGATTAATCGATAGATAGAAGATATGTCAGATGACCAGCTTGGTATTTACTATGAATCTATGATATGTATATTTATCGATCTTGAATATATTTAGTCAAAAAAATAAATTTGTATAGTTCTGCGACTAAAATCGGTTTCAAAGGATACAATTTTAATACACATAAGTTAAATTATTACATTTGCTGAGATTGCTCAGGTATACATATATATTTATATATATATATATATATATATATATATATATATATATATATATATATACATATTCAGCAAATTATTAAGAAATTGATAGTAAGCAAGGATGCATGACCAACTGTACGTTAGATGCAGATGAACAAATGATGTGGCATTTTATCATAGCGATATATTTTGTTCCTGTGTAAAACTCAGACTTTGTAAGAAAATACTTTCCAGGGTAGTTTTACCTGTATTTATACATATGGTATTCGGGTCAATCGTCAAAGTTAATACTTAAATTTAATTTGTAGATTTATGAAATCTCGTCATCATTTACCACAGCTTACCCAGATATAGAATTCACCAACTTTACATAATCGTTTTGCCTCAATTACACACGCGTCATGTGTCTCGCGCGCTAGTGTAAATGAGACATCAATTTATTTTGATACCTTGACTCACTCGCGCTACAGTTGCAATGCATCGCATTGTCTATTTCCGTAAATTTTACATGTAGGCAATTTGTGACTGTTGCTGTAATGCCTCAATCACACTCGCGCTGCAGTTGCAATGCATCGCATTGTCTCTTTCGGTAAATTTTACATGTAGGCAATTTGTGACTGTAGATGTGATGCCTCAATTACACTCGGGGGTCGCGGCTCGTCTCGTGACTCGCGCGCGAATGTAAATGAGACATTATAGTCCCTTTTTTTATCGGTAGTATAAAACGCACCTTTGGAACGATACAAATGGGAAAAAATTAAAAGCTAACTTGATTGAACTAATAGGATGTGTTGTTCGGAGAATGCTTTGTTGGGTACAAATCATTCTCCGTAACCTTTAAATGATATTATGTTCATAAATATATAAGTATATTTCTTGGTCTCTTACATTAATTCACGCGCTATTTGTGTACAAATAAATTCGTTTGTTGAACTGCTTTCGTCCCGAAGGTGTAATGTAGATTTAGTAAGCTACGCTGTGAATACTTTTCACGCAAAACTTAACCCATATATACATATATTTTTTAGAATGCCAGAAGAAAAAGTTTGTGGTTTGTTTTATTTTAAGGATTTTATAATATTTAAGTTATTTTGTACATACAATACAAATCAATGAAGCGCTGTGCATGCCATATTTCCATTATGCGAATACACACAATTTACTCTAATTTTATATGAGAGATACCCTGAATATATTTTTGCCTCAAAACCAGTAATCGTGTATTAGTTGGCTTATAAAATACTAACAATGAGGAAAGTGTGAAAATAATGGTTAGACCGGTTTTGGAAAAAATCATTTTTTTCTGTATAAATTTCCCCTTAATTTCGGAAAATAAAAAATAGACCGGGTATATTTAAAGAAAAATTACCAAATAGTAAATTCCATTGAGGTCAACCCATTGGTTTAGGTTCTTGTCTACTGTATAGAAACACATACATTAATTTTTTTTTTCAATTTCATGTTTGTAAACCCTGGTAATGCACTAACATTACCCTTGTAATGCTTAATTTTCATCAAAAATTCGAATTTCAATTTTTATATGGACACAATACTCTTTTTATTCCCTGCATTGTCTCAAAATTAAAAATAAATAGACAAAATACTGTTCAAAAGTTGCACTTATAAAATATTCAAACAGCACAAATTAAGCCGTTTAATCGAACCTAAATGCAGATAATTCCATCCAGGTTTAATATATCAATAAATAATATCACTCATAGTTACCTGAACTTTGAAAGAATTAAATGGAAACAGATTGTATCAGCCCTATCCCTAAGTTACAGGAAAGGCGAACACTTAGGTGGTAATTGGAAATCGCATAAAATATCTAAGGCCATTTTTACCTAGCAACAATAAGAAGGTGAGGATTTACGTTCCCCTCATTTAAGAAAATACTATCAATTAGCGTTTTGTCTAAAGGTACAATATGCATTTTACATAAATCTCTCGTTACACAGTCCTTCGAATGTTAAAGTAATTATTCGCATAATACGTAATTTTCAACCATCATATAAGTAGCTTAAAGTCCCTAATTGTACGTTACGTTGGTTTCAGCATAAATTGCATTTTGCATATTTTTTCTGTTATCTCAAATAGTTACATTTTATGGTTGGAATAAAATATTCTGCAATTGTTAAAAGTAGCTATCAAATACGTGCTTAATCTAAATTAGTCACGAATAATTAATTGTTTGACTAATTTAAATATATAATTATATAGGTAACAATATCTATCTCACTGAAGGTTCATTACATTGAAAAATTACTCGAATGCACACGTACGTATATATTGTTATAACTAAACCGTTAGTTAAATACAAGCTATTAAAAATTGCAACAATTAAACATTTCGAAAGCATGTGAAGAAGAAATTCCTTACGTCATGAGAAATATTTTTTATCGAAACATCTTTTTCTTTAAAACGTAGGATTCAGTAGTTAGAGGGTAATAAAAAATTTATTTATTTATGATAATTAATCGCGAGGTAATTTTCTTTGAATCTATACTTAATTCTCAATATACATGATTTTTTCAGATTTATCTGTGCTATCCTTTTAGTGATTAGGGTGGAGTAAATTAATTTTTAAGCATTCTTCACGAAAAAAGAAATTAAACAAATTCATAAAACAATCACATAGGTTGTTGAATACATGATACAATATGTTTTAATTTGATACCGTCACTAGTCTTAAAAGAATTTTCTTTTATTTACCAATTTACCCCTGAAATTAACTCCCAGATTCAAATTGAATTTTTTGTACTTTGTCGGGTTGCCACTATACTATATATCTACGACTATGCTAAGTTTTGAATAATTACATCGAACAGTTTCCGAGAAAATTGCCTGTGACGGACGGACGAACGGACAGACGGGTGGACATCGAAGTGATTCTATTAGTTTTCTGTTTTGGCAATTTTCCTACGGGACATTAAAAATTAATAAAATATGAAAAATGTAAACCTTTTCTTAGTATCAAAACATACAGATAAGATTCAACAATAACTTTTCTTTTATCATGTTCCCTTTTAAGTATCAATCCATTATTTTTACTTGTAACTATGGATAAATCAGCTGTAAGTTTTTCGTTTTGAGGCAATATTATTATTTTGAGATTATTTCTTTCACAGTTGGAAATATATAACTGTTTTATCAAAAGCAAAATAGGTTTGAATTTATGTTTAATATTGAATTTATTCTTATGAAGGCTTCAATGTTCTTCGTTTGAATTATAAGACAACAAAATTATAAAACTTTTGATGAATTTCCAATCTTAAAATACAAAAAATCTTGAATTCTTGCAATGAAACCAGTTAATTCCCATTGAATCCCATTTAAACAAAAGGTCACTCGGAATTTCAATCGACTGATATGAACAGTTATATTAAATTTTAATAAAACCTGGTAAACTACGATAATTAAGTACATATCTGATCACCGAATGTACCGAGCGAATCTTGAAGAAAATTTTAATTGAATTCCACATCTATATGTGTATCTGCCAAAAATTTAAAAATGTAAACATGATAATCTATATGTATAATATATATTTTTGAGAAAAAGAGATTTAAGGATGGTAAATAATCCATTTTTATAAACAGAATATTTTAAATTGTTTTATATCTACTTCTTTACACACACATGGTATAAAATTAACAAAATTGATTTTAATAATTTTCTGATAATATATAGTTTAAGATTTCGAAAATGTAATAAGGTATATATGATCTCCATATTAACAGTGAAGTTTAAAAATAAAAAAAATTTAGTCTTATGATAAAACTTAATTGTTACAAATACAAATATGACAACAATAATTATTTTTTATTAAAATTTAATGATACTAGCTTAATTTGTTGTGTTTATTTGATGTTGGTCTAGTAGATTGGGTCCAATATATGTCGCTGGATGTACGTTAACTCTCATTGTAAAATACATTATGTATGCTATATAATAATAGTCTTAATATGAAGCTGTCACATTACCTCGTTCGAAACGTTTTATAATTTTAATGTCTACAAATGATTTTGCGCAATATCTTATGATTTAAAACATCTCTTTAAAAATTAAGAATTTACAAACTTAACTGGAGTCGATGAATGCATTATTCAGGCAGTTTAACTAGCTAAACATTATCTAATCCGATAACTTTTGGTTAATGAAAATATGCACAAGATAATCAAAACTTCGCAGCGATAATAGATGTGAAAAAGAAAAGTGTTAAAGCGAACAGAAGAGGCCGTATGCAATAGAGAGGCTGTATTATGTAGATAAGTGAAACTCCGTTACTTGAAGATGAATAACACTGTTCATTCGAAGGTAAGGTGAGAGGGTAAATGAGAGGAAAAATCTTATTTATCCTTCAATATCCGAAAATCTCCTCTTCTCCGTAAACTAAGAGCAGTATCTGCTAAAAACTGTATCTGCGAGAGATTTCCAGAAAATCTGATTTATATGATCCCATAACAATCAATGACATCGATTAATAAAACCACTTTTATTAAAAATAGCACCTAACATAATGATATTTGATCATTTCTCAATCATGCAACGCATGGATTTATCCAGTCAATATGAGACTGAAAGAATTCTGATACATCAACGCCATTACCAACAATTCGTGCAGCTGCGAACAAAAATTACTTCGGCATATAGGAATGGCCAAACCAGCGAAAACCCAATAGACGAGAATATGTAAATACCGAAATATAACAAAGTGAACTAAGGTAAGTTATTTCTAATATTTATTTGCAGCTCTGAGTCCTGGTTTACGGAAACCACGGACATAAAGAGAATTAATGCATTTGAGATGTGTCGATGGCGCCGTATATTATGAAACCCTTGTACAGCACACGGCACCGACATTTGCGTCTAAAGTATTTACAAGGCAAAGTCAACCTAGTTTATATGCAGCTTACCCCCTCCAGATGTTCTAATAATTTTTCCACACGTCTTGACAATTTGTAAAATACTAAAAATGCGTGGCTAAATTAAGGTTGAGATATTATGGAATCGAAGACCTAAGGAATAGTCTAATCATATATCGGAACAGCTGGATATGCAGTGTAACACTATACTAAACCGATTCTCGCTTGTCGGTACTACAAGAGAGAATCGCTAATCGAATCGAAAGAATGAGTAACTGTTCTAGTAATTACATGAATAAAAATGCAAATGTTAGACTGGCTAAAGTCATTAAAATTTGGGGACAACGAAATTTCTTGATTCTTTCATATGTATCCATATCAAATGAAATATAATATTTTTTACGCTTTTTTATAGTATAGCCTTACTGGTCGATTATAACACGACGTTTCAAAGATTTTTTGGTGGATCAGTAAACGGACGAATTACGAAACATTATGTGAATACAAACTTTGTATTCGATGTCACCCTTATAGCTACAGATACACTGCTATTACAGCGTGTCGGTGACGCGAACTCACAAGATTTTACCCAAACAAAAAGCGTCCAACGGGCACATCGTATAGTCCCGACCATACGATGTGCCTGTTAGACGCTTTACATACAATGTGTTGGTGTATATTTGTGCTATAAAAAAACCTAAACAACAACCTGCTAAAATTTCAGTATAATAATTTTGATCATTTTGAAATACATATAATATATATATATATATATATATATATATATATATATATATATATATATATATATATAAATGTCAAGACTTCGTGAAAGTCGTGAAAGAAAAAAATATTTTTTTATTTTTTCCACTTTCGAGTACAAAAAAAGAAAATTTTCGAAATCAATTCATGTGGAAAATATTTTTAAATAAAAATACTACATCGAAACCTTATAGCGAAATCCTACTCATATATCTCCTCCAATAATTATACCACTATAAATAAATGTATGTACGTTGACTAGGTGAAAACATATGAAAAAACTGTATATTATGTTTCTGTTTAAATCATTGTTATATTCATTACTTTACTTAATGACACCTAAATATTTATATCCTACATCCTCCGCTCCGCAGTCAAGCCTACGCTTCTAAGAGGCCCTACCTCACGCAGATGTAAATAAATTTCGACACATAATATAATTGTGTAAATTCCCCATCTCGCGCAACCCCGGGGACTGTTGCCACCTCCTCTGTGGTGAACCGTTTATCACCGTGACCTCAATTCACATTTTTGTTCGAGTCTAACGCCCGGAAACTGAAAAGGGAGCCCTGTTTCTCTGACACGACTCCGGGGAGGAACCCGCAAAACGATTTAGGTAATTTTAAATTGTGTACAAATTAAAACAAAACATGCGCGGGGCTCAAATTAAGAATAGAAATGTGAGAAGAGGTTAAAGTTTGAAAACGAGTGCTCGGCAATTAATAAAATACGTACCAGGTAACGTTTATTTCATAGTATATTAAGTCTAAGCGTTTATTCGCAGCAAGTGGAAGTGTAAAAAATTAATTGTTCAATCAGTTTATTTTGAGACTTGTTTACAATATCCTATTTTTGCATTATTCTGATACGCACTTAAGTAATTGATTATATTGAACGTATATTTTAAAATATATATGAAAGTAAATACTTTTTTTCCTCGTCCCAAGCTAATACAAATAAACTGAAATAGTTAAAATATACATTATCACCTCGCAATTCGGAAATATTTTTCATTTGACTGAAGAAATTTGGCACAGTTTATTCTTGACAAAATATTCCACGTACTTTTCCATAAATTATACATATTTTATATGTTTCATTCCTTTTTATTTTCCATTACCTTCCTTGTTTTGTGTTTTTAATTTTTTTCACGTTTACCTATGTAAATTTTACCATCTACTAGTATGCTGGCACTGGGCTGACATTTCAGACATGTTGCTTTGCTCTTGGTTATTAGAGATTACTCTTAAAGAAATAAAGTAACGGTTAGCAGACATTATGTTTAAATACCTTAACTAATTATTAATTCTTTTTTTATATTTTTAAAGTATCTAAACGTTAAGCAAATGAAATATAAGCACTTCCTCAAGTTTCCAATGGGGAAAACGACATGAACACTTCGCAATTCAATAATTTACTTTATTAATTTTCTTTGAATACCTTATCTAAATTACATTTGTAATAACAGGGTCACGCACGGATGCACGCCTATCACGGATACGGACGCCGGGATAACCGTCTCGAGGATACGCCCAGGGAAACAGACGGCCACAAAGAAAGTATCCCGGGGATAGGCCGGCAATAAATAATCATTCGAATACGGGCACTGCGGAACTCAGGCGGCGCTTTCCAGACAGGTCTACGCTGCTAGGTCATAGCGCTCTTGGCAACAGCGGCCGTCTGTCGCTCACGGGACGTGATTTATCACATATTAACCCTTGGCTGATCTGTTTGGATAGACATATACCCACCCTCTACGTTAAATATTTTAACAAACTTAAATTCAAGATATCTATAGTTTCCGCCATCAATTTTACTAAGAAAACAGTTACAATTAAAACAACAAATGATTTCTCGGGAAGTTTAAAGTGAAACTTTGGCTCAAATTAAATATTAATATTAGTAGACTTATTTTATGAACACTGCTTATATTCCAAGTTCCATGAAGATTATTAAGTTATAGACTAATTAATACTACTTATTCTTTGAGTACTATCTATGATAAATTCGGAAATTATAGAAAAAATAAATAAATTAAGGTGAATATTTTGTAATAACTTTTTTACTGAATTGCAGCATTTGCACTAAAAATCAAATGCTTGCAGTCCTGAGAAGTCTTTGTGTTTATATATATTTTAAAAATTTCGAAAATAATAAAATAATGCTTCTTAGTCGTCAGAAGGTTTGTATAAATTTAATTTTGCGTAGCTATGATTAAAGTTATTATAAACATCATATTAATGATAATAATTAATAATTAATCATATCAATCTTTATAATTGCCCACCTGAAGATGTTGTCATACAATGAAACGTAGGTCATAGTTAATAATTTAAATAAATTAAAAATAACACTACATCATGTAGTTTCATTTAATTGTTAATAAAAATTAAGCTTTAATTAATTTTCACAAAATTAACGGCAAGTATATTCAATATTAATGAAATTCGAAGGCTGATAATTTACAGCAAAGGTATATTTCTCATGATGGAATGTTATTACCTGTATTATTTAATTTTTTTTAAGAAATGAAACGTGACAACTATTTCCTACCTGATATTATATTTTTAATTTTTAAAATTCGTCGCGATTCCGCTGAATAGTATTCAAAGACCCATGATGATTATAAAGGTAATTAAAAAAAATGTGGCCAGCTAAGGGTTATATTCAGCTACACAAGCATTAAACTATCTCTCTGGTAGTGCTTTACGACTCAACGTTAACTATTCCGAATGGCGACTAAAGACAGTTTTAATGTCTTCATTTCGCAATATGATTTTTTAATGTCTGACGCAGTTTATCTACCGGTCGCAATTATGTTACGACGGTGAAGATATCCTGCTACTGATTTCATTATTATTAGTTTGTTTACATTCATTATTCATCTTTATTGGCAACTTTCGTACACTTCATTTTTAATAATTTTCCTAAGTTTTTCATGACTACTTTGTTCTATGGTTTCTAATATCATAATTTTTGCTTAATCATTTTGATAAATATTACATGTACCTTACCTTAGTTATCTTCCGGTCAAATTCATATCTATCAAAATGTTCTTTTACTACGTCTCGAGTACAATCGAATTTCATGTAACCATAAGACAAAAAAGTTCAAAATCTGAGTTCAGTTAAAAATTGAAATTTTATATGAAAAAGAATAATATTTTATAGGAAAAGGAAATTTTATAGTGATGAAAAAACTTTCAATAAAAAAATACCGTATTTTAAAAAGTATTTGTGATAATATATCTTTGAACTCCTTTTCTTTTTAAAATAAAATTTAATAAAATAAAACTATCGGGCTACCAACTCGACAATAGTTGTATTTTATACAAAATTTACCTACACTACTGAACTAGTGAACTAGTCGAATATAAAATAATTTTAAGAAAATTAAGATACAGTTATTAATTTTTTGTAATTTAATAACTGTGTCTTAATTAACTCTTATCAAACTCTATCTTTTGTTATTTAATAACTGTATCTTTTTTAATGGTAAATTGGAATGAAACAATATCAAAATTTAGCACAAGATCCAGAACATAATTTAATATGTGGTACGATCGTTAATTTTCGGGGAAGTTTTTTCTTTTATGTAGAGATATGTTAGACAGAAAAACAATTATCTAAACTAGTGACAGCTAGTGATGTGAAATGCAAAGAAACATCTATTATTTAATCGATATCCTCCTGCAAAAAATTATTCTGAACTATTATTGAAGGCATCAAAACAATCTTTAAAAAACGGGCTAAATGGGAGTTAAGTCAAGCCCGCGCTAGAGTAATATGTATGCACATTATTTAAAAGTATTTTTATTAATTATAAATATGTTTTTTTAAATTTATATTGCTTTATATATATAAAAATTATTTCTTTACATTATGTTTTAAAGTAATACGATAGATGATCCTGAGAATAAGAAAAACTTACTTATAAAACTAACTTGTAAATTAAGATGTCAAAAAACAGAAATTTTGACGATTTCCCGTAAAAATGTTTTTTTTCTATATTCTATTCGAAGTTATCCGAGTTACGAATATAAATGTAAGTTCTTCAAGCTTTTTTAGCAATATTCCCCAGCTTTGAGTTAAAATATCGTATCAAAAGTATACATAATTTTAAATATCATTTTCATTTATCAATGAAAAAAATAAATTATATGTATAAAATTTAAATACATAACTTATTCCGTTTAGAAGTTACAAATCTCTAGCAGATAGAAGTTCAAACAACGTTGTCGCAACAATATCACGATCGCGAGGCAAATGTTGCTAAACGTGACTCTTTTGAAGACCGATTATTCTTCAGCGCATTCATTAAGACCCCATTCATGTCGTCCGCTTTCAGCGCAGCGTTGCTTCGTGTCTTCCAATGATTTTCCACTCTCGTGAATAGGTCAAAACCAGTTCTTTATATTCATAACTCGGATAACTTTCATTCACCAAAAATTGAGTTGGGCATCTCAAGTTTAAAGAATGATTTCCAAAAATGTGCTAATCAATAATAAGGAATCACTGGAATCCAAACTTTTACCGATTAATAAGTTTGAAGAGGTTGTATAATGCTACAATATCAAAATGGCCAAAAGAAAGGGACATGAGCGTTATTAAAGATTAATGAAAGCCGAGTACTCAAAGCATATTACTGGGATTTAGGAAGATTTTTTTGAAAACATTTATCCATACGATAATTGTATCTTTTCAAATGAAAGTTAAAAAGGACTAGCGAACCGGTTTTTATACATTTGGCAGTTTTATTTTGAACGGCGGCCAGACAGTGGTCCTACGTATTTGCCTCTTTTAAAAACAGGTATGATTTTCCGATAATTTTACTTTTTTTTCAGATCATGAAACAGGTATTTTTTTAGAAAATAATATTCCACTAGTTTAGCTAATATTTTCTCCGATGATTTATTGAGTAATAGTCAGTGTGTCATACTCTGTATGTTCAGCGCGTTAATAACTATTTTATATTTGTTATTCCTAATTCATATAGCCATTCCAGTTTACTTTGCAGTCTTATACTATACTTTATAGTCTTATACTACACTTTATAGTCTTATACTATTTATTACAAGCACACGTTTGGCATTTAATCCTTTCTAATAGATTTTTGTAGTTTTGGGTGTTTTTTGGTATTACCATTTCTAAAAAAAAGTAGACAAATATTTATGAGCGTGAGCACGAAGCAATTTCTTTTCATTGTCTAACGTTGTCTTATAATTTTTACCACGTAGCTCATATTAAATAAATCCTTCTTATATTGTATGTATGTTTTACTTTAACAATAAAATTTAACAAATTATATTGATCGCAATGGTATTTATTTCTCACTCTTCTCTTGGTCTTGAGTTGAAGCGGCGATTTTAAAAACGAAATTTTCATTATATATATATATATATATATATATATATGTATATATATATTTTATATATTATATATATATATATATATTTGTGATTAATCTATACTAATATTATAAAGAGGAAAGATTTCTTTTTTTGTATGTGTGTATGGATGTATGTAATGAATTGGCTCAAAAACTACTGGACCAAGTTCAAAAATTCTTTCACCATTTAAATGATTAATATCACTGATTATCTACATTATCACTGATTAATATAGGCTATATTATTTACAGGAAAAAAATAAAGATCCTTACTAAAACTACAATAATGTAACCCAAGGTGTAAAAATAATTGCTATAAAAAGTCTTTCATCGCATGCGCTGCGAAAACTATTGATAATAGAACAAAAAAATGTTCCACAATATTAAATAACATATCAATATCTACAAAAAATGTTGCCATGGTATATGCATAACTATTGTAATTATGTCACTATAAGTACTTTTTAACATCTTAAAAGTTAATAGAAATTCCGACCAAAATCAGACCAAGTTATCCATACCTTTGCATTGATTCTTATGCAAGTAAATCACTTCCTAAGCAAAACTGTTTCAATACCTGTAAAATACCTTTTAATTTACTCACATTGGACATTCCAATCAAAAGATATTATGAATTTAATATATCACCGCGGTCGGTAATAAAGGGTCGGCACCGAAGTGCGGGAGAGGGGCATGCACATCTATAATAAGATCACATTTAAGTAATAACCACAATGACAATTTTTCACAAAAAATACTTAAACTTGGCGAAGGAAAATTACCATCTTCAATTGCAATAGCAAGTATTATTGGATAATGAATTGGCTCAAATTGTTCACAGTCTAGAAATACTGGTAGAAACAATCTATCCCGACATCGAAAATCTTATAGAAAGAAATTTCAATTGGCTCTGTTCGAGGGCAATAGTGTCACCGAGAAACGACTCAGTAAATGAAATAAACAAAATGATTATGGAAAAAGTACCCGGTGATTTTAAATGTTACAAATCTATTGACACCGTGTGCAACATCGAAGATACAGTGCACTACCGACAAGCATTTTTAAATTCTCTCAATCCTGCTGGCTTGCCAGCTCACGAACTGACATTAAAAGAAGGTACTCCCATTATGCTATTGAGAAATTTAAGCCCATCCCAATATGTGTAATGGGACAAGACTTTTGATAAAGGAATTGCGAGCCAATGTGATTGTAGCTACTATCATCACCGTGAATAATGAATTTCTACAAAATGAACGCCAAATATATTCAAAAATATGCTTTGTTGTTTAAAAATAAATGAATAAATAAAATTTGTATTTATTTAACAGTGATAAATAATAAGTAACCTTTCAATTTAATCGTGTGAATTTGTATTAGTTCGAAAATATAAAAACGATATAAATGTATCGAAATCCGTAAGGAGGAAATGCTGAATAGCTGCCTAAAACTAAGCCATTCAATTATTGATGTCTTCAATTATACTTATATGAAAAATAACCAAATATATCATTGGTTCCAAATAATAATAATAAATAAATAAATATATATATATATATATATATATATATATATATATATATTATAGTTAATCTTAGTAAGACATAATTAAAACAATTACCTTTCTTTGGTCTTGTTGAAGATCTAAGTATTAAAAACCTTATTATACCACTCTCATGTTGTGTCCATTTGTCTGTTATAGCATTTTTTTCAAAAACCGTTCAACATATAATTTTGAATCAATTATATATGTATTAATCTCTTTAACTGGTATACTTTTTTAATATTAAGAATTTTTAAAAAACATTTATGTGAGAATACTGAAGGAGACAAAATTGCCTTGAAAAATATTGTTTTTGGTTTCAATTTGTAGGATATCAGCGGAAAACTTAGAAGAATTCCTTGATCACTATTGACGGAAAAACACCTTTAAAATCGACGCTAGGTGTGGAAAGGTAAATGCACCCTAATGTGCGACACTTTCCGTCAATGTAATTTCAAACTGACAACACAAGACAAAAGAACAAATGTCTCGTCTTGTTTTAAACAGACAGAAAGAAAGTTTGTTCCGATACTTCCTTGATATTTGTGGTATCCCGACGTCGAAAAATTATTTCGCCCAAAATAGACCCATGGATTTTCTCTTTCGATTCGTTTCTATAAAATTATTACGTATCTTTAAACGGGATAATATATCTGAGTTGTTTAGTACTGTTCTGAAGAGAAGTGTTTATGTTACAATTCATTTTGAAATCGTGTTATTTCAAAAACTCAAAAAATATCAGGCTGTACATTTGAAAAGTTTGAAAATTACTCCGATTTCTTAAAATTCCGCAATATACGAGTACAAAGATTAACCGAATTATAAAAATTGGATACAAATGCATAAAGCACAAAATTTCAAATATAATGACATCGAGACCGGATCCGAAACCAACTCGCAGTAATGATGCAAGTATATAGATAACGTGAGTACACTATGATAACCTAGACGGCTTCTGAAAAACCTGAGTCAAATATGGATGAGGATTTTAAATATAGACGATTGACATTTTCACGAAAATAATGCAGTTTCTGACATGCTATTCCTGTTTTTTAGACCTTTATATAATGTAGTGGAAGAGACGTTATTAAAAATGTTCACAAAAAAACAAACCATAACCCGAAAATCTCCTCTTTCCGAACTTTGAAATGGCTAGATGTAAAATCATTTAGAAAATAGAACTGAAATCATTTAAAAAAATAGAACTAAAATCATTTAAAAAATAGAACTAAAATCATTTAAAAAATTAAATTAAAATCATTTAAATAATAGAACTAAAATCATTTAAAAAATAATTAGAGGTTAACGTGATATTTACCGAAAAGCTGTCGATTCATATCATATAATTTTTGAAAAATGAACTTTATTTTATGGTTTTTGAAAGATACACTAGACCAAGGCTGCTCAACCTTTTTAACAATCGGGCCAAACGGTAGATTCAGACTTCACGACGGGCCACTGACAATTACTATTTCAGTTACTCTCAGGATATGCGCAATAAAAACCCATTAAGAAATAAAATAAAATTATTGTTTATTAGGTAATATTATGAACAAACAGAAAGTATCTTATGCTAAAATTTAGCAGCTAAATAAAGAAAGAAAATTGAACTTAAGTATGTATCTTCTCAAATCTAAATCTAGGGTAAGTCGTTGTCACAATTAATGTGATTTCTGCCATTGTTTGTCTTTTAATAATTTACTTATGTTAGGCGACAAATCCGATGTTGATAGTAACAAGTCCCAAATATGTTGTTCTGTTAAGGTTGTGCGGTATTTATTTTTTACATAATTAAGGTCTGAAAAAACCTTTTCACACACATATGTTGATCCAAAACTGTTTAAAAACTATAACGCCAGGTCAGTTATTACTGGAAATTCTGCTTTTGGTACCAATTTCCAGAAATCTGCAAAAAATTCTGAAGAATTTTGTGCTTTCGAAGACAATTTGTTGGCAAAAAGGTTTTTTAACGTATCATGATTTTGCAGTTCAACTATTTCCGCCAAACTTATTATGAAGGGATCTATAAAAATTTGTATATTTTGTTTTTTGCTTTCAAAGTCTTGAAATCTCTTCTCAAACGAATGTGATAAGCATCAAATTTTAGATTGGTATTTAGAATAATTAACAGAAGTAATATTCAGTTCTTCTTTCAAATGTTTTAGTGTGGGGAAAAGGTCAATATTTTCTGTAGCCAAATGAATCGAAAAGAGATTCAATTTAGCTTTGAATCCGTTTACCAAATTAAACATAGTCGGAAATGAACAATCTTTACCTTGTAATTTGAGATTCAAAATATTGAGGTAATTCGTAACGTCAACAAGAAATGCAAGGTCACTCAACCAGGATGTATTCTTCAGTAAATCAATTTCGAATGATAAAGCCCCTTTCTGCTTTAAAAATTGCAACACCGGTTCTTTCAAGTTGAAGAAATGTTTCAACATGCTGCCCCTTGAAAGCCATCGCACAGCACAGTACAGTTGTAACTCTCCATATTCGCTGATTTCTTCTTCAAATAATAGTCTGAATAGACGTCTGTTAAGAGCTTTTGCACGTATGTAATTTATGCAACGTACTACTGGGTTCATAATATCATCAAATATCCTTTGCACACAATGCTTCCTCGTAAGATGTTTTGACCATGGAATTAAGCTCGTCGTGCCTTTTCACGAAAATATTCTGTTGGTTAAATAGTTCCCGTTTCTTTTTCTTTAAAAAATCTTCTCTGATAACACTACCAACAGGGTACTCTTTTTCAAAATTATTATGATTTTGCTTATAATGCCTTTCTAAATTATATTTTTTTGCAATAGCTACTGTAGCGAAGCAAAGTAAACATGTAGGTTTACGCGCCTTGCTTATTAAACTTATAAAACAATATTTATTTTCCCATTCATCATGAAAAATACGATAGGTCTCTGTTGATTTCGAAGTACTCGGTTTGCTGTGAGCCATACTGAAACAAACCACATTTTGTTTATATTTTCCTTTCAAAATAAGTAGGTACCTAAATAATATGAAAATATAAATACATTGAATAACGTACTTTTGACAGCCAATGTAATTACGAAAATGACAAAATATATGTGCCAGTTACTCATTAACAAAAATACAAATTAAAAAACTTCACTTTTAACAGTCAGTTAAAGTTTAACTGTTAAACTATAAATAATATATCACGTGCGCACTCAATTGTTTCTCGAAACATAATGAGACTGTATTGCGCGGGCGGGGTCGATGAGCGTGCGGACAGTGTAGGACACTGTAGGTACTAAGTTCCTTCGCGGCAGGCAATTTGGCGGAATTTTTCAATTTGGTGCGTATTTCAAAACTTACTTGCGCGGGCCATTTAAAATTCTATCGCGGGCCACATTGTGGCCCGCGGGCCTGTGGTTGAACACCCAAGCACTAGACTATATACCAACATGTCGAAAAACAATATTGGTGTTCATAAGGATTTTGGTGTGATTGATGCTGTGGCTAAAAAAACTTTCAATAGATCACCGTCCAAAATACACCCAAAAATACCGTATTTTTGAAAAAAAGACAAGTTTCTTTTTTGACCGATTTATGCATTAAAAGTATCTCATAACCTTAACTCTTCATACTGTAAAAAATGTACTAACCGCGCAAGTTATTAAAACACTTGTTAAAACATTTACCATTTGTTTCTTAGAAAAATTTATATGTTATGTTTTTTACAAAAAAAAAAAACAAAGTAAATATATTTCGGAATTAATGATAATATTTTATTAGTTATTTAGAAAAAAATCTAGTAAATTATGACACATTGAAGGTTTTCCGACGAATATAAAATAAATAACGGAATTTTCAAAGAATATGTAGATTTACAAAAAGTAAGTTCTGTTTCTTTTATTCTTTCTTGATAAAAAATACTCTACCTTCAAAACAGTATCAAGTATAATAATCTAGCTTATGCTTAAGTGGTATTAAAAAATTACACAGCTAAATGTCTAGAATTTTACATGAGTTAACTACAAATCATGGGTGACTCGGCATATTGATATGCTTAAATGGATCTGTTACTTTATCTAGAAATAATCAGTTCATTTTAATATATTGTACTTGCGATGCTATCTGGTAACTTTTTCTTAAAAACTTATTTACTTTACATAGTAGTCAACGTGCGCTATTATGTGCCTTTATTATATATAATAAAGCCAAGAAATATGTAAACAATGAAATGAATAGAATAACATAATATAGAACAAGAAATATGCAAACAATCAAATGAATAGAATGCTCAGGTATTATTGAATAGAATAACATAATATAGAATAAGAAATATGTAAACAATAAACTGAATAGAATGCTCAGGTATTATTGAATAGAATAACATAATATAGAACAAGAAATATACAAACAATAAAATGAGTAGAATACTCAGGTATTATTCAATAGAATAACATAATATAGAACAAGAAATATCCAAACGATAAAATGAATATAATGCTCAGGTATTATTGAATAGAATAACATAATATAGGACAAGAAATATGTAAACAATAAAATGAATGGAATGCTTACGTATTATTGAATAGAATAACATAGAAAAACATTTGACAAAGCAGAAACCCATAACTGGCCACCAACAAAATTGGTTTGGAGCTACATTACATTTTGATCATAAATTGTGTAAATATTATTGCTTTTAAATTACAGTCTTTTCTTTTTCTTTTTAAGATCCATGCCCAACTCGGGGGTAAACTAAATGCTTTGGATTGTGCAAGTAAAAAATACAATTGTTTTAAAATTTATAATGAAAGATAATGAATGAAATAAAAAAATTTCACAATTTAAATTGACATAATAATAATTAATTATCGATAACCACACATTATATAGCAACCACTGGAGCGAAAAATATGTCGAGTCTGAATGCATCTCATAACACTACATTGATGTACGTGCATAAAAATCAGGTGGCCCTGAGCGAAATTCGTACGCGCTCTAGGTACACGAATTAAATTATGATTTTGTCCATCAGGAGAGTCTGAAAGATAAAGCCCCGCAAAATCCAAAACCCATCAATTCTTTATTAACACAATTAATGACATAATTATCGATGATGTAAAAAATATATAATTGAAGTTAATTTCAGTCAGATGTGAAGAGAACTATATCCGACTGTTGATTATAAATATTGAGCAAAAAATTATACAAAATATATTAAAATGATATGAACTTTTTAAGATTTGGTACCTCAAAGGGGAAAACACTGAATCCTTGTCGGCTCACTTACGTCTCGCTTGTCTTTTTGTTACACTCATTATTCTCATAAACCGTTAGATATACTCGAAATCTGGCAGGATCATAAAGAACTTTAACTGGTATACACCTCCATAGTTAAATACACTGAAATATATAAATATGGAAAACTTAAAAAAGACATATCCAACACTCGATTTTTTTTAAACTTCATATATGCTACGGAGTATCGTTTTTAAAGGTTGTGTATAAGTATCTTAAAAAAAAATTTCATAATTTTAAATAACATATCTCCAGAGAAAAGCGTGCAAAAAATACCTCTCCCCTCCAATTCACAAAAATAACAATGATAATTCTATATATCGTAGGTTTCGAGAAATTCGTCAAATTTTTACGAAAAATAATATTAATATTTTTAAATACTATAATAAAAATAAGTACAATGTGCCTATAAATGTTCATAAATTTATATGTATCTAAATGTGAACGAAACCATTTTACTAAATGTTCTATGGTACTTAGCAGGTTGTTTGATGTTTCCTTCAGCACTACGATGTACGTAATTTCATACGGAAACCCTCTAATTGCATTCGTTTAAAGAATAGCGCTTCACTGCGATATCGATATCGGTAAAAATAAGCACTATATGCCCTTAAATGTTCATAAATTTATATATATCCAAGTATGAACGAAACCATCTTACTAAGTGTTCTATGGTACTTAGCAGGTCGTCTGATGTTTCCTCCAGCACGACGATGTATGTTATTTCATACGGAAACCTTTTAATTTGTATTCGTTTAAAGAATAGCACTTCACTGCAGGATTGACACCCTACTAATTTACAAGAAACATCCTCTATTATTATAAGCGACCTGAGGCGCTGTAGAATTGACTTATAGATCTATATGTGAAAGAAATATTGCATATACTCTACAAACACCTTTGCTGTATTCTATACGAAGCCCGTATCATTGACTGACTGACAAGTATTGTTGAGCAGTTTGCGACAAAAGTCAAACATTTTACGAAAGCATTCTAGACTATAATTTTATAATTTGTATGATAAGATAATTTAGTTCTAAAGTCGCAGAAAAATCAGCGTTAAACCTGTAAATTTAAGTAACATAAATGGGCCACGACCATTTAAAAATAGCCTAAAATATATGTACGCTTGTAAAATATATTCGCGTCTCCCACACACGATGCATATCGTATTGTTACGTAGTTTAGTTGTATGTTCTCCAAAATATTTGTATCTTTTAAACTAAGGACATCTCATATTATTTCTAATTCTTAGCGTTGACACCTTTTTTATGAACATTGAATCAAGATTGTGTAATTTCTTTCAGATGAACTTCAGACTTTCAGATGGAATTCTACACCTGTATTGATATATGCGTTATGACTGATATTTTTACCTTTCTGAAATAAGCATAATATATATTTGCACCTAAGAACTTCTTTTCGAGAAAATTCGCTCTTGAACCGCTCCCAAGGACTACCTGACTTGTCCAAGTTGTGTTCAATGCACATAATCAGTTGAGTCTTTTTGTGCGCTTAATATATGTGCAGGGTCTATTAAATATTTTTTATTTTCTTTTTTTTATTTTCTACTTTAATGTATTTAATTGATACATATGGCAGACTTATTGCTACGAGAGCAATCTTTTACAACTAACCATAACACCAGTCTCTTCTCCCGTTCGACGAACAACGACGACATTATTTATATCTTTGGTTACATCATTCCGAAAACTATGTTTTACTCAAATTTGTATTATAGTCAATCGAAAAAAATTTATCGAATTATACAAAACGTCGACAATTTCTTTAGGAAAATTAAGTAATAAATACTCCAAGATAAAGCATTTCTTTTCGTTAAATTTGTTTATTGCCAAAACACCCTTTTCTTTTCGTTATATGTACATTATAAAAAAAATTTCGCACATTATATCGAGTGGGATACAATTGTTACTCGTTTTAAAATTATGTTTAAGCTACGTTTAGAAACAAATTATTTGTTTTGAAATTATATTTAAGCTACGTTTACGAAACAATTTCTTATTTCTTTTGAAATTATGTTTAAGCTACGTTTACGAAACAAATTGTCATTTGTTTTGAAATTATGTTTATACTATGTTTACGAAACAAATTATTATTTGTTACGAAACAATAAGTTTCACAACGTCGTGTAATGTGTCACCGCCACGACCACTCCTTCATTTATTTTTTTTCAATCGTGGGTTAGAAAAATCCTAAATAAATTCTAAACGCTAAAATTTTAATAGAGTTTTTAAGTAGAATTATTTCAGTCAACTCGCAACAGCAATTTCAAGAGATGTAAACGACTGTGGAATTGAAGTTTGCGCGTGTCTCGACATTCACTTGGCCAATTTATTTAATTTCAAAGATGAAGTTACTTCCATGTCTCCTAGTTTTTTCCTTAAATATTCATGATTACGGTATTCATATTAATATCATTATAATCAAATACAATCTAATAAGTTTAATTATTATTTGTGCTCTGCGAACTAATTATAAAGATTAATAAAATAACTCGAAAGTGAAAATAATTAAAAACGAACAAAAATATTCAATTGCAACAGCGAAGAAGGTTGTTGCAGTTGAATTTTTTTATGCCCAAAGTAGGTTGTTGAAGTTGAATTTTTTATTGCCCGAAGTAGGTTGTTGCAGTTGAATTTTTTTATGCCCCAAATAGGTTATTGCAGTTGAATTTTTCTATGTCCCAAGTAGGTTATTACAGTTAAGTTTTTTTATGCCCGAAGTAGGTTGTTGTAGTTGAATTTTTTTATGTCTTGTCTTATTTACAAAGATTCTGATACATCTTTATGCCAAAGAATATATCGTTATATCGTCATTTAATATACGTTATATCGTCGAGGCATATGAATAAAAACTGGGCAAGTGCGAGTCTGGCTCACTTTGTTTGAAGTGAAATTGTTTTATTTGTCATAAGTCATTTATAATATGGAATTCTTAAGACTATAAATATTTAACATTGACTAAAACAATTAAGAAGGGGGGCACAAATACTATCATGAATATCTCAAAAATTGTGATATCGAAATAGTGAAATTAAAAAGGACAAATATTTTTGCATATTTTTTAGTGTTTGTGTGATTATATAGAATATATTATACTTAAAAATTATGAAAATATAAATAAATTACATTTGGGATCGTTATAAATAGCCCTTTCGAATAACACTCCAAAATAAATAAGGAATTTAAAAAAAACATTTCGTGCGCTTATTTTCCACAAAAATGTTTTTAAGCTTTAGCTTTTAAAATATGTGCAGGCTAATATGCTATTACTATACTAACTTTCAAGTTTTCACGTCACCCAATTTCTGCTAAAAAATATGGCTCTGACAAACAGCAAAGTGGACATGTGAGTGACCTCTTAAGGGTTCCATTTCTCACTTTGAGTTTTTTAAAAAGCGTTTCGAAAAAGCATTCATTCATTAAAAAAACCCTTTCAAAATAAATACACAAAATAGATAAGGATATGATTGTGTTTACTTCATTTTCATTCTTTCTTGTTCTACCTGAATTATGTAGGTAGTCACTAAAGTCACATTATCATAGATTAAACACTACTTTACGAATAACGTTATTCTTATTTTATTAGTAACTTTTACGTTATTTATAAAGTTTATTAGTAACTTTTACGTTATTCATAATGTTACTTTATGAATAACGTAAAAGTTACGGAAATAATAGCATTTAAGCAGACGTCCGTATGTGGTATCATTACGAAACCTTTATTTTGACAGCTACGTACTTTAAAATGGCACCTTATTTCACTTTACGTTAAGGCAGCTAAATAATTATGGCTGCATTTTTAAATATTTCTTTCGGTAACTTAGTGAGTTTAAAAATATCAATAGAATTAATTGATCATACTAAAAGGTAAAACGACTAATTTTTAGAGTTATGTTTTAAAAATTATGTATTAAATTAGGTAGCAACAAAGGTCATAACATACTTCATCTCATTAAAAGTATTTTGCATTTGCATAAAGGCTTATAAAATCCGTTAAAAATTATGTATTAAGTTAGATAGCAACAAAGGTCATAACATACTTCATCTCATTAAAAGTATTTTGCATTTGCATAAAGGCTTATAAAATCCGTTAAAAATTATGTATTAAGTTAGATAGCAACAAAGGTCATAACATACTTCATCTCATTAAAAGTATTTTGCATTTGCATAAAGGCTTATACGATCCATTAAAAATTATGTATTAAATTAGATAGCAACAAAGGTCATAACATACTTCATCTCATTAAAAGTATTTTGCATTTGCATAAAGGCTTATACAATCCGTTAAAAATTATGTATTAAGTTAGATAGCAACAAAGGTCATAACATACTTCATCTCATTAAAAGTATTTTGCATTTGCATAAAGGCTTATACGATCCGTTAAAAATTATGTATTAAATTAGATAGAAACAAAGGTCATAACATACTTCATCTCATTAAAAGTATTTTACATTTGCATAAAGGCTTATACAATCCGTTAAAAATTATGTATTTAATTAGATAGCAACAAAGGTCATAACATACTTCATCTCATAAAACGTATTTTGCGTTTACATAAAGGCTTATAAAATCCGTACTCGCGAATTAAATGATGCGTGGGATCCATTTATGTTACACAATAGTGCTTTCCTAAAATACTTTTGGCTATGTTAAAAATAATAAAATTTCGACAATTCGCAACCGATATTTATAGTAAAAGGACGTACAAACTTTGATGCGTAACAAAATAACCTATAAAAACGCATCCCCAGTCATACATAATCTCTTTCTCCGTTGAAAACGTTCCTCTGTCTTTTCTTTTTGCTCATAAACTTATATGATGCTATTCTTTTTTCTCAGTCCACCGAACTTTAACGAAAAATAAAGGCAATACCAAGACCAGTGCAATACAACATGCCAATAGTTTAAAAGAAATAATCTATGTGATATTTCTCTTAATTGCACTAGAAGGTCTCGGACACATTTAACTGCCGTTAAAAGGGTGCGGGACCTTCTACTGCGAATTCTACTTATATTTTAAGTCTATATTATATCTGCGTAATATTACTACATTTAATAATAAGTTAATTAAAATATTGGCACAGTTAACTAAACTCTGTAACAATAAAACACTCTTCTCGCATAAAAGATTTGAACAATCCTAAATTTGCGTTTCGTCGCTTCGCATACTTTTCCATCATCGCTTTTACTCCCTACTAAACAATTTTCCGAGTCCAAAGCAGGCGCTCGACCTCATCTGAGTACTCATTACCCCTAACTTCACTTAATCGGACTTAAATATAATAATATCTATTATAAAAAGCAATAGCGATACGAAATGCCTTATCGTTTGGGTAATCGCTCCGCAGCCGGCACGCAAGCCAAATTTATATGATACGCCGTTGACCGGACCACTGTTTGCAAAGTTCGGTGAGTTATATCGCATTGTAAGTTTAGTTATATTCCTTGTAAGTTTAGTTATATTCCTTGTAAGTTTGGTTAAATTCCCCGTGAGTTAAGTTATATTCCGCTTAAGTTAAATGTGGGCCGGGGCGCTTTCAAAGGTCGTGTTTGTTGAGGAGTAAAGTTGATTGCCGTTAGGTTGTCTTGTGTAATTGCGCCTGTGTTATCTGTGTTTATGTATGATGGAGGGTAGTTTCTACTCTTTTATGAGTTCATATTGTCTTGAATAAAAAAGTATCTTTTTATTTGTTTATTTTGTCTTTATTTATAAAGAACTTCTTTTTTAATTTCTCTTCAGAGAATTGGCAGTTATATCAATGCAAGAGATAGTCGGAAATATACAAAATAAAACTTGTAAAAAATCAAATTATTAATATTGATAGAAATCGGAAAAAAGAAAAAGTTCTTCGTGGAGATTTGAAACAATGAGAATATTGAAATTGATGGTATTTCTAATAATTTAAAGGATACACGTAAAGGTTATTTAAAGGTTGCTATCCAGTATATTATAAATATTCCAACATAGGTCAAAAAGTTTAATAAAAGTTTGGCAAGTGCGTAATAAAGGACAAACAGAAAACTGTGGAACATTTAAAAGAAAACTGAGTGAAATTTGAGGAATTAAATTAAACATTTATGATGTCATATGAAAATAGCGTCCACGCTATTTAGACGCATGCAGAGGTAAAACTGAATAGAGATTATTAGTATCTCATTAATATTGTCTAATCTGAACGGAAATATGTAGTTAAATACTAAATATAATATTGAAACTCAAGCTGGAGACTAAATATAATATTGATACTCAAATATTCACACCTTAGCTTGCAAATTCATCAGTATGTTTAAACCATTAGCTCATTTTATGGCAAGAAAGAGATAGAATAAATTTAAGTGAAATAAAATTCAGTAGACATATATAAAATCCCATCAAAAAACATTAAATAAAAGACGTATTTCTTTAAAGAATTTGCTGTAAAAGTAGCGAGGTAAAAACAGTCAATTTATTTCAAATTTTGCCAGAAGCGCAGACTAACTCTAAGTTTTCTGCATATATTTATTTAACATTACATCTATGACAACATTGTACTTGGTCTCAGGACCAATGTGTAATGTTGTTTACCAGATATTTATCGCTTTAAAAACCAGAGTCAGCAAATATAAAATTCTAGTAATTTTACAGGTCTCATTATTTGGCAAAGCGATGGAGAGATAAGAATTTGTCGTCACTAAGTTTCATGCTTTGACAGACAAGATTCAATAAATCTAAACGGAAAGTATTAATTCGCTCATCTACATTTATCTAGCAAAGCTACCTTTTACGGCCAAGTTTTTAAAAAGGATCTTGGCACTTTGTTCGGAAAAGTTGACGAGTTTCTTTCAGCTTGATGGATAATATATTATTAATATTTTAACCAAATTTTAACTTTTCCGTTCTCTCCCTCTCGTTATCGTTTCCTTCCTCTTGAGCTCTTCAATATACTGAATTTTAGCAAAAGTTTGTTTTATTACTCACTTACAATTTTTAACTTTTTCCACATAGCGCTTTTTACATTCTGTAAAAGAAAAACCCCGTCCTTCAGCGTAGTCCCAATTTGTACACCTTAATATCATTAAGATTAAAATTAATTAAATGAACGCCTTCAAGCATATTTACCCTAGATAATGCAATGTACACTTGGGTACATAAGAAAACAGAGAATCCAGTATCAATGAGACTATTGTTGAGACTAATCCCCTGGCTCTCATAGACGTCTCTAGTTACGATGTGTGACACACATACAGGCTATCCCGCTCAATTGCTGTACTAATACGTATACATTCATGCACGAAGTCATGTCATAATTTAATGATTACTTTTCTATTCTTTTTATTACTATATCCTGACACCGTTTAACATTCTCCTGCAAATTTTCTTACGCGACGCAAAACATTTTACTTAATGCCAGCTAACTATATAAACTTCATAATGCCGCCAATGTAAATCCCGAGAAATTTCCGATCGTCGCCCTTGGCATACCATTCTCATATACTTCAAACGTCTACGAACAACTCAACTATTATACCATAATAAGATACATGTAGTATGGTACGAGTATAAACTTTACTGATTGTGTAATTTGGAAGTATGGAAAGGGAGGAGCTCTTACCTATGATCCACTGAATGCTACAGAATATTTAACCTGACTAGAAATATGCTCGGTATTTCCGTATACAAAACAGCATGAAATAAACAGGACCCATCGCCTGGTATACAAATTATACTGAATAAAATTTTTAATTAATTGCGTTTTTTAAAAACGAAAAATTTACTTTTTAAAAGTAAATCACTGTCACTTTTACAAAACATAGTAAATAAATTGAAAATTGATGTATATTAAGAAATCGCCTACATTTAGTAATACAAAAAAATACCAAACAAGTATATATAATTGTATATATATATATATATATATATATATATATATATATATATATATATGTATATGTATATGTATGTATATATATATATATATATATATATATATATATATATATATATATATACTGAACGTGGTTTATTTATTAATTTAGTACTTTTATGGTATCTGTTGTTACAATACAAGTCTGAGCCATAGAAACCTACTTTGTATGTACGTAACTTGACAAAAACTTTGTTTTTCTAACAATTTTTTAGTTATTCTTTTATTTATAGCCATCTTAAATACCATATTAGAAACAAATTTCAAGTTTTTAGCTCTGCAGGAAATTCCCTTATAGGATACTTCGTCACGTATCTCGGAAATAGACACGATAATATTTTCCGAGATACGTTCGAAAATATAAATACCAAAGTTTAAAATTTATCCCATATACTATAAAGCGAACTTCAAACCTTGCTATATTAAATATAATTGCAGGAGCGTAAAAATAACTACAAAGCGCTTTGGGTAAAGGGTCCAGTGACAAGTACAACAGCTTAAAACTTGGTTGTGTAGTACCCAGGCAACTAAAAATTTCGAAGCTTTGAGCAGATTTTCAGGCGAATTCCTATCACACACACACACACACATATATATATATATATATATGTGTGTGTGTATATATATACACTTCTACATTTACCGAGATTGACGTTGCATCATGAAGTAGTTAGCGAGCATTAAATAAGATGTGTTGCGTCGCCGCAAGTCAATTTGCTGGATAATGTCAAATGATATCCGGAAGAATATAGAAATAAAATGCTGCCAAGCGCGAGTTGGACTCGCGCACATTAAACTTATAAGTTTGTATTTCGCAGTCACTGTTAAAAACAAAGTTATTGCTGCGGTCGGTGCCGAAAGTGTACCGAATCTCAAAAACTACAAAAGAGTTGAAAGTTTATTTTAAGTTCTACTGCCTCAATTGTTTTCAGAATTTTATTCACGTTAGTTAAAAAGTTAGAGAGGAACACACTTTTTAAAGTTTTAGAAGCGTAATCTCATCGACTTTTGACATAAAGAAAAAAGTTCTTTCGTAAACTCTATCATTTTTAAGACCTTTATAATGATACCCTACATGCCTACGTGTACTGCATGTTTTTTTCATCCCTCGGTTACATGTGTGGAGTGCTAATAATATTTTTTTTCACAATTCCACTATTTCATTGTATAGCGGTGAGAGAGAGATAGAGGGGCAGCATCCACTTGGCAGAGGGATAGACGGGCAGGATGAAACTGTAAGGGTTTCATTAAATTATGTAATGGCTTGGTGGATGAATGTAAACCTGTTATTAGTAGTAATACATCAAACCTGGTCATACCCATTATGTATGCCACCCGTTGTAACTATATATATATATATATATATATATATATATATATATATATATATATATATATATATGTGTGTGTGTGTGTAAATAAATTTAATACTGAGTTGAATTACTAATTAACAGTAACTACAAAAGCTTAGTACGTTTTTAGATACATAAAAACTTTCAAACTTTTAATGTTAATAATATATTCCAGAGTATTAACATATTGCCTAATATATCTTTAACAGACGTAAAATATTGTCAATTTCTAAAAATTTTAAAATCTAAGATAATTACTAAAGTTTTCCTGTATCTTTCTACACAGATTCTGTCAACCTGATATTTGTTTTACTAGTTTCATAAATAAGGGAGAAATGCATTTTTTTTGCATATCTCTAACGGTATACCACTTAAAATTCAGAAAAATTGTTTTTTGAGTTTCTTCTAAGTAGCTGCTTCAGTATCATAAAAATCTTTTGAAACATATATAAAACAAAAAGAAAATTTCGGTTCCCCCTCTGAAATTATCATTTCTAGTTTAGCTACTACAAAATACAATTTATTACTATGCCAAAGTTATTTTAAAATATATATTTTCATGTCCAACGTCATGAGTGCTATTTTCTAGTTTCTACGTAGAACAATTTCTATTTTTAAATTAGCCATTTTCCAGATTTTTTTTTCTTTTTGAAATGTTGATTTTTAATTTTTCAGAGAAAAATTAAAAATCAACATTTTCAGACGACCCTTATCTACGAGAGTCAATTACATAATATATAAAAAAATCAACATTTTCAGACGACCCTTATCTACAAGAATCAATTACATAATATATCAAAAAATCAACATTTTCAGACGACCCTTATCTACAAGAATCAATTACATAATATATCAAAAAACCAACGTTTTCAGACGACCCTTGTCTTCAAGAATCAATTACATAATATATCAAAAAATCAACATTTTCAGACGACCCTTATCTTCAAGAATCAATTACATAATATATCAAAAAATCAACATTTTCAGACGACCCTTATCTACAAGAATCAATTCCATAATATAACAAAAAATCAACATTTTCAGACGATCCTTATCTACAAGAATAAATTCCATAATATATAAAAAAAAATCAAAGTTTTCAGACGACCCTTATCTACAAGAATCAATTACATAATACATCAAAAACTCAACATTTTAGACGACCCTTATCTATAAGAATCAATTACATAATATATCAAAAAAATCAACATTTTCAGACGACCCTTATCTACGAGAGTCAATTACATAATATATAAAAAAATCAACATTTTCAGACGACACGTATCTACAAGAATCAGTTACATAATATATCAAAAAATCAACATTTTCAGTCGACCCTTATCTACAAGAATCAATTACATAATATATAAAAAAATCAACATTTTCAGACGACCCTTATCTACAAGAATCAATTACATAATATAAAAAAAAAATACATTTGCGGGTTTGGGAAGAATTCAAAAGAAAAAAAAATTGGAAATAATCTTGTTATCTTCTTATTAAGATTTTCCCGGTGTATGTTTTATCACAATTGTAAAAAATTATTGCGAAATTCTAAGCTTAAAATAAATTTCTTTTAATTTTTAATCTTCCATGAACTTCAACGTAGGCATGTTTTTCATTAGTTTCTATTTTCATACGCAGTTTTTGGCGGTAATTTACAAACATTTAACTTCAATAAAATAACCTGTTTATAAATTACGTATGTGTAAAAGTTATTTTCACATAATGAGACCATTCATCATGGTGTAACAAAAATTATACAATACAATTATCGTCAGTACTATTTACCTTTTTTATACAGGAAATAATTACAAGAAAGTATTTAGTCGAAATAAGTGCCCTGACATACTATACAAAAAGAAATCATAAAATGTATAACACCGAAATATGGACAACGGCGCAGGTTATTGTGCCGATACTATTTTAAAACGCTTTTATTGACTTCACTTGTATATTTGTGTCAATGTATGTACGTATGTATATATGTATGTACGTATGTATGAATGTATGTATATATGTATACAGGCTGTCCTGTGAGGAGAGGACCAACGAAATGTTGGTTATTACACGTATGAAACAATAAATTTTATTATCCTAAGCTCAATAGTTTTAGAGATATGATTTTTTAATTTTTTTTTATTACTGCAATTAAAAAAAATGTTTGATTAGAAAACAGATTGAAATACCACAAGATGTACATGAAAGGATGTGGTTACAGCACAATGGTGCACCGGCCCACTTTTTGCGATAAGTAACTGTGTACTTAAATGCAACTTTCCCAACTCGATGGATGGGACTTGGCGGTACAATTGCATGGCCACCAGGTTTGTCAAACCTCAATCCATTAGACTATTTTCTATGGGGATATTTCAAGGAGGCGATCTATGAACTATGAGACTGCTGACAAAAATGAACAACAATTAAGACAAAAATTACAATTAAAAAATCAAAATTATTGTGTCGTAAGTGGTTTTTTCTTTAAACAACGAAAAGCCTTACGAAGTTGGTTATGCATAAGAGCTAGGGGAAGGCATTTTGAGCATTTGCTGTAATAAAAAAACAAAACAAATGCGGTATAGTCATTAATACTACACTTGTTTTATTTTACGATGACTGAAAAAATGGTCAATGGTATGGGTTTAGGAATAAAAAATATGTTACGAAATAACTTGGTACCAGAAAATTACACCTTTGTGGAAACTGGGTAAATTTTTCCAAGATTTTCCAAAATTTTCACAAGGATTCCATAAATTAAACAAATTTAAAAATCATGTCTCTTAAAGTATTAGGCTTAGATTAATAACATTTGTTGTTTTGTACATGAAATAACCCCCTCTATTACAGACATTTCGTTGGACCACTCCTTATGGAACACTCTGTGTATATGTGAATAAAGGTAATGGAATTTCTCAATTAAATTTTCACCCACTTCCAGATATCCGAACTATTTAAAATTTTGCACACTTATCAAGAACTGATGACCATACAGTATTAAAAAAATTCTAAAAACAATACAAAAAAATATGGTTAACAGAAAGATTAGTTTGGAAATAGTGCAACGTCTAAAAAGGATAGTAAACTGTCAGAAAATTACAACCTACGAACACGTGACTTGTCAAATCATCAACATCAAAAGTAAGCTAAAATTCATACAATTCATAAATAATAATAGAAACAACTGACGGGTCGTGACAATTATTCCACGCGGAAGTTTGCCATTAAAACTTATCTCCAATACAAGAAATTATAGGATTGTGAAGAATACAACGAAATAATTAATTTAAAATACGATTCAAAGGCGGTAAAGAAAATTATTTTGTTGGTTGACACATCGCTTTATGTAAATATTCGAGAATATCAGACTTCAAAAGAAATCTGGAATAATCTAGCATGTGGACGACTTCCATTAGATGCTGTAAGAATACAAAAAGGTACCGATTTTGTATTCTTACAGTGTACTGCCCAATTCGAAAACGGTAAAAAAGAGGAGATATGCAGTGTTCCTGGAATCTACCGTCAAAAGAAATTAGGTTTCGTTAAATCTAATGGATAAGTGCGAGCCGAGCACATCTTTCACTTCAAAGGACTCGAAAAGCACAATAGAGGGAAGAGAGACAGCTACAGACCGCTAGTATGGTTGGGGGCACGCCTAAGATGGAGTCCTCGTCAAGTAGGAGCATATATCTACCAATCACAAGACTGAGAGTCCGACACCGTTCAACATGCCATTAAGGCCAAGAAACAAACCAGCAAATTGTGGCCCTGTCGGCCACATAAGCGGAGTTTGTAGAAACCTGCCCATTAAAAAGGCAATATGGCTGAAACAGTTTTAATATGACAGTTGATTCAATAATAAGACTGTGCGTTTAAATATAGATAACAAAAGTATCATAAGTGTGATAAAAAACGACGAGTTTCAATAGATATCCAACATTAGACCTTAAGTACAAATTTGTAATTGAGAGACTGCATAAAAATACCGTAGAATAAGATTATGTCAAAAGAATTAATAAATATTAAGGCATGTTTACAAAAGCGTTATACAAAACAAAATGTGAAGTATAAAATGTAAAATTAAAAATGTAAAGTTTAAAATCCTTTGTGATAAGTTAAAGTTTAGGTGATGTAAAAGGTGAAATATAAAATGAAACATTTAAAATTGTAAAACCCTGTATGTAAAACCAAAGTTTAGATAATATAAGAGATGAAATATAATGTACGTACAGCTCAAACTTAAGTAAAGTAAAAGGTAAAATGCAAAGTATAAAATGAAAAATGTAAAATGTAAATGCATGTGAAAAGTTGCATTTACATTTTATTTTTTAGTTGCGTAACCTTGTGCGCTGTCGTAAATGTGAAATGTTAAATGAAAATTAAAAGTTTAATCCCAAATAAAGTTAGTCGTATATCCTTATGCATTGTTTTGAATGTGAAATTCTTTAATAGTTGAATTGTGAATGTGAAGTTTAAAGTTTAAAATTGGATAAGACTGGTTGCACATCCTTGAGTACAATTATGTTAAAAGATCTACCTTCACAAATAGTTGCCGATAAACAAATTTAAGACAAATGGTCTCAAGCATCCCACAATTTTTAAGTGAAAGTTAATTTTTTTGTCATCAGAGACATCCTTTCGCTCTTGACCAAAATCTTTATTCACAATTAAATGAAACTACGTGATGTAGTATTATTTCTACTTTCTTTGATTTCTTTACCACGACCTAGGTTTCGTTGTATTACAACATCTTCAGGTGGACTATTAACAAAGATTTTTCCTAATATCCCACCTGAAAATGTTGTAATACAAGGAAATTTAAAGAAAAAATTGAAAAAAAATCGAAATTTATTTGAAGTACCGACATGTAAACATAATTTTTAATAATCGGCTCACTGAAAACAATATTATCCTAATCCTTAATCAGAATCGCTTATCGTATACTTCCACGCTACCTCCTGCCCTATATCGCAGCCCTATATCGTGCCTATACACTCCAATATTAGTACTTATGATTTGACCTTTACTAGGCAATGCCAACTATTTCTGACAGCCCTCAGCTCGGCACTGATGGATGATTCGATTGTTACCGTGTATTGGAGACGGGCCAAAGGGCATGAGGTCGCATTGGTTCTGTTTATTTTCTAAATCAGAAATTATTTCCTCGGTCGAACGACACGGATAATATATTTTTCTAAATTGTTTACTACATATTTAATTTTTTCAAATATCGTTATCATCCTATCTTTAATAAATTCCCCAATTTGTGCAATCTGAGAGGTTATATTTAATATTCCATTTTTACGAAAATTATAAAGCTATATATTTATCTCGTGATTCAATTATATTATGATAAAATTATATATTGCATTAAATTTTAGAAAAAATGTTGAATATATTTGGCGTTAATTTTGTAGAAATTCATTATTCACAATTAAATGGATACGTGATGTAGTATTATTTCTACTTTCTTTAATTTCTTTACCACTACCTAGGTTTCGTTGTATTACAACATCTTCAGGTGGGCTATTAGCAAAGATAATCTTTAGGTCGTGGTAAAGAAATTAAAGAAAGTAGAAATAATACTACATCACGTAGTTTCATTTAATTGAGAAAAAATGTTGCAAAACCTAATATTTTATTAATTTTTGTTACGAACGCCATTTTGTAAAATTAATCATTGACGCGTACTTTAAAGATTGTTTGTAGAGTAAGTCAAGAATATTTAAATATAAAATTATTCTTTTCTCAATATAAAAAGTAATATCTCTAGTTTATGATGCACAGCCAAATTGTTTTTCCGAATATTTCATTAATTTTTTGGAAATACATCATTTACTTGAAATTTTTTTAATTAAATTGAATGTCTTATGAAATACAGCTATAAATTTTAAAATTATGTATTTTTAAAAAATATTGTTATAACATATCTCGTGAACTATTTATCCTACAGAGGAAAGTGCAAAACAATAATTATTACGTTACATGCTCCACAAGATTCATAACAATTATTTTGTTATGCAATAAAAAGTAAACTAAGATACTTTAAAATAAAAGTAAAATAAAAGTTAAGTAAACTAAGACACTTTAAAATAAAAGTAAAGTATAATAAAGATCTTGAGGAAATTCCAATTGTCCCTTGAGGAAATTTCAAGTGTACAAAAAATGTTCACTGTATGAAAAACCCAGGGTCATTCATTAATGTGGAAATTCTGATAATATCGCCAATTTATCCAAACGGTGTTTTTTTTAATTAACCTTTGTCATGGCGTGCACTTTGTTTTATCTGCCTATAATACAGGAATTGATTTAAAATTTAAAACGTAGGTACAGGGGAATAACAATTTCGAGAAAACCTACAAAATTGTCTTAATAAACTTACTTTTGTAAATATGTAACAAATACATTTTGGAGAAAACACAATGTTACTGTTTTACAGACATAGAAGAATTAAACAATGTGACTAAAAATTCTCCCTCGTGTATTACATGCGTTTAACTTAGACATTTATATTATAAAAAGATAGTAAAAAGCGAATTGTGTTAGAACTCCCACCAGATATTTCTTCACTTGAACTTTCTTAAATATGATATTTAAATGAACTACAAAAATACTAGCCAATTCTGCCAAGATCCAAGCTCAAGGTTCATCCTCTCAAGCGGCATATTCACCGTATGCCGAATACAAAATCAATATAACAACGACAAAACCGAGATATATTCCCGCATTAGACGTCCTAGGTATCGGTTTCGCATTGCAAGCCTCCCAGAATCTGCATACGACTTAGTTTGAATTACATTTTTCCTTTGTGAGCGACTGGGGGGAGGGCCTCCACGCGGAGTGGTCCCGTCGATACAAAATATGTTAAAGATGCTTTCGAGGCAAAATCTTGGGTCGCTTTGGGTCGAAGTGGATAGGATGGACACGTTTTGGGAGTTTGAACGTACGTCTTATTATACTGCGGCCGTGTTTTGAAGTATATGCGGCTGCGTTTTGGCATTTTTTACGTTTATTTCATTGTACTTGTCGAATTTATAGAGGTTTTTATCGGGAGATACCTTCTTTTAAATGAAAGTACATGTATCTTACATAAAGTTGAGCACATATATATCGCTCGGTAAAAGATCAAATGAATAATTAGCTTACAAAAATTAATAATCTAAACTAATATCAACAAATATGGGAGGGCTTTCATTTGTTTTGTTGTTTATAACTCAATAACTATGATACCAAGTCACGGAACGTTTTCGGCGTAAACATGCCAAATTTTAAAAAACATGGTGTTTAGGTAAACGCTACCTATAAAGTTTATCCGTAGTTTACCGGTTTCTAGTCAGGTTTTACTAACTTAGGTTTTGACGTGAAAATCTATATATTCCGTTTAGTAGTCACGTCAAAATTTTCGATGTAACGAAATTATGCTGAATTTCGTGGCACGGTAACTCTGTGGATAATGGACAGACAGGAAATTACGGTATGGTAATCATTCAGAAAGCTTACACGTTTAAGATTCTAGCTTGTTAAATTATTTCAACAATTGAAATGGATCAAGAAAAAGCAGAAAATCACACAAGCGATATTGGTTTCAGTATCAAAAATAATTGATGACTGCAAAATTAGATAGGTGATTTATTTAAATATATATATATGTATATATATATATATATATATATATATATATATATATATATATCTTTATTCCACTATTGTTGTGGAATACAATAGTGACAAACGTTCCTTGTGTTGATAAAAACAATACATTTTATCAAAATAAAAGACTTGTATTTCTTTGATTAAATTCCTGCAGATACAAAGAAATGGAAGGATATGACATTTTCACGTAAAATCCTACGACTCGCACACGACTGAGAACTTTTCGCATTTCTTTTCATGGTTTTTTTTCAGTAGTTTTGGAATACGTAGAAGGAGAATAAGAAAGGGGATGTGTGTTCTATTTCCGCATGCTTTTTAGAATATCTTTCCAAAAATGGAATTTGAAATAATACAAAAAAAACCTCAAATCAAACCCTTTAAAATGATACTCTACCTAAATAATATTTTTAATTCTCCTATGAATATCGTAAAAACGTTAGCTAATGAAAAATATATGGATTGATATAATCCGTTACTATGTTATTACGTTCAAGTTTCTACGTCGCATAGTTTCTGAGAATAGTTCATAGTTTTCTTCTACATTGGCAGATTGAAAGATGAGTAAGGGTTAGAGAGATAAGTAAGACAGACGCGAGTAAGGGTTAATTTTTTAAATTTTGAGCTACGAAATCTTAAAAATGTAACTTCCGTTCATATTAATATTTTTAGCATGTCTGAAACACCTGTGATACTGAAAATATTTGCAGAAATAATTTCTTTTCAAAAAGTGATTTCATGCAATAACTGCTTTATAAAAGCAATAGAAACATTTCCCTAACATTTCAGGATTACTTTTTGACAAATAACGTTTATTTTTAATTGATTTTTGAAAACTATTTGATTCTTGATAATACATAAAATACCCACAAGTTTTATTTCGAAATATTTATATTGTTTGTGTAATAAATAGTGTTTATTTTTGCCTTTTGAAATCATAATTGACTACGGATGTGGCCAAAAATCTGAGTCAAACCTGTTATTGATCTCTTAGTTAACACCATGTCAAAACTGCTATTTCCTTTTTTAAACTATGTTATGATATTTTATATTAAAATGTTGGTTAAAACAACGAACATTGAAACCATAAAATAATAACTATTTTATGTTTAGTATTCCTAATCCTTTTATCATTTGATACCATATCGTGTTAACCAAAATAGTTTAACATAATATTCAACAAATTTGAAATTATCATATATTATTTTTATCTCGTATTTAAGAAAAGCATTGATATATTCATGGTTTAATTTTTTTTATATATTTAATATCTGCATATTCATTGTCGTCCACCGATATTTATAAGTAAACGTGATTAATTATAACGGTTCGCCGGGCTCCTTCAGCATCCGTTCAGTTCAACTAATAATATTAGTTACTAAATCGAGCCTTAAAGGTATAACAGATTGTCAAGGACATTATTTTTACGAAACTCGGTATAGGCATAGCTGATAATTCGAATTAATATACAGATTACTTTTTTACATTAATACTAACTAGTGGTCGCCCTGTGGTTGAAATTCGACCATAATTCATTAAAATATAAAAGTTATTCAGGTTCTCTTGTCAAAGAGTTTATTTCTGTAATCATTGTATATAATTTTTTTAAATTTTGTTCTATTACGTTAGCTGTCATGTGTACGCAATATACTGAAAAAGGAGTACAAAGTTGCTTACAAACTTGCTTCCTGTTCACTTATTAATGTTATAGGTTTAGTATTAACATATACCATTAAATGGGGCAATATTTATATTCAAACTACTGATTACGTGTATCGAGAACTCAAAACTAGTATATTAACTTCGACAGCCTTAATCAACAATATACGTGGACTAGCCCACCAGTAAGTCCTCGCTCATATGAAATAGTCAGCTATGGCGATAATATTCTTCCTTTCGACAAATTTTTAATTTTTATATTATAGTTTACAATTTTTTAGTTTTTATCATTTAATTATTCTCCCAATTCTATTTAATTTAAGAATATCATCTTAATTTTAAAAAATTAATTAAGGGTTGTATTTTACAATAATTGGCACTTTACTGATACAGCAAATTGGGAAGGGGAGGTTGACCATTTCACGGGGTAATGTTGAAGGTAGACTACTGATAAAATTAACTTTAAGAAGACCCGAGGCCTGGTATGACCCGTGAACGAACAAGGGCAGAGTCTACCAGATTCCCTACTCACGCCTGCAACTTTATTACAAGGGAATAGAAATGAAATATTTTTAGGTTATTTTTTACCCAAAACAATAAAAGTAAACAAATAGTTTTCCTTTGTGAAATGTGTTAATGGACGACCTGTGCTCCCATATAGGTGTATAATATTCCCGAAAAATACATTTATCGTTCGCTTTAAAAAAACTAACATCTAAATAATTTCTGAAAGTTTTTCTATAATTTTTTTAAATTATATTTGGACTTACTCCATATAATTGTCAAATAATCAATCTAGTCCAGTAATTCTATTTCTTTAGTTTCATAATCATATGCCACTGTCTATTTAAAATAAAATACACCAATTATTTTTTCATGGACTTAAATTTACTCTATTAAAAAAATTTATTATCACAAGAGCTCTAGTTTTTGCGATCAACCAACACTCTAATAAGATATCATATTGCAACGTCGTGATATTTCATTAGTGCGTTGACTGACTGCATGCTGTGTGGTGACTGACTGCAAGGACATGCCGTGCGTTGTTGACTGACTGTATGCCGTGTGGTGACTGACTGCAAGGGCAAGCCGTGCGTTGTTAACTGAATGCATGCCGTGCATTTTGACAGATAGCATGCGGTGCGATGGCTGCTGCAATGGCATGCCCTTATTATTTTCCTGTTGAAACGTCTAATCTAGCATTTGAAACTGTACTTTCTTGCGACAATTATTATGTTACAAAGCACTACAATTTCAAACGACAGACCCAACTTGTTGAAGTGGCCGCGTGACACATAATATTTTTCCCTATTAATACACCATCTGTTGGCCCCGGTAATAAGAAATGCAAATAAGTCGCAAAAACAGCGGGCTGGGATTGTATAATGGTCCCACCATCAGATAATCATGTTACATAATATCACATATATTGCTACAAGTACGTTATTTGTGTTTATAATAACAATTTTAATTTGTTTATCTATCATATATATATATATATATATATATATATATATATATATATATATATATATATATATATATATATATATATAAACATCTTTATATCTCATTGCCTTTTCGCTTGTAACTTAAGTTGCGCTGGATCGATTCTGATGCAGTTTTCTCCATCATATAGTCTTTTATTTCGTTTTTTTTTGTATCCTCTAGCGTACGCTACAAATGGGGAATCAGCGGCGGCACTGGGTCACGAGAGCGGAAGTCGTTGCATCACTAAATTCAACTTCACAATTTCCACGCGAACTGTGCAAAATCTAGTTAAAAATAAAGGTACAAACTTTAACTAAATACTGTTGTATGCTTTCAAAGTTAACGTTTGCTACGTACGCTTTTATGTTTTTAGGTGTTTCAGTAGAGAAAAACGTTAGCTAACATTAAAATTGCGTTTAAATCGTGATGGTGCTAGTGTCAGCGTTATATTTAAATGCAATGCTACATTCTATACATATGACTGTTACAGATATATATATATATATATATATATATATATATATATATATATACATATATATAAGAATACAGTTTATTTTATAGTTTTATATTAAACCCTCAAAGTAAATTTTTAACGATAAATATTTTTCTACGAATATTCGCTTGCGCTGTTTCAGTTGAAAATAACTCAATTTTTATTCAATACCAAACACGACAAAATCGATAGAAGTGGCGGTGATAAGAGATAAAACTAAGACAACATGTTAAGTAGTTTTTGAAGTTACAAAAAAAATATTAATTATAATTTTGCAAATTTTTCACATCACTACACTTCTTATAGCTGTACATGGTATATTTATACAGTACATTAATAAAATTATATAAAATATTTAATCAAAGGCACTTAGAAATATAATTAATTATGAATATTTTGCCTGTACCTTTTTCGAAATATTTTCATGAAAATTTCGAAAGGTTCTCATGATTACGTTCGAAATATTTTAATGAGAATTTTGAAAGGTGCTTATGATTAATTTTGTTTTTTTAAATATATATACAAATGTATATGTAAAGATAAGTATATAACTTTAATAACACTCAATAATCTAAAATGACACATCTACTAAATACACCCTCGCTACATTCATTTCCTGACACTGAAATTATCGTACGGGTGCGTGCATATCATCAGACCCAAACCCTGACCCAGTGAACTAACTATCTATAAGAGTACCGGATACTTCATATTTGTATATTCCTTCATTATTTTCGTCTGAAGATTAAAAAGTGCGTCAGAATTTCCGTAAAACTTATTTTGGTACTACGAAGAAAGGCGGTTCGGAACTGGACGCCGCCATTGTTTTAAGGTAACCTCGTTTTCGACGACCGTCCTCGAGTTATTTTTAGGACGCATATTTTCTTCAACGTCTGTCGGCGAGATATGCAGAAGATCATTTCGTATGCACCTGTCAAGAATACATGCTGGATAAATTGATTTATCTGGAGTGTCCACGGCGATATAGCCATTATTATGTTGTTATAGGGCTGATGTTGGAGTAAATGGTAGCATAACACTTCTTATCGTGTGCAAATGAGATTCAGTTTACCAGTTTAAATAGCAGAAAAGAACAAATATATGTATATATACCACGAAAGTAAACTAGCAAATAATTGATTTTTATCAAAGTTTAGCAATTACTATATTGTAATATGTTAGTATATAGATAATAGTAATAAATAAGATGCACGTTTATCAATTTGTTAAAATTTAATGATTAATTTTTTCTCCTGAAGTATTTAATGAAATATTTGCTAATACACTACACAAGATTATGGAAGAATGACTTCAGGTTTTTCTCTCGAACTCTTACCAAAAAACCTTGAATGAACTGACGTCGGACAATTGGGTATTTGACTAATTTCTTTTTTCATTAATCATAATTTCAAGGTACAAGCTGATGAAGACTGAATTTTTTTTAAATAATGTTAAAAACTGACCGAGTTATAAAAGTTTAAATTTAACCTTTAGACAAGGACGGCAATACTATGTTGTGAGGTCATTTTTAATATTGCACATTATATTCTACAAGAGGAAAAGAGACAGGGATATGCTCAACCCTATCCGTATTTTCAAATTTAGAAGCCTATAACTGGCTTATTTTTCAATCAATTTTTGAATTTTTTTCAAGACTGGTTTTTAATTAATTTATATTTCATAAAAAATATCAAAATTTATAATGAGTCAATTACCGGATTGCGGTAATGAAAGCAGTTTTTTAAGGATATTTTACTTTTTCCTTAAACGTCTGTGAAATGTAAAACTATATATTCGCAGAACAATATCATTACCTGGGGTTATTAAGACAACATTGGCTGCCAAAATTCTTTATAATATAATGTCCCTTTTTTAACAAAAATATAATTTTGCCCCATGCGATACTGCACCGAAAATTGTTCACTGATAAAAAACTAATAATTAGATAATACAAGATACTATCTGTAAAATGTTTGGATATAAATCGAATTAATTATAGTTTTTTTAAGATAATCGAAAAGTTATCTTATTATGTTTTATACATCTAAGAAATCGACCCTTGTACCAAACTTTAATACTCAAATTATTAGCCATTTTAAAAACGTATCTATTGAAAAATTCATATTGAAATTCTGGCTTCTACCCGCTGCTTCGTGGGCATTGATTCTTCATTAATGTGGTGGAGTTTCACTCTCGTAATCGCAATCTTCGCATTTCAAAAGTATAATAAAGGCTTCTTACATCTTAGCTTCAACTTTAAATTGAAAATATATGGCAGTCTCGGTAACTTCTATTCATCATTTCTTAAGCCCGGATAATTGGTTTTTACTGCATGAGTACCAATAATTGAATTCAAAGTCCCGTCGAAAAAATATTGAATTTTCCCTTGAGACTTCATCGACACTGAAGTTTTGCGCGATAGCTTTTGCAATTGATCCAAATAGAAGTATGCTATCCGGATCTTACCGAGAATGGCTCAAAATAAGTAGAACAACTCCAAAATTCGTGCATTTTAACATCAGGAAATTTGGCCACGTTTCTATTTACTGGGCGCAGCTTAGTTACCGGCGCAATCTGTACATTTTCTGCCTTCTCCTTAATGTATTGAAGTATTCACTTAGCCCAGATTGGGCCTAAATTGTCAGCCTTAGGTGCGCCTTGCCTTGAACTCCCCATTTTATTTTTTTATTGTTTCAACTCTTTTTCTTTTCTTTTATCTTCTAAATGTGTTTACAATCTATTGTAGTCTTCCACAGCATATAGTATATATATTTCTTTACTTGAAGATATTGCTACTATAGCAAATAGTTTGCCTTACAAAAGTTTACATTAAAGACAATAAAAAAATGGAAAGCCAAACAGTTGTTGTAGACATAGTGACATGCAGCTGAAATATATACATATATATAAATATATATATATATATATATATATATATATATATATATATATATGTAAATTTGGAATCTGTAAACTGTCAAAATTGGAAGCTATACGAAAATATATTACGTTTTTCGTCCAAAAAAATCCGCTATTGAATATATATTTAGATGCTACACTTCAGAACGTATGACGTTAATCAAAACTATAATTCTTTAGTTTTTATCCAAAAATTTCAATTTATACTAATAAGATACTTGTTTGTCGTTAAAGAGCGTAAAGAAAGTATTAAATCATACCATATGCTATTACCAGACTTGTTGAACTTCTAACGTTGTTTTATCTCAAGAATAGCCTGCTAATTGAACTAACTGTTAATGCTTAACTAATGGTACGGTCTGTAAATTATATAACTGCTTTATATGCACTTCCGCTAGTGAGTTAGAAGAAGCCTTCAAACTTTAATCTTCGGTAGATGAATCATGGAGATAAATCCTCAAGGAACGCTAAACGAGGGCCATTCAACAACGCGAAGTAGGTATCATAAAGACGACCTGGTTAAGCTACTGACGTTGCTTCTTCTCCATGAGAGCAGAGTTAGAGTATCTTACTGAAGTCAATATGTGGAGAAAGTTACTTGACATGGTAAAAAAATTCGTCATAGTTATAAATTTGAGTGAATGGAGATCTAATGAAAATAGATGACTTAAAAAATTATTTTTTATTTTATTTTTCTTATTTTATGTAGAGGCGAAAAAACAAACACAAAATATTTGAAATAAATAAATACTAAATACTAAAGAACGAAATAAGCTTGTGTTCTAACATTTCCACAAAGAACAAAGAAAAATAAATACCTTTATAAAATATTCAATTAATACAACAATACATAAATGTGACAATGTTAATTGAAGTAAGTGAAACAATTTTTTTTTAGAAAAAGACATAAAATTAATATGGAAAATACTTGTTATTAACTTATCAGTTAAATAAAGCTGCAATTATAGATTACAAGTTATCTATGTAAGGCGCTCTATTTAACTAAGTTGGACAACAATAAATAAAATAAAATGATAATAACATTACTGATCCATCTGCTGTGCATGAATTTCATGGAGCCTGTTCTTTACATCTGATCGAAACTGGGGCGTGGGCTTGCAAGGATGTCAAATGTCAACATCTTTGTCAGCGTTTGTTCGTGCATTATCGACATGAAATAAGAGACGGCTAGGAGTTAGTTTGGGAGTTCGAATCTTTATCTGACTCAGTAGAGATTTGGGACAGTCATCAATTCCAATAATGAACGTCTATGATAGAGGGCATCACATTTATAATTATTAAGTAATACTTTATAGGATAATTTACAGCCACCTGTAGGTGGCTGTTAATTACGATGCCAATGTGGAATTATCTCTTAAAAATGTGGAATGATGTCTTGAAAAATTAAGGTTATGTTAATGTAATCAAATATTTCTGCGATAACGAATGATATATCATTGCGATAATTTACAATAACGCACACGTAATAAATCGTTTATTAAACGTAAATTAAATGTAAAGGAAATAGGGGAGAATAGGGAAATGGGTTCATGTGTTGTATAATTTTTTATATAATTTTAAAAAGTATGTATTAAGAAATCTTTTTATTATAAATTATTATTCTTTTTTATTTTACACAATGCTAACAATATTAGTTTTGTTAAATCAAATAAGAAAAAATGAAGTATGTTCTGGAAATAAGCTCCGTTAACATATTTCACGCTTTCCTAATTTTTTTTCTGTTCTTACTTCCATCAACGGAGCTTATTTCCAGAACTTAATTCATTTTTATAAAAATTTGAAAAAATATGTATTAAAAAATCTTTTTATTGTAAATTATACTTTTTTTAATTTACACAATGCTAACAAAACGATTATAATAGAATTTTTTTTCAATTTCTTTTATTCATCTCACTAAACCGATTTATGCCATGTGTCAAACAAGTATTAAAAAATACAAAAACACGAAATAATTATGTCCCTTAAGAATGAGTGTATAAAATATGTAATTATTATTAAAAAATACAGATAAAAACGTCTTGATATTGTTAATACAGAAAGTGTTATTTACATTTTCATTATAATTATAATTATGAGACTGCATAAAAATATAGAATACATTAACAATACATTCGAATACATTTTCATAATTAAAAAATGAAGGCAGAACATAAGTAAACGTTAATTAAAACGTAATAACTCACAGATAAACGCTATTTTAAAAAGTATTTAACCTTTCTTATGCCCTTAAAGCGCAGAAAATATTGAAACAAAATGGATTTAAAAAAGGATCTCTGCTTCTTTGTTTAGATAAATTCATTGTTTATTCGTATTATTGACATAAATAAATACAAGAACAAAGTAAAGGTATAAATACGTTTAACAAGCTTAACTTTTTTTATATTTTGCGATACTAAAATGGATAGATCGCATTATTAAAATGTATGAGAAACTCTACTAAACTAAAAATTGCAGTCATATTAACCTTTAAAAATACAAGCATCAACAAATATAAAACAAAACGAACCGAATAATAATAAAGAAGTGTTTCTATATTTATGTAGCAATTAAATATTTATAAAGTAGTTGCGAAACGATCTTGTGCATGACAACAAGTGAACAATAAAAGATTAACAAAATAAAGCATAGAGCGGCAACAATATTATTATGAAAAATTGTTGATAAATATTCATTACTTTAATCATTTTATTAGAGAGAAGTGTGTCAAGAACTGCGAGTATGTTTTCGAAGGAAACTAGGAAAATGTGCTAATATCGTTCAATTTGGCATGACTTCATTGCTGCTGCGCTAGTCCGGTGTGAGACATCTTAATATGTAGCATAGATAGGACTGTAGGAGTATTATAATTAGACCGTAGACCATCTAAAATAAAATAAGCTGTGTGTAAAGTAGCAAATTTATTGCAAGATCGTAAGAATATGAAGGTTTTTTCCAAAATAAAAAAGAAGAAAAATTACTACGGCGTTTATGATGAAAATTCGCGTACAAACTAAATTTTATATATTCAAATATAAAATTTACAAAACATGTTCAAATGAAACAATCGAAGGATGTACAATCATACCACAAGAGTTTTATTTTATTATTTATTAATTTACTCTTTCATAAATTAATGGACATGCTCTGAATTCTTAAATCGTACTATTCTTAATCTCGCTATTACAAGAATGTAATTAATCTGTTTTACATTACAGTCGATAAACATATTTTTAGGAATTAGTTATCATTAATTGAATTTTATAGGTCTGTATAACCATCATTCTGATTTGTCGAAACCTTATACGTACAAACATGTTTAACCGTTTACCAAACAAAGACGAATTATTTGTCAAAATTCGGTTTAACCTTTTAAGCTCTATTTAATAATAAATACACATTAACCTCCTTTCGACTACACCGTAATAGAATGAAAATTTTTGCAATATGTCTCAGAACATTAAAATAATTTATATCCTTTGTAGTGAGTCTGTATAATCATAGGAAATTAGGTAGTTTTAGCAAATTATTCGAAAACTTGTCTCTCATTCATCGGTTTTCCTAGATAATGCAACAATTTTTTTCTTCTTAAAAATAGCAATTAGTTCTCGGTGAACTGATTATGATTTTGTTATTTCATAACACCAAGTTTAGCATTTGTTAAATAAAAATATAAACTTAAAAATTTTAATTAAATAAATAGCATACAACCGTGAATTTTTCACGTATTTTAAAAGAGCAATACATAAAGTCTGAAAAAAATAAGCTCCTAGGTTCTAATGAATTAAACTGTGAATCCTGCTTAAACACGTATATATAAATATAAAGTAACTTTGTCAAGTATCAAAAACAAGCTATTAAAAGTCTCATAGCTATATTATGGGGGTTGGAATGATGGCACCATAAAAATATAAGATTTAATGATTACTCCTTAGACAGCTATTGAATAGTTAAGATCGATAACACTTTTATCAAAAATCCACTACTGGCTATTTGAAACTAATAGAACAATTCGAGAAAAAAGCTTAGAATAATAAAATTCAAATCATCGAAGGCAAAGCTTTCCGAGCTTTTCTGTAAAAGGCGAATAGCCTTACCATGAGACATTTGCATCAGTCTCCCAAGGCGGTTTCTTCGAAGCCTTCTGGAAACCAGCACCTCCACCCGCGAACATTTAGATAAACGATCCAGTTTGAACTTCTTCTTCACTTTTTCACTACACTTCTTCACTTCATCAATACTTTCGATTTGAAATTGTAACTTAACTTCACTTTAAATATTTTCCAAAGGACTTCAACATAACGAGCTTAAAGCTTCGCTTGAGAGTTTCTTGAGCTTTTAAGTGTGGGCTTCTGTGCTTTTCTTCCGTTTTTATTTTCAATAAATACGTCGGGTTTTCTCTCGTCGGAGATACAAATTCATGTTTTACTGTACAATACGATTTAAGAAATTTACTTTTTATTTTATTAGACACGTTATTTCCTTCTCGATAAACGTTTCTTGTTTTGTATTATTAAAATTTATTAAAAATTTTTGTTCATATCGAATCAAAAAAAATTTTATTTAAAAAAACTACAAATTTTTTCTCAATATTGACCACGTTCACAAAATTATTTTTGTAATAGAATGTTTGTTTAAAATGCAGAGCTAGTTAATGTCTACTTTTCACAAAAAAACTAGTTTAATTTTGTGGAACAAAAAAGGATGTCTACAAATTAAAATACTGACATCTAAGGACAAATTTTTCGAAGTTTGGAAAAACAAGTCCAAAATTATGAAAGCTCTTAATTACCCTGAGCTTAGCCCTTCAACCCAGATGACATAACAACGTACTGTGTACCACATTTAGAAAAACACTCAATATTACACTTAATCCGTATATATCCGTTCTGTTAACAATTTTCCAACACAACTGTAAACACAAAGCACTATAAACCAAGGAACTAAAATGTTAGTCTACGTGTATTCTTTCAAAGCACCAATCATAAAACGTTTGTATTGCAAAGATAACACATTAAATGAATGGTTCTCTCAAAAAATGACGCTCCTCTATAACTCAACTCGACGGTAACTTTGATTATGAAATAAAAATGTCAACGATACATAAGATGTCATTTGAATTTAAGGTGGATAGGTCGCTGGAAATATGATTATTTCATCGGGTGCACGAATGAGAAACTTATTTTTTTATGTAAATTCGTACTCAACTTAAGTTTTTATTTATCGACAAATTACCGACATATCTTTTGACAGCACTTGTAAATAACAAAAATTTATTGTAAATTGAGCAGAAATTTGTGTTGTCCGCCGACTCGCGCATTATCTAAATGAGGGAAAAAGATGGACAGATCGGGTGACCTAACACTAGTAACGTTTTACTTAGAACGTTTATAAATATGCGTATGTATTTATTTATATGCATGTACAGCGTGTCCGAGTTTAGAAGAATAGCTGTATCGATATTTAAATGTTTCTTTTGTGGAGAATCTTTAGCGGGGTGGGAATTTAATGTTCGTAATTATATTTCGAAGAGATTTTTGAAGAAATTACCTGCTAAATTTGCTTGACCAAACATAGAGGAAAATTTCTTTAAAAATAAAACAATAGAAACGGTGGAAAACAACTTCAAAATTGATAACGTAATAATCTATTTCATTAAAAAGATATTTTCATATTTCATTGCTTTTTAACAAGGAAATATCTCAAACTATAACTATGTAGACAGTTACTGTAATATGTATTCTTCCTAATGTAATTATGAGCAGCAAGAACAATAATATACCAAATCAAAAATGTAGCAATTTTTTAAGATATTTCAATACAAACACGTACATTTTTTCAACCTAGGTCGCGGTAAAGAACTTAAAGAAAGTAGAAATAATACTACATCACGTAGTTTCATTTAATTGTGAATAATGAATGCTACAAAATTAACGCCAAATGTATTCAATATTATAAAATAATTAAATCACATTGATCAAACTTAATAAATAAAGTATATCTTTACTCTCCGATTTAAATTCAAAAGTACAACAAAATAACTTTTAATGTAAGTTAGTATTTTTTATTAAATAATACATTTATAACATTTCATCTTAAATTTGTAATCGTCTATCAGAGTAAATATCTTATGCCAGCTGGTCTCAATTTTTTTTAAAGCCCTTAATTTCAAACTGTAGCTTTATATGCCAAGCTGTAAATCCAGATAAAAAGCAGCAAGCCCAACTGGAGACTTATCACGGGGCATTGCTCACGACGAAGTATTTGGAACGGTTAAGGCTCAGCAATAAGATTATGCGTCCCAAGTGTAAAGCGAATGAAGAGATTTCTCCTTATTCCATTACATAGTGTAAAAGTTACCTCTGAATGCGGGAACCTCATTCTGGAAACCTTCATTATTTATAACTCGCTTTATGCATAGGGTGTCTATTAATTGGTGGAATATGATTTTTTCGGATTCAATTAGGAAATATAGGTCGAAAACGAACTATGTTTCTGATTTGAGCCTTTACAACAGAGAAATAATTAATTTCTCAAAAAAGATGATATTTTTCTTCATAAATTACCAAATTCGAACGAACCAATTCTACGAATTTTTTGATTCATTAGTAGAGCAAGCGTTTTAGTTAGGATTTAACAAGAATAAATAAGGCGAAAAATACCTATAACGTTTCTTTGATATGCGTCTTTGTAATGGAGAATTTTATATTTCAACTGATAAATTTTAAAATTGTTATGTTTATAATTGCCTGTACATAGAATATTACTTAATTAGAATAGAAATAATTTTCATTCGGATTTCTCCAGAAAAAAAAGGAAAACGAAAATGGCATGTGACATTTTTTTTATTTTAGCCCTCAATTTCAAAGGAATCATTTATTTCCCAATAAAAATGTTTTTTTTTTAATTTTCATCGTTTTCTCAATTATAACCTCATTTATATATTTTGTTACCAAAAACCTAACATCACCAAAAAAAGACAGAAAAAATCTTAATTAATCCGGTTATCCATTTTTCTTTCCGTGAAGAAATACTAGTGTCGCTAAATATTTCAATCCCAATAAGACGTTCGTCGTGTCGTATAGGTTTGATGGTGCCACGCAGCGCTATGTTTACAGTGCGTTTGACGCTTAACTTTTGTGTTAACGTTGTAATAGTATATCTCTGGAACGGGATGCGATACAAGAAAAATTTACGGACCATAATTACCTTAATTTATACTCAGGAATCCATGGAACCCCGGCTTATAAAATTAGTTTAACGACGACCTGTATATCAGCCTCTATACCGTCTACGAATATAGTTGTATACTAATATTATGCAGATTATCTGAAATTCAAAATAAAATATATCTTTCACACAGTAGATGTATTATTTTGGCCCCGTCGCATCATTTTAATTAAAAAATGATATATTATATTGGACCCGGCGCGTCGTTTTAATTAAGATACTTTAAATTAAAAGTAAAGCTTTTACCGATTAAGACTATCAAAACTATGGTCAAAAAAAGTCACAGAAAAAACCAACGATTGTTTTATAGAGAATAATTATTTTCACAGTTTTATCAAGGAAACACTATATAAATCACATATTATAAAAATTAGAAACTAAAAATAATACATCACAGATCGTCCAAAATACAGATATAAATAAATAGAACGAAGCATAGCTTTTCTCCGTTCCCTTTTGACACAAAACTTACTGATCACAAAACTTACTGATCAAACTTACTGATAAGAAAGCCATATAAAAGCCTTGATCGCTAATAAAAGATGATCCTCTCAAATATGTATTTACATGTGTATCTCTGTAAACTTGACCGGTTTTTATTGAATACTAATTACAAATGAGAAAATCTTTAAGTCGAGCTGAAAGCTTACGGGGAAACGGAAATTCAAATATCTCAATTCCGTGGCAGCGCTAAATTTTATTCCCGTCTCGAATTTCCCCGGGATACCATTCGGGATTAATTGAGGATAAACGATAAATCGCGGTGCGCCTTTGCAGCCGGTGGAAGGGCTGAAATTTACCGCGCTTGTCCGGTGGAAAATGTTATATATCTGACGAGAACAAACGTCGGATATCGTTCGACGCAAAACAGATTACATCGGTCCCGGTGTTAAGTAGTGGTTGGCCTATAAGCAATAGGCCGTGAGTTAGGAAATGCAGAAAGGGGATAACGGTCGAGGTTATCTGAAATGCCTTAGAAACATATTTAAATATACCATTAAATGTGATTATAGTTCGCACCGGCCGCACCAGAAGTTTTGTAACAAGGCTTTTATTATAATTTACATCAATTATTACATCTATATCAAAGTATTTCAGCATATTTCAATAATATCTATTTTAAATTACAACAGCCTATTCAATATCGGTATTACCTTAGATCAAAATTTACTTTAAAAAAGGATTTTTACAAGACCTATGAAATACTTTCTTTATTGGATTGAAATAATCCATTAAAGAAAAAAAAAGTAAAATAAAAGTCATATATTACATTACTTATTTAGGTCTATGTTTATCTAAGTACACTATTACACATAATATAATTATTATTTAGGTAATTACTGTACTGCATACATTCTTAAAGGGGATGACTTTATTTTCACTTGTTTTGAAGAACTAATTTTTTCGGGGTTGAAATGGAAATTTTTCAGTCTGCAAACACCAGATTACTTCATGATATTTGAAGTTGACCCAAACGGTAGCAAAATGAATTCATCTTTACACATTAACGACAATTTTTAAATGTTAGTACTTCTCTATATACATTAAGTCTATTGGCTGAAGTATGTACACATTGTTTCAAATGATGAGTGTCATTCTTGTAATACAGCTGTTAAATATTTGGAGATCATAATCAGTCGATTATAGAACATCTGGCCCTTTAGTTGTGAACAGATTTAGTTAAATGTTAAGTTTTATTAATAAATAACAAATATCGTCAATAAAGGTGATTCCATAATTTCTTCAAGTAACATATATAACGTTATAAAACAGTAAAACTAACTGTATTTTGCTAAATTATAATGGAACGAAATAATATGCACACAAGCGAGACAGCACTGGAATGATTATTTATTACGAGTGCAGTCGGAAACGGTGAATTAAACTTGTTAGGAAAATAATAAAATTCTTTTCAATATTTCTCAACTGTCAATAAAACGTAAATTTGGTTGACTGAAAGAACCGGTAAAAGTTACCTTCGTTAACCAAATATTCCAGTGGCAATGTTTTAGTCTAAGATAAACAGGAATTTCAGTACCCGAATCCGAACTGAATACGAGAAACCAAACGCTGGACTCTTGGTGGAATATCAAATTTGTTAAACCCTTGGAAATTCTACGGAGATATTTATAGTGCATATCGAGAGTTACGGTCAGTAATTAGGTGATTAGTTAATAAACTATGCAGTTAATGGTACAGACATTATTTTCACCATCATATTGCTAGATTATATACGGCAAAACATGTTCGTCAAAAATTATCAGATATTAGATGGCGCAAATCATACAGAGTAGTTCCAATATTTAAAGTGAATAAAGAAATCATCATATAACAAAAAAGATCATCTTATAACAAAACGACACAGGTTAAAAAGATCGTTAAACCAAAGTTTTAAAATATTACAAATTTTGGGACGAAAATTGTTTTTCATTATTTACCAAGAAAAGAAAAACGTCCTAAACTCTATGTGTATATTGTCACTGCCTATCAGATGGCGCAAATCATAGAGAGTAGTTCAAATAGGGCGGTGGTTTAAAGTGAATAAAAAAATTATCATATAACAAAAAATATTATCTTATAACAAAACGACACAGGTTAAAAAGATCGTTAAACCGAACTTTTAAAATATTACAAATTTTGGGACGAAAATTGTTTTTCATTATCTAAAAAGAAAAGAAAAACATCTTAAACTCTATATCAATTTTCACGTTCACGACAATCAAATATATATTTTTGTGCCTCCATTGTTTCGCTAGTTAATTAATTAACAATTATTCCTTTTCTTGCGGCTTATGTAGGCACGTCGTCCAAAATTAGATATGTAAAAAACGTCATACAACAAAATTAACCACTTATGAAGTGTCCAGTTGAATAGTGCCTTTTATATTTATATAACAAAATGAAATCCAAATTTAATTTCAAAAAGTAAATATACTGGAAGTCAAAAGTAAATAACTGAGAATTAAATGAAACTACGTTGTATAGTATTATTTCTATTTTCTTTAAGTTCTTTACCACGACCTAGGTTTCGTTGTATTACATCTTCAGGTGGGATATTAGCAAAGATTCTTCTTGTTATGTTAGCAAAGATTATCTTTGCTAACAGCCTACCTAAAGACGTCATACAACGAAACCTAAGTCGCGGTAAAGAACTTAAAGAAAGTAGAAATAATACTACATCACGCAGTTTCATTTAATTGTGAATAATGAATGTCTACAAAATTAACGCCAAATATACTCAATAAATAACTGAGCTCAGAGAGAAACCCTCCAAATTAAAAAAGGAAATAAATGTAAATTAGTATGCTGCAACAAACTATCGCTCAAAACTTTTGTCTTATCAAAAAAGAAAAGATATATCAGACATTTTAACTTGGGATGTGGACCTTTTCTAATTTAAAATTGTATTTCTTTTATTTCTGTTTCATTCAAACACAATCAGGAAATTATTATCGACAGAATGGCATAGTTGAATTCAATCATCAAATACAAACTCCATCTTTCATCATCCTGTACAATCAGCAAACGCATACACACGTAAACGTACGTGCGTGGACACGCTGCACAAGTGTTCGCACCCATGTGACACCGGTCACCGGGACACCGGGATTTCGAGAGGAGCCACGGATATTCGAGTCGCGAGAGAGTTTCAGATTATCCGCCGAATCTGCGTGTGAAATCTGTAATGAGCGAGTGGAATAGAAGTATTGTTGGCTGCGTCGCTCGCGGCGTCTCAAAATCGGGTCTGGTGTTTATTTTTACCACCGAGCTTGTCGTTTTATTCATATACGTGCGTGCAATGCATATGTAGGTGTGTAATGTATCTTTGTGTATGTGCCTTGTGAGCGCGTTTTTACGTAATGTATATAAATCATATTTGGCTATTAACAAGAACTGTAATTCAGAGAACAGCTAAACACTTAACTAGGAAGTTTTAAACAATTTTATTCAATTGTTTAATCGGTAATGACTACAATTTTTTGCGCGCACACTATATATATCAAAACCATTAAGTGACCATATTTTCCTTATAGATCTAGTTTAATAGAATTTACGCCCCATCTATTTTATTTCCATGCAAGCCATGAAAAAGACAGATGCGGCTAAAAATACATATTTCACTAACATTAAAAGGCTGAAGAATATGCATGAATGACTAGCAACGGAAGTGGAAGAACAGTTGGAATTATACTACTCTCAATGTTTTCAACGATTGCTGTAGAAGTTAGCCTTGCGAAATAATTTAAGTAGATATATAAACTACCCTATATCTCTTTTAAACTCTATACTACACTATAACAATTAGCATAATTATCTTCAATTATGGAAACGATATTTTTATAATTTAATGTTATGATGCTCACTTCGTGGAGGTTCAGTGAAAATTAATCTGACTCCTTGATTGATAACTCAATTTTGTAAACATACTTTTAGATGTACTAATAAATAATGAAACAAATACACAACCAGATGAATCAAATACATGAAATACACTTAAATATATTGATAACTTACAAAATTCATAATTAAACAGCGATATTATGTGTATTTATTAAACATATTTAAAAAAATCCGGAAAATAAGTATTTATTTAAAAAAAACGTAATCCACCACCAACCCGGTTGTAATTAGCTCAGAGACTGTGAATAGATCTAAACCAGTTATGGTAGGATGCTGAAATAACAATTGACTAATTTTTATACTATTTAATGGCAATTATCAAATTGTCAAGATTATCTTAGCTACTTTCTATACTAGCTATTATTGTATTTGCGATATGCGCCGATGAATCAACTTTCTTTCAGTGCTATAAGTTCCTAATCGAATATGTTCAATGATGCTCTAGAATAGTAACTCGTTTCTACTTATGTTAAAGAAAAAAAACAACAGACTCCATTTGGAGCTTGGCATAAAATTGGTCCAAGAAGAAATCTCAGAGATGATAAAGACATACAGAGACCGAATCGCTAATCATCCCAATCCACTGGCTATAAACCTGATGAACCCAATAACGGCACCCAGAAGGCTTAAGAAAAAACTTCCCCAAGACCTTATATAGGGGCAAAATGAAATGAGTTCAAAAGGACGAACTCAGTACAAGACATGCTAACATACGCACCAATTGCTGAATGTCTCAAATGACAGATTGCAATAATAATAAAAAAAAAAATAATAATGTTAAAGAGCCTTCAAAACAACTCTTAAAGGAATCAAAACTTTATTAATTATAATTAGCGTTAGCGTACGTCATCATTAGGGTTAGAGAACACACACAAATTTCAAAATCACTGTCATCGTGTTGAAATCTTTTTGTGTTTTGTAACTAATATACTAGTATAATCTAATATACTCTCTATATACTCGTATGGATATACTCGTAATATGTCCATAGTTATAGAAATAAAATCTGTTTAAATTTACAAGTTGAACAAGACTTTTTAATTTGAAACAGATTCTACATATAAGCATTTTTGGGATATAAATGTTGATTACTTGTTTTATTTCTGTGTGCTACTTACAATAAAAAACAATAATTTATACTTGACAATACATTTTTAAAAAAAATTTGGTTCAATATTTGCATTAAAAACAAACATCTAAATATAAAGTCAGTAATAATAAAAGTCAATAATCATTTACTAAGCTGAAATTTGGAGCATCCACAATTTTAAAAGAAGGGATATTTTACATTTGGAATATTTCACATAAAATCGCAAAAATGCAAAGGAAAAAGAAATAAAGATATAAGAGCCGTGTGTATTGAAAACGTTGTCTCTTATTTCATAAATTCCGTACTCAAAGGATTTAGACAGAGGTTAGTGAAAAAATCTAGAAAATCATGTCCATTGTGGGAAATTGGCCATAGAAGATCGGATTGACCTCAGATTTTCCACAACAGCCCGATGTAACCAATTTCAACATTAATTTCAACATTTCACAATTAAATGAAACTACGTGATGTAGTATTATTTCTACTTTCTTTAATTTCTTTACCACGACCTAGGTTTCGTTGTATTACAACATATTCAGGTGGGATATTAGCAAAGAACATCTACAACATCTTCAGGTGGGACATTAGCATCTTTGCATCATCTTTTTAGTAAAGAAATTAAAGAAATGGAAATAATACTACATCATGTAGTTTCATTTAATTGTGAATAATTAATTTCTACAAAATTAACGCCAAATATATTCAATATTCTTCATTTCAACCAAAAAAATTGAAAGTAGTGATTTTCATTTAAAGAAATCCATTAATTTCAAGAAAAGATAATTTGATTTTTCCTATTATAAGCACGTGTCATTATAAGCACGACGCGCTGTTCTCAAATACCTTTTAGTAAATTGTATTTTAAAACATACAATCTAAGCACGACACGCTGTTCTCAAATACCTTTTAAAGCACGACACACTGTTCTCAAATACCTTTTAGTAAATTGTATTTTAAAAATTATAAGCACAACACGCTGTTCTCAAATACCTTTTAGTAAATTGTATTTAATTATAAGTACGACACGCTGTTTTCAAATACCTTTTAGTAAATTGTATTTTAAAAATTATAAGCACAACACGCTGTTCTCAAATACCTTTTAGTAAATTGTATTTAATTATAAGCATGACACGCTGTTCTCAAACACCTTTTAGTAAATTGTATTTTAAAATAGACAATCTAAATGGCATCAAAATGGCTGTGCAGTTTTACGAGAATATTCAAATCGACTATGCATAGTATATTTCAAATCGACTAAGCACTTTATGCAGTCAAAGTTACCACGTATTTACATAAACATTGTGCATTCAAATACTTGTTAGTTGACAATTAATGCTAATAACCATATTTAATCAAAATTACGTCATTTTCATTATGTTTTGTTATTAATGACCTCCTTTTCCCCCTCAAACATCATATCCCCTTCTCATGTTACGGTAAGCTTGTTACCTGTATCTAACACTGATACGCCGCCGATACCATTAATTATGACCTGCAGGAAATGATTCTGCAAAATCTAGTCATTAGGTTTATGCTTCCACGCAGTTGAGGTGAATTGCGATTTATCTACATATTAGGTGTATAAATATTCATACGACCCACATATTTGTGTCTATATATATATTATATATATATATATATATATATATATATATATATATATGTGTGTGTGTGTGTATGTAAACTTTGATAGACATTGTAGCCATCATTACTAATATGTATAAAAAAATATGAAGTAGTTCCCTATATTTAATTGCTTTATTTGTATAATTTGAAATATAATATTTATATTGTACATATATGTTCAAATCATCCTTCAAATCAAAGCAAAGCTAATTTTTTACGTGACAATGTTCGACACCCGTAGCAAAGTAACGCGTGAAAAACTACTTTCATTTGGATGGAGTATGCTACTTCACCCACCGTACTCTCCAAACGTTTCGCCATCTAATTACCATCTGTTTCGCTCTCCGTCTAATAATTTACGTGATAGAAAATTTAAAGACGAAAAGTCATATCAAAATCGAACTTCACCGATTTTTCACTCAAAGGCCCAAAATATTTTACAAGGACGGAACTTTAGCTCGTCTTACATATTGGCGACAAGTGTTTGATACCGACCGTGCTTATGTAATTAACGATTGATTTTATTGAGCACATATAAGAACATGAAAACTTTGTGTATAGAGATGGCGGGTTTATACACTGGGACTATTAACAATTGGTCAATATTTCGATATTGGTACTGCCAACGACGTCTATTAGCGTTTACAGTAAACTTCGAAATCGAAATCGGAATAAAATTGAATAATGACAAACTTTACGCGAGACTTGTCTGAATATTGTCGTATCGTCAAAACCGGAAAAGTAGGGCGCGGATAGTTTAAGTACTATAATTGACTACATCAGAAACCGTAACATTATTTCTTTTTCAAAAATTTTAACTTAATATTAGTGTCCGACTGAAAATACGACTTCCGCTTCGGATTTCGGCCGCGTTTCGGCAAAAGAAGGGCCGAAAATTTGACCGAAGCCGAAGATTGGAATTGAAGGAGTGAAATGTTACGTACAACGCGCATAGAGCATAGCAGAGGCGAACGAGGCCTAGGTAGTATGACAACTAGCACAGGGGAAATTTCGACGTATAATAACAAGTATTCACAGGCTTACGTCACGCATTTCCAACCTATAACAGTATTTATGACACAAAATGAAATAACAGCAACCAAGTGGATTGTTTGAACATAAATATTATTGTAAAATTATTCATAATACAAAGTGAAATAATAGCAAACATATAAATTGTTTAAACGTAAAAATTATTGTACAATAATACTTATGATACGAAGTGAAAGAACAGCGACCAAGTGTACTGTTTGAACATAAATATTACTACATAATAATACTTATGATACAAAGTGAAAGAACAACAACCAAGTGATTTGTTTGAACATAAATATTATTGTATAAAAATACTTATGATACAAAGTGAAATAACATCAAACATATAAATTGTTTAAACTTAAATATTATTATATAATAATATTTATGATACAAAGAGAAAGAACAGCGACCAAGTGGATTGTTTGAACATAAATATTATTGAATAACAATACTTATGATACAAAATGAAAGAACAGCAACGAAGTGGATTGTTTAAACTTAAATATTATCGCATTTTCTTCTTTTATGTTAGACTCTGATTAGCGAAAAAGTTATCGCGTTATAATAGCATTCGTTATACATATATTAAATCGAATGAAATTGTCAGAGAATACGAAAAATAATCTAGAAAAATTTCACAAATTTGTAAGAGGGATTTACCATGAAACTTCAAAAAAACATCGCTATTTGATTAAAGCAAAAAAAATTAAAACATAATTTCGCCCCATGATGTTAAAAATAAAGTTGAACAATTAACTTTGTCAGAGTTTATTGAATATAATGGCATCACCAATCACCCTATTCCCATTCCAAGAGATAAAAGTATTATTTATTGTTGAAATGCTGCTCAATAACACTAAAGGTGCAGCTTTTTAGGGACTTTATTTAACCGATTCTAATAGACCATCAGAATGAGGAATTGATCCAAAAAATAAATTCGAAAATCTTTAATGCCAACTACATATAAAAATCGTAAAGAAATAATGGTACTGGTTATTGAAAAAGCTGAATTGATCAATTTTACAAGTAACCTTTTGAGTAATTCTATAAAAACTTATTATCTATTGTTTTACAGCACACACAGCACAGTGTAGCGGCAAGGGTCATGGAACAAGATGAAACAGGATTATTATATTATAGCGAAACTCGATATTACAATATAAATTGTAAAATCCAATATAAATTGTAAAATCCATATCGCTATTCACAACAATGCTCTCAATATGAACGCGGCTATGCGTTATGGAATCGTCGTTTCTATTGAATACGTGACTTTCACTCTACAACTCGAAATACAATCGTGCTATTGTCGAGGATAATATAATAATAGAGATAATAAAATATGCCGCAGAATTGCAGGATCTTCCGGTAAGACGAACAAGCCTTTAGCTATCTCAGACCCAATATGTTTTGATATAAGACGCTGAAACGCATTGAAATATTACGTATTTGATGATAAGACAATTTTGTGTATAAAAACGGCTTTCCATCTGGATATAGCAGAACGCAGTGAAATATAAGTTTCGACTGCGCAAAAATAGGAACAAACGGTCAACTTACTAATTGTCCGTGTTATCACTAAGCGACCGTTGATGTTTTATGATGTCACTTAAGCGACAGTTGATGACAGTTGATTTTTCTATTTTATGTCTCTAATAACTGTGATTTTCATATTAAATACGATACTTACCCTGAAGGTTGAGTCATGAAAGTGTAAGCTGAAAAAATTGCTTGCATAAAACTATTACAAAAGAGTAGCTTATACCAGAAGTAATTTATATTCATCGATTACAACTTTGATCAAAACTATTTTATTTATTATAAAATTATCAAAGGCTGATATTTTGGCAACTTTACTTCAAAATTTTTCCAAAACGTCTAAAGAGAAAATCAGTAGTCCTATGTCATCTAGTCCAACGTCAAATTTACGTCTCGAAGCATATCCTTGAAAGATGATCTATGAAAAAGTCATAATAAAATGCCATAGACCCCATAATTGAGCGATTGCAAAGAATTTTCGCTTTTTGAAGATTCTCTACTATGTCATATAAAATAAACCTTTACTTCTGAGAAACGCTGGCGTTTTTCAGGACTTCGAGTCCTAATATTTATTTACAAAAGTATCAAGCAAATATTTGCTAGCTCCTCAACAATTAAATCTTAACAATCATCGACTAGCAACACTAGTAACCGTTAAATGTTGCTGGGCAAACATACGACGAAAGAAAGGTTAATTTACACGGATAAAATATTAAATATTTTGTTTCTAATTCCATTTTCTATTGTTCTACAGCCCCTTATTTATGCATTTAGTGAAATATTGATTAATTTAAATGAAAATAAATTAAAAAAACAGAGATAATGTGAATATTTTTGTGAAAAATTATATATAGCTGTTTAGTTTGACTATAAATTTGTTTTTGTTTATTATATATTTCTTCCTCATATTCCCATAATATATTTTATAGCTATAAATTTGTTTTTGTTTATTATATATTTCTTCCTCATATTCGCATATTCGCAATATATTTTGTAGTATTTTGGGCATACAAGTAAATAAGACGATCTTATAGTATATGATAATTATCGAATATGTTATATTCATAATTGCAATTAAATTATTTTCATTGTCTTAATTATATATTTCTTTATGTAATGTTTGTAATGATTTAATACAAAAGTAATAAATATTTACAAAGGCACGAAAATATTTTATTTTACATCTTTTTTATTTTGTTAATTTTTGGTTCCTGTTTTCACATTTTACTTTTCATTCATTTATCACTAGGTTCAAATGTTTAAGCTGTAAAACACAGCCTCATGAAAATCGAATTTAAATCTACATCGAATTCGAATTTCAAAGGCCTGCGTTGCAATCTTCTGACTTGTGAATGACGCTTAAGATTAAAAAAGAAATAAATTAAACATTATATCTTTTAAGTATCAAATTGTATAAATACCTGTAAGCAGTGGTAGGGTATTAAATAACATGTTTTTTTCATTTAAACAATTAGAAATACATCGTCTTACATTTATTTATAAGACTATAAGAAAATATAAGAATACTTTCATTTTCCCCGTTTTTCACAAGCTACGAGTAAAACACTTAAAACAATTTAAAAATATGAGTGAATACCCAATTATGATAAGAAAACTGTTGCAAAATTTCCACCAGTTTAAGTATCTTTTTTAATGCATTAATCCAAGACTGTAAATAACAGGCTCATTTAAAAAAACTCGCTACATTAATTTTTTTCTAATAAGTTGAAAATGTCTCTTCTTTTTTAAAAAAATTGATACAAAATTTCAAGATTGCGAAACTAATTTGCACTTTATCGCTTTTCATTTTATTTATTTATTTTCATTGTTAATATTTTTAACAATAATTGACATATCAATACACCTTAAGTGGTCCTAAGAAAATAAATTACCATGTAATACGCCTTTGCTTCTATTAGAAATATCTTTGTTTTTTGGTTTACAGTCATTATTCATCTTACGTACACGATGAGTGCGGAACCCTAAACGAGCGATTCAGATTGTATACTTTGAAAACGTCAGGAAATAGTAACATACTCTGGCTTTACGCCTACGCCGCACCATTGCGATACCAGTTAAAACCGAAATGCCTTCTGGATATGATGATAAATATAGAAATGTTATAAAACAACTTTCAGTCATTATTCATGCAAAACAATCCACGTGTACTTGGTCGTTAAATTTTAATGGCTTACGTATCGTTACTGGTCCATCGAGTTTATGAATGAAAGTGTTGAGATGTTCAGTGTGGAAAGGCGATCTTTGAAAACCAACATGAGAAGCGACAAATATTAATTGCAGTCACGTTAAAAATATAAAATTTATATATTTTTCACGTTATCTTGGTCACTTGGCTTTAGTAAGCGACATAATAAAGCCTATTAGAAGGAATATACTTTAGAACTATGAAACTTAGAATTTAAAAAAATATATATCAAAATGAATGACGACAAGGTAAATACTTATAGTACACCATTTTCTATTGTTCTGTATCACTCTTATATATGCATTTAGTGAAATATATATTAATTGAAATGAAAATAAATTGAAAAAGCAGCCATAATCCAAATATTTTTGTGAAAAATTATATTTTCACTGCTATCTTTGTAGACGAACAAATCCTCTTGCATATGGAAAAAATATCAGAATATATTTTAGAAGAACGAGAAAAGTGAGGAAAAATAGGCTGGCGTTTCAGAATGAAATCTAATTTTGTTTCTCGCCTATCCTTGGATAGAACTCACAATCCGAAGGTTTCGTACACGTTTGGATAAAAATAAAAGTTTTTTTGAGTGTGCATAGTACTACTATGAAACTATTTACTAATATTAACTATGTTTTTTTACTATTCTCATATACGACTATTTCCATTTTTATTTTTACCTCTCAAAGACGTAAAAATAAAAATGGAAATAGTCGATTTCTCGAAAACGATATAACAAATCAAAACAAAATTTATTTGTTATCGTTGAGCATAAAATAAAATAATTACGTGAATTTTCTTCAAAAGGAAAATCGAAATCATCGGGTGACACCACTTACGTATTCACTTGTCAAACTGCTTTCTCGGAAAACGATTGTGGTGGAAATGGATATTTGGCATAGTTATAAAGTATCTTAACCCGGGCATACCTCAATAGGTAAAACTCAAAAATATTTAACTAGGAATTTTAGGAGTGCTGATTTAAGTAGTTGACATTTCTTTTATATTCTGTATATAGTGTGGAGTATCATTTCCAAATGATTAGTTATAAGAATATTCTTAAAATATTTTCTATATTCAAAATTTTAAGTAGTATATCTTCAGAGATATGTTAAGAAAATGTTAAACTATTAAACGTAAAAATATGAAATGAAGGTGCTTTTAAAAGCATACGAGAAATTTGCAGAAAACTGTAATGATTGTTTTGGATCACTCTTTCTTCACTTTTTCACACTTTCTTGTGATATCTATGATAATATACATTTCTCCCTACTTAATTATATTATTATTATTAAATATTTACTGCACTTGGAAATAAATATTAGTGATGATTTATGATAAATATAATAATTTCACTTCAAACGAGATAAGGGACTCTGGGTACGCAATTCTGGCTCACATTAGGCACATTTTATTTCTTAATTTTATTCCATGCACTTTAAATAACAATAAGGAAAGAGAGGATAAAAATGATTGATACTTAATTTTCACATTTTTTCTGGATGCAACAAGCTCAAATCCCAATGTCAATAGTTGAAAAATCTATTTTCCAATTAGTCTTGAAACGAGAGCGTTTCCCTTATCGTATCCACATATACGTTAGCTGTTTATCTTCATTATTTTTTACTATACTTTTCTCTTATTTGCCCTTAATTTTTGCAGAATTAATTAATCTACGTATATTTAAGAATATAGCATTCATACTTTCGAAATTTTGAAATAAATTGTCAGATTGACAAACAAACGAGCGAGAACAATAGCGTTTCGTTCCGACCCTCCAGGACTTGTCTAACCATTGAAACATAAACAGTATGAAAATAGAAGCAGATTAGCATCTTAATACACCCGGTATCTCATTAATTCCGTTACTCATTAATAAAAAAAAGCATTCCGATATCCTGTATCACATATCGTTGCGAGGTAATGTTAAAATTTGTCATTAATTCTGTTTGCTCCAAATTCGTCCCGCCCTCTTCCTAAGGATTACGATTTTTTAGTTATGTGCAACCAAAAACCTGATACTTTATGTAAAATATGTTTTTTTAAAGAGAAAAAGATGGAAAGTAAAACTTATTAAAAGGTCAAAAACGCTCAAAACTATTGAACCGTTTGCATACTAACTGTAATAAAACTTGTCAAACCTAACTTTATACGTAAAGTTCTCGAACCGCCCGCCCACACAGCATCTACCTTGGGAGCAGTACAATGTAATGAAGTTTAGTACGCGGAAATTTCCTGTGAAAATTCGACAACTTTCCGCGGAAACAAATCGCTAAACGAGAAACCTTGATACGTTAGTCACTTGAAATGAAATATATAAGTGACATCTTATTTTCACACAAAATGCCCTCACAACGTTTGGAAATTGTAAATATTGTTTGATATTTCTATAAACTTCATACGATTTATTGTTAAACATACATAAGCCGAAGGGGGAACATCAAAGCTTCCAGGAGTTTTCACCTCGTTAGTATCAGTTTCAAACAACCATCATAAAATTTAACGTACACGTAAATCATTTGACGCTTAAAGATGTCAACCTATGTTTTAAGTATACGGCAGCTTGACATTTTACAACGATAAATACGTGTCATAGTACGTAAGTCAAAAAGAACAGAAAAAACGTTTAATATAAACGGTAACGATCTAAATAAGCAGTTAGACTAAACATGACTAAACACTTCGGTACGCGTAATGTAAGAAGCCACGTCCATGAACAATGGTGTCTTTTTGGAACTCATCCAATAGTCTAGAGTTTTTTTGTATCTTTGAAATAGTCACATGTACAATGGATACTTTTATTCGTTATTCGTAAACACGAAAATATTATCGGAATAAATCACGTTATTTTTATATTGGCCCAGTCAAAACTTCTTAAAAAATTGTCTCGCTTATACACTGCTCGGTTGCGTCTGGTCCTATGTAGAGCAGGCTAGGTAATATGGCATTTGTATGTCGCCGCATTTTATAGACGGTGAAGTTCATAAAAAAACTATGCGTTCTTCTAGCTTTGAAATTGATCTTAATTATCGGATTGGTTAAAGAAATCGTATTGTAAGTAAAATTGAGCCACGACTTTATTTTATTTAATTCAGAACATTTCTCCACTTAACGTTGGAGGAACTTGAGGCAAGTTTTATAGACGGTGAGGGTCATAAAAACTACTTATGCCTTCTTCTCGCTTTGAAATCGATATACTTGTGGAATTGATTAAAGAAATCGTATTGTAAGTAAAATTGAGCCACGACTTTATTTTATTTAATTCAGAACATTTCTCCACTTAACGTTGGAAGAAAATGAGGCAAGATGGTATTTGTATGTCGTCGCATTTTATAAACGGTGAGGGTCATAAAAACTACTTATTCCTTCTTCTCGCTTTGAAATCGTTTTACTTGTCGAATTGATTAAAGAAATCGTATTGTAACTAAAATTGAGCCACGACTTTATTTTATTTAATACAGAACATTTCTCCACTTAACGTTGGAAGAAAGTGAGACAAGACAGTATTTGTATGTCGTCGCATTTTATAAACGGTGAGGGTCATAAAAACTACTTATGCCTTCTTCTAGCTTTGAAATCGATCTTAATTATCGAATTGGTTAAAGAAATCGTATTGTAAGTAAAATTGAGCCACGACTTTATTTTATTTAATTCAGAACATTTCTCCACTTAACGTTGGAGGAACTTGAGGCAAGATAATACGGTATTGTATGACATCGCATTTTATAGACGGTGAGGGTCATAAAAACTACTTATGCCTTCTTCTCGCTTTGAAATCGATTTACTTGTCGAATTGATTAAAGAAATCGTATTGAAAGTAAAATTGAGCCACAACTTTCTGTTATTTAATGCATAACGTTCCCCCACTTAACGTTGCAGGAACTTGGGGCAAGATAATGTGGTATTTGTATTTGGTCGCATTTTACAGACGGTGAGAGAGAATGTTAAATTAAATCTTAATTTAATTCTATTAATTTATATTGCAATACCCGTGCTATAAAATACGATGGACACACGTTTTATCACTGGAAAACTCCCTTCAATCACATATTTAAGCATCGTTTTTTACTATAACCGTCTTCGATTGTTAATAAAAGTTTTACAAGTCTTATCTATCATTCGGTTAGGCTCTTTTGTGCAGTTTTTCCATATCTACTTTGACCATTTACTATTTGCGTTTTCTGATTTTCTATGTTCTTCCGGTTAAAATACTACCAAGTGCAAATTTTGATGCGAGCTTTTTAAAGCCAAATATAACAGACTCGAAAATTTTATTATATGTACATGTCTATGCATTAAAAATTACCTAAGCCTTCACACACACGCACAAACACACACACACACAAATACATGTGTGTGTGTCTATAAACAACTTTTACTTAACGAGTTTTGAAAATTGACAGGAACAAGTCAATCAGCTTATTACTTTATATAGGAAAGCAAATATTTTTGTCCTATTCCCAAACAGGTGTAAGATAAGACTTCTTGAGACAAAAAGGTTATATATATATATATATATATATATATATATATATATATATATATATATACGCTTATCGATTAATGGTGCATAAATATTCCTATTAAACTATTTAAAAAACTTAATTTTTTTAGAACGAAAATATATTGTCTACTATATCTATCACAGACGTACGTTTAAAGAAAATTATGTTATATAACTACAAGTTTGCAATTTTCGGATTGTTTCCTTTACTTGTGCTGTGACCTTGCGTTTTGACAAATTTTATGATTCTCGTCATCATTTTATGATGTCAACGAGAATCGATTTCTCTTCATCATTTTACGATGTCAACGAGAAATACCATATAGGTTTGAATTTATTTCCGAGTGTCAAAATATGGGGCATAAATGACCCTATTTTTTTATTGCGTTCTCTTCGAAGTTAATTTTTTTAAGACACCAAGAGACTATAGAACTAAGTACTTAATATTTTTTCACCTTGGTACCTCCACGCGTTTCTAAGAAAAGTCTCGACAGACAGAGAGGCGTACAACGAAGTGACCCTATAAGAGTTCCTTTCTTTCCATTTGAGGTACCAAACTTAGGATTCCGTACCTCAACAATAATTTGTCAACGGGATATTGTTGGTGAAATTCACGAAAATATGTTAGCAATCACAGTAACTTCTCCTATTCTATTCAACATTAATACTTATTAGCATAATTAATACTAAAACGATGAAATTAATACTAAGATGCAAGAATTTTCCCATTAAGCTCCAAATAAAGCTCTGAAGGGAACAATCGGTATCCCCAAAACAGGCTTTGTGTTGAAAGCACCAAGGGAAGAGGAAAACGTAGCCGGTCAAAGCAAACGTAGCAGCGGAATGTGCTTACGAAACTGTGGAACATGGGCAAGACCTGGGGTGAAGCAATTCATGATGCTCATGATTAATCAGCGGAGAGGACATATTATATAAAGAGACTATTTTTTCCTACCTTAATTTACATAATTTTTTTTAACGACCCCTCACTCGGAAGTACATAAACCGTCGTGTATTCATTTACATTACGCCTACGATAATTTTGTTAGGCAACATAGTTCCGCTACGAATAAAGTTAGCAAACGCCTACGTTACATATGCTGGCCAAATATTTTGACTGTTTCATAGTCGTTTGCTTTAAAGGTCTAAAATTCTTTCTTCAAACGTTTAAAATATTTAGTAGACATATGGTCTTATGCTCTAAAATATTTAGGATTAATATAGAAAATACTGACTCGCACTGATCGATTTAATTATATATGAAAATATCATTATAATATATAAGATAATGTCAATTGATTGATCGTTAATTTCACTTTCTTCAATTAATTTATTTCGCTTTTTCGATTCGAATTTTAATTTCGCTTTTTTAAAATTTAATGCGCAAATTATTTGAAAACAATTTTTCTTTAGTGATTTTTTTTCACCAATCTGTTTGAAAAATAACACATGAAATCGAAGAAAAATTAAAAGAATGTCTGGGATTCTTACATTTTTTTACTCTTAAAATGGGAAAAAATAAAAACAAACTTTGTATTTGATTAAGAGTAGCGAATTAAAATGTACTGATAAAAATCTGGAATAACTGTAATTGTAGAAAAATGACACACTGATTTCATCAATAATATGAAATAAATTAAGTCACTGAAAAAAATACTAGCTTCAATTTACCTCACATCCGTCTTGGCAATAATTTCTTTTTCACCAGAGCTTATTTTATTGCCTTATTTTTAAATTTCCGAAAATTATTACTTTACCAATATTTTCTTAGAAAAATAGTTAAGTTTCCAAAAAACACTGGACGTTTCACTTTCAAAAAAGCTGAAAAGGCATTTTTATTGTTTTTTTAATAACAAGCAAAGACAGTTTTCACCGAGTTCAATCGTACGACTTAATAAATCGATATTTAATACGCATTTAATCATAAAATCTCCAAACATGACAAAAAATCATTGAACCAATCTACACTTAACGCATACTCGCATCAACCTCCACTCGCAGCCGAAGTCAAATTCCTCCCAACTTTCCTAAATATATTAGCAACAGGTCGTGCTCAAGTGGCCCACCGTTTACCTAAGGGCCGAGTAATCCGTGGCCGCCCTCTGCAATACGACCGAAAAGCACGTTCCACCGCGGCTGTAGTTAAACATTCATCTGAACACTCGCCGAAGTTACCGCGCCCGCCACCTAAACAAACGCAACACAAAAAGCGCGCCGCGCGAAGGCGGGTAAAATTGCGACAGCGTCCCGCCCGGTTACAAACACGACGTGGATTAGGCTGAAAAGCTAAGCTAAGCTTGAAAATGGCGAGGCTCTAAAGCGAAGCTTACGCAAGGTCGCCATCTCTTGTCTTATTTATTCTGACGCACTTGGTACGAGCATATAAACACGAACTTACGTATTTATCTTACTTAGATCAAATATTTTACGTAAGTTAAATGTTTATTCGAAAAAGAATTACAAATTAAACTGCTCAGTTAAGTTAGCGACAAACATTGCCACAACTTGAACAAATTTCAAATAAGAAAAACAAATACCAGAAAAATTATAATAACCAAATGCCATGTACTCGTAAGTTTGTCCCCTAGTGGAGAGATTTTCATCTCACAAAGAGTTCCGAGTCTTAACTACCCTTGTAATATGGATGCTGCTTTTTTATGATTGACCTATTTATTCTTTTCCCACTTGCTATATGGTCACAATTAAATTTATTTCATTAGTGCCTACGTAGTAATATACAAAAATTTGTCACTTATTTCACGTTCATTAATTATCTGCTCACACTTAATCAAATAAAATATCAAAGAAATAACATCATAATTTATCATCTTGTATGCCATGATGCACTTCAGGTCATCATCACAAAATGCATTTGATGCTTCGCCCACCAATGAAATCTGTGGTCTGCAAAATATGCATTAAGGACCATAGGCCAAAAGTAAATAGTAAGTTTGAAAGTTAAATTGCGAGTCTCAATAGCAATATACTTGCGCAGGTTTATAATTTTTTATGGCTTGTAATAAGAATATAACTTTTGTCGCAAGTGGTGTAAATTTCCGTACATGGTTTGTTTTTCTTTGAACATATAAAATGATTGGTTGGCACAAACCCAATTTTTTTTCTTAAAGTAAAATAAAAAAACCAAAATCTATTTAGATTTACATAAGTTGCATAGCATAATATTTTAAATAGTTATTTGAATTGAAATTTTACGCTACGCAACTTATCTACGTTAAATTATACACCTCAAAATTCGGTCCTATTGGACTTATGTAAATGACTTATATTTAAAAGTTTGTTAATTTATTTTTTCAGTCATTTACATAAGTAAATGACTTACTTAAATGACTGAAAAAAATCATGTAATAAACCTTTTGAAGCCGTAATTACGTTTATGTGATTACACTTTCAAACAATAATTTACAATTATTTACTTAATTAATAACATATGCCATATTCAAGGATATGCAATAACAATATATTGTTAAAAATATGAACAACGGAAAACGTAAAGTAAAGAATATTAAAATACTTTTACGCCTAAGGATAATGAAAAGTTAACAAAAAGTTAAGTCATCGAAAATGTTTACGGTCTATGATGTCCAAAAGACGCTTTATACCATTAATACCATAATAATACTAATAAACGAGCCAAAGAAAGAAACGGGTATTGAGGATATTTATACTTTTTAACAACTAGAAATTATTTGATTTGCCAGCTAAACGTCATTACAGAATTGTCTATATATATTTATCCATTGAATTTCGATCCACAAAATTAAAAATTTCAGAAAATTCTCTAACGATATTCACAATAAGTGATGGAGTATTTTTTCTACTTTCTGTAAGTTTTTTACCACGACCTAAGTTTCGTTGTATTACAACATCTTCAGGTGGGCTATTAGCAAATATATCTTTATTTAAACAAAAAAAAACCCTGAAGATGTCGTAATACAACGAAACCTAGGTCGTGGTAAAAAACTTTGAGAAAATAGAAATAATACTACATCACGTAGTTTCATTTAATTGTGAATAATGAATTACTACAAAATTAACGCCAAATATATTCAATATCTAACGATATTATCATACCCTATCATGACTTAGATCTTAAATATTTTATTATATATTTTGACACTCTTGTCTTACTTTAATTTCACGTCATGTTTTCCTTGGTCAAGAACTACAAATCGCCATATTGACTACAATTATGTTACCGCGTGACTACGCAAAACTGTGTGAGAACAAAAGCCACAAGCTATTATTCAATGCCAGTACTACGGCACTGAATAATAACTTAGCGAAAATTAAATGCAGTATTTAACTTAGTCACTATATTATTACGTCTGTTTGTGACCGCTTTATTTTAAACAAAAGTTCAAAAATTGTCTTATGATTTTCGCAAGTTATATATGAGATTTTTAATTTTTTTATTTTTGAAATTATTTGGAATTTAACGTTTTGTTTAAATAGGTAAATAAACTGTATTATTGTAAAAATAAATACGAAAAGAAACGCTCATAGTAAAATATCGCATTATTGCGATTAAAATCTAGTAAAGCATATATATGAATTTCAAAATTAACAGTTATTAGGAAGTCTTTCCTTACTGACTTGAATTAGAAAAAGTGCCAACATCTTCCTAAAAGCATACAGTAAAATGCAAATGAAAAAAATTCTTAAACATATTCGTGAAGAGAAAACATTTTGTCACTGTATTGATCATTGGTTAAGGCTTAAACTCTGCATTAACTCAAAGTTGGTATCGCCGATATGTTAATCCGGGCGATACCAACTCTGAATCAATGCAGACTGACCGACCGAGATCAAGCTCTAAGACGATATGCGACACCCCCAGATTTAACGTATAATTAATTTATCGTATTATATATTTATCGATATATATAATTTATCGTTTTAAAGTGTTGAAAGAGCAAGTTGTTCTAATTATACATTGTTCATATCTAGCTTCCTCTATGCTAAATACACCTAATCTTCTAATTTGCAATAAAAAATATTGAATATTTATCACAATTTAACGAATTAGTGACATGTTATAAATTTAAATTGACAATAATTTTCACTTAAAAAGACAGCCATTTTTCATTATTAATTCTATAGAATATTCCATATACCAACAAATATTTTTCATTATTAATTCTTAGTAAAACACGAAAAAAAACTATTTTAAATCAAAGAAGTAATGCGTTGCTTGGAATTAATTGCCAAAAGCTTATGTATATTTATAATCTTCTTCCGGTTCAATTTCAAAACTTTTTTTAATTTTATTAGTATTATATTGAAATTCCCAAAGGATTGACGAGACCAACGTCTGATGATTCAATATATATAATAATATAAACAGAAGACAAATTAATAACAGTATCTCCTGCTGTCTCTGTACTGCTGCTTTTACAAATATACAGCATATGATAATTACATTAGGCAGTATCTAAAATACTAGAAAATTTGCTGTTAGCATGTCACAGTAGTTAATATATATTTGTCTTTCATAATGATATTTAATTATTAAATAGTTATTGACTGAATTGTTTTTATTTATGTAATTTAACAGGAGTTGTTATTTAAACATATATTATTTAAAAGATATAAAAAAATTCAATAACAAAAAGGTCACCAAAAAGTATTATATGTAAATATGTTACAGACATTTACTTTTTATTAATTTTATATAATATTTTAAAGGCTGCTATGCCAATTCAAAAATTTCACTCGATTCCCATGCTCATTCTATGCTATTGGCTTAACAGTCTCATAATTAATTGAAAGAAAACATTTTTCCCAACCAAATACACAAAATTTTTCAATTTATTCGTAAATGTATAAAATTACATTACATAATCAATCATTAGTGCTAACTAACCTAATCACGTGTCAGCAATCCATTTAATCCTATCAGATGATACTAAGATACTAGAATGCAGAGGTCACACAACTGACAAACATGGTGCTACTTTTTTAGTTCCTTTATTATTTCATGCCTTTCTAATATAAATGGAATGAAATGAGCGAAAATGTTTCACACTCCTCATTTTTGACTGTTATTCGCTCTTCAATTGCTTTCATAATTTGGTTTCCACTTACTTTTTTCAAATATACTTTTTTGTCGACCTTTCTTCATCTCTACCCGAGAATTAGCGTACTTGTGTACATAATGACAAAAACTAAACATTTTAAAGGACATAAATGTTTGAAGACTTCAGTAAAAATCTTTCTTCCCTAGAATATTACGGAAAGTGATTAGGAAAGAATCAAAGCTAATACACCACCGCTTTCTAATGAAAGATAGTAATATAATTTTCCAATTTTACTCTTCCGGCTCAAGAATAAAGAAAACATCAATTACCATACGCGTACTAATTGTTTCATTAATTACGATTAAAACAGCAGTAAGTTTAGAAAAAAGTTTAATGTTATGCCCTTACAAGAAAGAAAATGAGGAAGAAAATTATTTGCAAAATAATAATAACTATGTCCAAATTTTTCCCAGATACTTTCATTTTCCTAATATTTATAAAATAAAACAATATAAATTTTGCATATAACAAATTGTATTTTTATCGAAATATTAACAAATAAATAAAATCTAAAGAAAAAAATGAGATTGTTAAAAACTAACACTTTACAAATGTTTTATATATATGGGCTTATTTCACATTTACATAACAAATATCAACCTGAACGATTATTAAGCTTTAGAAATAATCGTTCAGGTTGATATTTGTTATGTAATGTGAAATAAGCCCATATATATATAAAACATTTGTAAAGTGTTAGTTTTTAACAATCTCAGATCATCAGAAGCAGAAAAAGAAAGTATAATCGCCTAGTAGACAATCGCCTGTTAACAAAACTAAATTTTTTTGAACATCAACTTGCATCTTTCGAACTTAATGTTCGCAATCAGCAATAATCGGACAAAATATTCACAAACTGCCTAAAACACTACAATAATACTGTCAAGCGTAACACACATGAGACGCTTCGGCAAACAGCTGGGACGAACTTACATGTAACCTGCCGTCGCCATCATATAATCTTGTTTCACGGACCACGCTCACCTCGGTATGAACGCAGCGTCAGAATGTAATATTCGAGATTGACGAAGCGAGCGTAATCTGGACCTAGTGTGAAGCGGGCCTTTAATATTAAAGCCTTCCCACCACTGAGAGTGTCTGAGTATATATATATACACATGTGTGTGTATGTGTGTGCGCGCAGGTTTGTTGCACGTAACATATACACTGCCATAGGCTACAACTCGTATACAAAGTGACTATATTCTCCATCCATTTTCCTATATCATACATCTTGAGGGCTGCATTTTCCATTTTCTTACATCTTGGGGTTGTATAAATATTTTATAAACATAAGCAAAAAACGAAGCACTGTAGTTGAACAGTATAACGCCTCAGTTATGACGCATAGATACTAATTTTTAGTTTGCTTGACAACGTGTGAAAATATTCATAATATATTTTGAGATACTAATGTTTAGTTTGCTCAACAATGTCTGAAAATATTCATATTATATTTTCAGATACTAATTTTTAGTTTGCTCAACAATGTGTGAAAATATTCATATTATATTTTAAGATACTAATCTTTAGTATGTTTAACAATGTGTGAAAATACTCATAATATATTTTAAGATGCTTATTTTTAGTTTGCTTAACAATGTTTGAAAATATTCATAATACATTTTAACATACTAATGTTTAGTTTGCTTAACAATGTGTGAAAATATTCATAATATATTTTAAGATACTAATCTTTAGTATGTTTAACAATGTGTGAAAATACTCATAATATATTTTAAAATACTAATTTTTAGTTTGCTTAACAATTTGTGAAAATATTCATAATATATTTTAACATATTAATTTTTGGTTTCCTTAACAATATGTGAAAATTTTCATAATATGTTTTAAGATACTAATTTTTAGTTCGCTTAACAATATGTGAAAATATTTATAATATATTTTAAACTATTGAAGTACTTAGGGTAGACTCCCGGTATAAAGTATGGGACTCGAAGAGGAAAATATTAATTTTCCTCTGAACACTCCTCTCATAAAACTGAAGCTGTCGATATGTAGATTATGGAACAATACGGTGTTTCGCTTAATAAACCTGCGAAATTGCGTATGTAGTATCTCTAAATTCTTAACCACGACCTAGGTTTCGTTGTATGACAACATCTTCAGGTGAAGATGTTATTGATAGTTTCATTTAGTTGAAAAAAATTAAAACCTAACCTAATTAAAAAATAACAAATTTGAAATATATGCCCACACTAAACGAGAAATTTTAATATTTTTTTCGTGTACTTAGTTTTCTGCCACTCTAAAATTTACAAATGAGTATTTTTGAGTGTAGCCTATTAAAATATATGCGGGTTAACATACTTCATTATTGCAGCAAATTTTAATTTCTGCATCAAGCGATTTTTCAAACAATACAAAAAATGTCTGTCTTCTAAATATTCACTTAGAAAGTAGGCAAATATAACAATGAATATACCATATTCTACATGCTATACATTTTTATTTCTTTATTATATCGACGTTTTATATATTGATGTCTTTCACATTTTTATATTTATGAAAAGGGTAAACAATGAAATTGTAGGAAAATTTACAAAAATACAAAATTTAAAAAAAATGCAATCATCTTATTACTAAAAATATGTTCAAAACGACGCTTCAGATTCACGAATTTTAGCAAAATGTCTTTAAACCTTTAAAAGATATTTGAATTTCAATTGATGAAGTTCAGGGCCAAGTTTTAAGTGCACTGTTCATCGTGAAATATTTTCTACGTATAGAAAACCAGGATTGTATTTATTTTTTAAATACAGCAACATTTTTATGAGGCTATCAGAAGAAATAATTACCCTTGATATTCATAGATAAATTCCCTGGAAGCTTATTGTAATCATTTAGAAGTTCCTTCCCATAAATTACTTTTTCCCTATTATCGAGTCATAAAGTTCCGGGATAAGTTTTAAGTGCATTGTTCATCGTGAATTATTTTCTACGTATAGAATACCAGGATTTGTGTTTAATTTTGAAATACAGCAACATTTTTATGAGGCTATTAGAAGAAATAATTGCCCTTGATATTCATAGAGAAATTCCCTGGAAGCTTATTGTAATCATTAGAAGTTCCTTTCCTCAAATTACTATAAAGTACCTATTATCGAGTCATTAAGTTCCGGGCCAAGTTTTGAAGTGCATTGTTCATCGTAAATTATTTTTTACGCATAGAATACTAGGATTTGTGTTTAATTTTGAAAGGCAGCAACATTTTTAAGAAGCTATCAGAAGAAAGTATTGCCCTTAATATTCATAGAGAAATGCCTGGAAGCTTATTGACATAATTTAGAAGTTCCTTCCCACAAATTACTTTATTCCTATTATGGAGCCATAATTCTTTAGTAACGAATAACCATTCTTTTTTAACGAACGTGAATTTAGCAGAAATTAAAGTTTTGGGATTTTACCTTTCTTGTATATGACTAAATCATAAATAAAATAATACAGGTATAATAAAATAATAGCAGCGTAATAAAATAATACTAAACAAATAAACGACAAAAATTACATTATTAATTATCAAATTTAAAAAATAGAAATACTTAGAAACTTTACTTAAATATTTGTGTTTTACAATCGACCTCGTCTAAATTTAGCAATATGATACAAGGAAATTTGGAATCCAGAGATATTAAAAAAATTAATAACTAAGTTTTCCTTTTCATCTCGAACGCAAACTAAATCACGTAACAAAATAACTAGGTTCTTCCGCAAATCACCCAAAGCAAAGGATTGCATTCCGCTCGTTATTTTAAGATATTTAATAAAACAGAAAGCTGACTTCAATTTGAAAATATAAGTATTCATCCCAGATAATCACTGTATTACTTTGTCCTGTAATTTGAAATTCTGTATCATAAAATGAATAATTATTTAAATCGACTTTTTCATTTTGGAGACAATAAAATAGTCTTACGATAGCGATACATGACGTTTTTGAATCATGGTTTAATCTCAGGGGTTATCCTCTCGAATCAAGTTGCTTTTTATCTGCAAAAAGATCAAAAGAAATAATGGAGATGGCATAGAACTAATAAAAAAAACCAATATCCAGACTACTCGGCAAAAATATTTCCCCTCCACTTAATTATTATCCAACAAATTTCCCATATCACATTACTTATTTGAAGTAAATATTAAATAACTTTTCAGTCTCTCCTTAAAAGTATGTGTATGTCATCATAGTAGAAGAAAGCCTTCTTGTGTGTAATGATAAAATGAAATCCGACTTACCTATCAAGAGCACGCTCATTGGACGGCCCAGCTGAACCTTCCTGTCCGCGATGAGCCCTCCTGTCGTGCATCATGCCCATGAACTTCAGCAAGGGGTTGTTGGCCGAGTGGCCAACGCCACCGCTCTGCCACATCGTCATCTTGAAAACGTTTTCAGTTCAGACCTTAACCATGTAAATTCCGAACTCGTACCACGACAAAATCCACATAAGTCACAAAAACACTCATTTCACCACCGTCCTAATTGTCCTTAATCCAATTTTCATTTAATGAAATCACTTTCCATCTCGTCCAATCCAATTCGAAAACTTCACAGGACGCCGATCCTTAAAAGTCTTTTCGATTTTTTAAAGTAACCATTGCATAGGTACAGTAAGTTGGATTTGAATTGGCAATATGTACATGTCATATTTTTAATCATTTTTTTTAACTTACGTCAAATTAAATAAATTCTTTACTATATAGTAGATTTAAAAGTGATAATATTTTCTTAAATCAGTTATTATTATCGTCAATTTATCAAGTGAATTATTGGTTAAATTAGTGTGCTTAAAATATATTTATTGTTAAACAGATGTAACACATCAAATACTTTTTTTTTCTTTAATATATTCGAATGAAAATGGTTATTATCTATTTAACTGTGTATGCGATATTTTTTTAAAAAAATGCCTTAGTCGATAAATTATTAAATTAATAATATTATTAAAATTTAAGAAAAGTTGTTAAAATATAATTCAGATCTTATTAATTAATATAATTGTTGGCAAAAAAGAAGTTTATTTTTTTATTTAGTAAATTTCTTTCAGATGATGTACTCAAAGTGCTGGATACGGAGAGAGATATTATAACGTTACTTAACAGTATTAAGGTTTGAAGTAGTTTTACTATCATAAAATTTATACATTTAAATGAAATTTATTATCATTTTATATATATATTTTGGAGATATTAGTGTCGATATGATCGTGTATCAGATATATTAGTGTCGATATGATCAGTCGTTATACGAGCAATATGATCAATTCTGTAAATTATTTTCTTCTTGTAGTTGTTACATTAAATACATGTTTTCCGGTCCACCATGAATTTCCCGACTAATCCCTGTCCGGTGGAAAAGCGCCTTTCGGTAGAACTATCTTGGTGAAATTGATGTATTTTATCTGTGAAAATGAAATTTTTAATATTACAAAAATAATCAAATTGTATATATAATGCAGTAATAATAAATAAGCTAGTGAATAGAAATGTATGATAATCATACTCAGGTATAACCGCGGTTGTAACCGCTGTAGAAAATTGTAGATCCCCAAGCCTTAAGAAATGTGATTTTAAAAATAATTAACATTTTCTGATCTTAAGACCACTTATAAATCTCTAAAAACTGTGAAAGTTATTATTCTTTGATACAATTGGATATTTGACTAATTTTTTTTATTTAATTAATCATAATTTCAAGGTACAAGCTGAAGAGTGAAATTTTTTTTTAATAGTCTTGAAAATTGACCGAGTTATAAAAGTTTAAATTTAACCTTTAGAGAAGGACGGCAAAACTGTGTTGTGAGGTCATTTTTTATATTGCACATTATATTCTACGAGAGGAAAAGAGACAGGAATATACCCAACTCTATCCGCATCTTCAAATTTAGATGGTTACACCTGACTTATTTTGCAATCAATTTTTGAATTTTTTTCAAGACTGGTTTTTAATTAATATATATTTCACACTATTATACAAAAAATATCAAAATTTAAAATGAGTCAACTACCGTATTGAGTGATTATACCTATATACATACTACAATAAACTGATAGATATACCTATAGTAAATGGGCTTGAAAAGAAAATTACAACTCCTGAACGCAAGAATCCGCTGAAATGCAATGCCTTATTTTATATATATATATATATATATATATGTATATATATATATATATATATATATATATATATATATGTGTGTGTGTGTGTGTATACATATATATATATATATATATATATATATATATATATATATATATATATATATATATATGTATATATTTGAATTTGTGTTTAAAAATTTGTTAGAAATGCACTTCTGGTAATTTTTATGTAATATAGAATTTCGAGAGAATCAGTACAACTGTGCACAGTATATAAAAAGAATATTGAATGAAGCAAAAATATTCTGTACCTAAAGATGTTAATGAAGCTAATTTAAAATAATTTTACGTTTATTCAATTTTGATAATTTGAATCGGCTATTAAATGCAACTTTAAATTTTTTAATATAATTATTTCTATTGTTATATACTAAAAAACTACGGCTGCAAATATATAAATAAGAGTTTTTCAATAAAACTCGAAAAAATTAAAATTCGGTTAACACGAGATTTAATCGGATTTTGAATTGAGATAAAGATATGGGACTTTCGAAATTCTACTTAATCAAAAGTACTTATCCCAACCAAACACTAATTTATTTTCATATATATATTAGGTTGGCAACTTATAAATCCGCCATCTCTGTACATTAACTTTATTTTTTTTTATATGTAGTCAAAAAAATAAATTGTTAATTATATAAGCACCGTTAGTATCTAATACTTGTCTCTAACATGGAGGCAGAGCTAAAGTTCCGTCCCTTGTAGAAATCTTTGGGACTTACAGTGAAAAACCGGTGAAGTTCGATTTTGATGAGAGTGTCCACTTTGAATTTTCTATCACAGACTATTAGACAGAGAACGAAAGAGATGGTAATTACGTGGTGAAAGATCTGAAGATTATGGTGAGTGAAGTAGCATACTATATCCAAGTGAAATAAGTTTTTCACGCGTTACTTTACTACGTGGCGTCGAACATTGTCATGTAAAAAATAAACTTTGCTTTGATTTGAAGGAAGTTTAGCGGTAACATTGCTCAGTTATTTATAATAAATCTTAGCTATAATTATACTGTGAGCCTGAAATATTTCCCAAGTTATAACTTAATGAATAACTCCATTTATGCCCCACCATGCATTCAAAAGTATATTTTGTCCAGTATTATATTTTGGTCTAGGTTCACCTTTTTCTCCAGCTCCTAGCTACTGGCATTTATGCTAAAAATTAACATAAGTCGCCCACTTTTCATCTCTTGTAACCAAATACTTTAGCCCCTCGTTGGTACAATGGGAACTCAGTAGCTCCAAGCACACACAAGCTTTCCTCAAAAAATAACGATTATTCTAAAATAATCGTAAAGTTTTAATCGTCAATTGTGTATTATTTTTATTAGTATGATAATTATAAAAAATGTCAAAAAATATTCCTCAATTCTCCTAATCAACTAATTATAATGATATTACTATAATGGTCTAATTCTAGATAGAGATTATTTGCCTCCGATTTCATTTATTTTCTATGTTTGTCTAAAACAATTTTTCAAATTTTTATTTTCAATATCATCGAATGAGATAAAAAACATGATATTTATCTTTGGATTTTCTTCAATTTAGAGATTCGGACAGCTTTTTCATACATTTGACCTACTTTCCTCATTCATAATTTTATGTAAAGATATACTTTATTCTTATCTATTTACCTAATCATTCGATTACCATTCACACATATGTAGATCTTCCTCTAAGTTATAATATTGGCATAGTTGTATCATAAGACATTGTAAGTATACATGAATCATATTTAAAAGTAATATAACGTATAATATTGGTATCATAAGACATTGTAAGTATACATGAATCATATTTATAAGTAATGTAATGTATAATATTGGAATCATAAGACATTGTAAGTATACGTGAATCATATTTAAAAGTAATATAACGTATAATATTGGAATCATAAGACATTGTAAGTATACATGAATCAATGCTAAAATGCAACGTTACGAAATATATTGAAAATCCAATTATTTTCCATTCGTAAACCACATTTTTTCATACAACTGACATTGTAATCATTGTTAGGATAGAGATATTAAACTAATTACACTTAAGCAGGATGTTTATTAATCAGAAATTGTATAGTAAAACCCTAATCCGTAACTCCTCTTTTCTTATCTAAAACTCCATTTGTAGCAATCTTTACATTTACTCAAATAACCAAATTCAGCCGTACAATTTATTCATTGTACTAATTGCGCTAATACTTCTATAAGATTTGTAATTACTTGGGTACTTTTAGGTTTCCATTCCGTAAAAAATGTAGAAGTCTTACAGACCACTCGTGTGCACGTCCGTCTTTATGCAACAGCTATTTGTCTCCCACTTGTTTCGACGTCAAAATGGCATAGTTATAAAGTACGAGTGGTCGCCCAGTGAGCGGAATTCGATCGTAATTCTTTAAATTTGAACGTTATTCAGGTTCGTTTGTCAAAAAGTGTATCTGTATAATAATTTCATATAATTTTTTTGAATTTTGTTCTATTACGTCAGCTGATAGCATTATATGTGGAATTTACTGTGAAATTTACTGCTGTAAAAATTTTTGACATATTAAGAAACAACGGTTAAGCAGGTAGGTGGTGGAAATATGTAACGCTAACAAAAATTATTACTTTAACGTTTAATATATCTTAAATGGGTCCCTGTATCAAAAAAGTGCTAATAGTCCATATTATTTTTGAATTACCTATTCAATGAAAGCCTACACAGTGGTGTATGAAAAACATTTCACTCCCACTTTCAATGAAGGGAAAGTACTCTGAAAATATTTTTTTAAAGATTTTAAATAAGTAAAATAATTTTTAAGCGTTAACAACGTGTATAACCATTGAATATATTTGGCGTTAATTTTGTAGAAATTCATTATTCACAATTAAATGAAACTACGTTTCGTTGTATTACAACATCTTCAGGTGGGCTATTAGCAAAGATTAACTCTTAAGAACATCCAACAGCATTTATATGTTTCAAGTACAATAGCGGAAGCCTTGTTTTTGTGGGTTTTCCCACTGCTTATGTTAGTGAGTTTATTGTAGGGGAGCGGTGTAGGTTTTATTATATTTCCGAGAGTTATGCAATATACCAGTATCTTAGTGAGGGTAATAAATTCAATTGTTGTTATTATATGAGGTTGTACAATGCAAATGTTCTGGTGTATGTAATAAAATTAACTGGAAGTTATTCTCGGTAATATATTTATACAAAAGCAAGGTTATCTGAAAGTTAGAACAAGATTATACCACGAATTCAACATATCTCCGGTTTTATTTATATATATATATATACATATATACATATATATATATATATATATATATATATATATATATATAATTTTTTTTACATACTTATATTTATATGTGTATTTGGGCTGAAACAATTTGAAGAGTACTGTAGTCTCAATGTTGTCTAATTATATTATGTCTAGAAGATATTAAGTATGGGTGATAATATTATATTTAGTTGTTCATTTAGTATATTAACCTTGGTGTCTTTTTTATGTCTGTTGTTTCTAGGATATTAAGTTTATTACCTTTTGTATTTATTTGTAATATATAGGGAGCATTATCAGTATGAGGGTGATGGTTATTATCAATGAGATTTTTAGCAAAGTGAGATGTGTCTGGTTTGTTATTTTACCAGCTGGCAATGTATTCTTTATATCTTGTAGTAAAATCTCTTCCTGTTTGACCTATATATACACTACTACAGTCGTTACATTTAAGTTTATAGATACCACTCTTTTTATGTTTATCTATTTTTTCTTAATTATTAATAAGGGTTTTACCCAAGTTATTCAAAATAAGAGTTTTCCTAATTTGAGTGATACATTACCTATGTATGGGATAGATTTATAGTAAATAGTATTATTATTTGGTACGACCGGGTATATTTCTTGTATTAGTAATTTTCTTAATTTTTTATGGTACAGTTTTGTGACAGTTGATGGGTTATAATTATTATTTACTGCAATTTGTTTTATAGTTTTTTTTCTTTCCGTAAATTAGGTTATTCTAGAGGGATGGTTAAAGCTCTGTGAATCATCGAATGGAAGGCTGCTATGGAACCAAGGGTGTTGAGAATGACCATTAATTATGGAGTCTGCAAATGTGTCTTTTCTAAATATACTAAATTTATATTTATTATTTTTGCATTCTATTGTAATATCTAAAAAGTTTAGTTTATTATCGTATTCTACTTCTAAAGTGAATTTGATATTATTGTGTAGGGAGTTGGCAAAGTTAACAAACTGGTCTATCTGTCGCTGTGTACCTTTCCAGCAGATAAGGATGTCATCAACGTATCTATAATAGTATAATATATTGGTCGCTAATTGACTGTTTAAGAGGCTGGTTTCTAGATTGTTCATAAATAACTCGGCTATAAACGGATCGAGGGTAGAGCACATTGCAAGGCCATTGACTTGTTGAAAAAAAAATTATCGAATAAAAAATAATTTTGGTCCATGCATAATTTAAAGAGGTCTCTAATTTCCTATACATATGTTATTACATATACATAGGTAATGTATCACTCAAATTAAGAAAACTCTGAATAAAAATATAATACTAATATTAAAAATATAAACAATACAAAATGTGCTTATAGTACTTTAAATAAATTGGGTAAAACCCTTATTAATAATAAAGAAAAAATTGATAAACATAAAAAGAGTGGTATCTATAAACTTAAATGTAACGACTGTAATAGTGTATACCTAGGTCAAACAGGAAGAGATTTTACTACAAGGTATAAAGAACACAATACCAGCTGAAGAAATAACAAGCCAGACACATATCACTTTGCTAAACATCTCATTGAAAATAACCATCACCCTCATACTGATAATGCCCCCTATATATTACAAATAAGTACAAAAGGTAATAAACATAATATCGTAGAAACATTAGAAATAAAAAGACACCAAAGTTAATATATTAAATGAACAACTAAATATAATATCATCACCCATACTTAATATCTACTAGACATATTATAATTAGACAACATTGATATTACATTACTCTTCAAATTATTTCAGCCCAAATACACATATAAATATAAGCATATAAAAAAAATGTAAGGAAATAAATAAATAAATAAATATAAAAAAAAATATAAATATATATGCTTATATATATATATATATATATATATATATATATATATATATATATATATATATATATACAAATAAATAAATAAATATATGAATAAATAAAACCGGATATGTTGAATTAGTGGTATCACCTTGTTCTAACTTTGACGTACCCTTGCTTTTGTATAAATATATTACCGAGAATAACTTCCATTTAATTTTATTACATACACCAGAACATTTGCATTGTACAACCTCATATAATAACAACAATTGAATTTATTACCCTCACTAAAATACTGGTATATCGCATAACTCTCGGAAATATAATAAAACCTACACCACTCCCCTACAATAAACTCACTAACATAAGCATTGGGAAAACCCACACAAACCAGGCTTCCGCTATTGAACTTGAAACATATAAATTCTGCTGGATGTTCTTAAGAGTTAATCTTTGCTAATAGCCCACCTGAAGATGTTGTAATACAACGAAACCTAGGTCATGGTAAAGAACTTAAAGAAAGTAGAAACAATATTACATCACGAAGTTTCATTTAATTGTGTGTATAACCATGCCAAGTGTCAACTTCGTAGCAATACTAGTCTGAACGTAAAAGTGTTGTGACATACAGATGAACAGAGACAATACTACAGGTTATTTACGGAACCCTGAAATTACCTGAGGAACAATGATAATATTATAATTTTTGAGTAAATTCCACAAAAAATATTTGTTATTGTCAAAGATATATTGGATAATATTACAGATGTAAGAACTATTTATAAATGCAAGTAGCATTTATAAATAGTTCTTATATCCGTAATATTTTAATAAAAGTATTATTCATCATAATAAGTTTAAATGTATCTGTGGAAACTTCGCAGAACTTAATTTCGTATTTAAAAGGTTATTTATTTAATAATAAGATACTATTTACAACACCAAAATACTTCGCTTGAATAGACCACTAACACTTATGATCCACTAACACTTATGAATTATCTAAAGAAGAGAAGAAAATTTATTTTAAATATTAAAGGAATTACGAGCCTGTACTATTTAAGATGCGCCATAATTAAGCAATTAACAAATTATGCCTTTCATCTCAACAACTCTATAATTATTTGGTCTTTATATTTTCTTTTCATCTTCTTTTGAGTCAACATTCATGTGACTCACGCTATGTTTTTCATAAATACCACCACCCTTATTTTTTTTCCTTTTGAATCACAGTGTTATTCCTCTTTTCTACTATTTGCGGTCACGTCGGAAATTTTCATATTCATGAATCATTCACGCTTTTTTGTCTTACTTTCATTAATTTTTCTGCACCCTCATGCTATAAAGAACCTCTTCATATCTTCATTTCACTTGCATATTTCTTTCACACTTTCCCTCGTGGACTTTTAATAGCCTCGTATTCATAGTCGGTTGTTTTGAGTTCATTTAATACATTCAAATTTTTCTTCCCAAGCTTAATATTTGCCTTAGTCGTGAATAGTAAATCCGCAAACCCAATATGTGAATTTCCGGGTATATCGACTAAAATGTGTAGAGAAAATGTCAATTGATTTAATAACGTCAATAATATGAAGCAGATATGTGCAGTATTCCTGTCGCTATTCTGCTGTATACTTAACATATTGAGATATTGAATAGTTCCAAAAACAAATCAGATACGATATAATATCTTACAGTACCTTTTTCTCCACCCACATCTCTATTATATCCAAAGATTATTTAATATAAATAGGTATACCCAATGCCAATTAATAAATTAATTTCTTTGTTAGATTAGATTATATAGATTATTTCCCGTATTTTTCTGCAAATACATGACGCTGAAAGTTTCTTGAAAAACCTCTTTCCCTTTGTATTTTTAAATAACATTTTTTTCCACCGTGTATTCATTCCTGTAATCATTATCACTTTTTCTGTCCCTAATTAGTTTCCAGTTCAATTCTTTAATGATCAATAATTATTACTTTATCCTTTATACAAAATCTCCGCTTCGGGAAGAAGAGATTTTGTTAGCAGGAAGTTTTTTTTAATTTCAATGAAATCCATTGACCCTGAAGTCGAGCGTGTTAACTGAAAATAATAACTTTCTGACGTTTTTACATCTTTTCCTGTTGGATATCATAGCGCGCAAGTTTATATTTCCCCCGGGCTCTCGGCCCGGGTGACACATCGACTGCTCGCTGGCAAAGTATTCGAAAGCTGAATTTTGCAAACTTTCCAGCTGACTCCGCGTTTAATGAGTGTTTTTCATTGTTACCCATTTCTCTTATAATGTTTGTTCAAAGTTTGTTGGCGAACTGGATACGAGTTTTATTATGCTACCGACTTTTTTACATCCCCATGTTACGTTAAGTCAAGCTCAGAGATAAAATATAGATCGGTAATATGTTATGATTACTAAATACTGAAATATAAAGTTTGTTGGCTAATTTGAATGGACAATATATGTCATGAAAGTTATAATCAAAAATATGGTTAAAATATATAAAATTTACACATCTCACAAAATATATATATTGAGTATACCACAGAAACTAAATTTTCGCCATAAAAAGGAGACTTACAGCCTCAGTAAATATATATCATATTTCCGTTTTTAAATCACCTAACTATTTAATAGCGATAAAAGGCCAGCGCAGTTTATATATTCTAGTCCTTATTTTTAGTATTTTGAAGAATACTCCAAACTCCGAGTCAATTCTAAATGTTAGGAACGTTTGCCGTCTGATCACTCGCGGTTGCCGTTTACATTGCATTAATTAAATTCGAAAAAAATATCGCCGAAAAAGTTCGATAAACATGCTTCATAGAGGAACTACATTTGTCCCTTCCTGTCATAACTGCTCCTACTCTATCGAATTTTCTAGTCCATGTAAATATCACAATTATTTATTTAATATTGTGGTGTAGAAAAAGACTGCAACAAACAATGAGCAAGATTTTGAAATAATTTGATAGCCTATTACCGTCTTAAAACTGATATACCGTGTAAAACATACTTATAGATTATCCACAAATCACATTATTATAATGAATTATCAAAAAATAACTACGCGCCAAATATCACTAATTGTCACTACGAAAGCTGGTCAGAGGAAGGGATGAACTTATCTCGTGACGCAACGTGAACTTATCTCGTGACGCAGTCGATAGGCGCTGGTGCTTGTATTTTTTTTTTTAAATAGATACTGCGAGTATTATAACGACAGTATCTTGAAAAAAATCTGCGAAATATAAGAAAGTTTTACATCACTTAACAACTCCGAAATCGTAACAAAGTTTGTCTCTTAGCATTAACTCTGTTCATATTTGACCGATGAATAGAACATGTTATATGTCCGCCGATACAACATATCGTAGATCCAACGATACGCACTATTACTTAGCGAAAGCTGAAAATATTTATTATCCTTTACTTTGGATGACAACAACAACTGGTATATCAGAGAAGACAGACCAACCACATATTATAATTCTTATGTAATCTACTAATTTTAATAGAGACTATATTCCTGTTTAAACAAAAAAGTTAGGCAAGGAAGTTATAAACAACTTAATTAATACAAGTTAGTAAAATTGAGCTTAAGGGCTTGAAGATCACAACTTAAACAAATAAAAATTCGAAAATTATGAAAACTCAAATGAGTATTTATTAATCCCAACTTTAGTCTCAATACAAATACAGTCTAAAGCAAAATGTAATAATGGAATATAGCAAAATACCATTCTTTTTAATATAGATAAGTTATTTAACATTTTTAAAAAAATTACATATTGCTGACAAGTGGTATCAGAATAGACAAGAGATAAGAGAAATAAAGAGCAATGAACTTAACTTGGATTAATACAACAGGTAGACAGCAAGCGCTTGTTCATAAAATACTATACCAAATAAAGTATATCACAAATATTTGTTCACTCTTTATAGATCAAATGTTTCGACGTACACGGAATAACGAAATTTGAAACTTTCACGAAGGTCACAAACGATCCTCCGTTTCCATCCTTCGTTTCGCGAAGGTAACAAACAGTCTCGACAAGTAACCGATGTGGACGTGTGTTATTTTTAAATCGTTAGATTTTTTTGAATCAGAGGAACCAAAAAGTATAGTTTTAGAAAATTTTAAAACATAATTTTAGAACCCTTACCGAGTAAAATTTTAGATTAGGTTAGGTTAGGTTATTATTAAAATCAACAAATTTGTGAATAAATATTTCATCAATAAGACTTTCATATTTATTACATTTATCTACTAGGGTGCAATAATTTGCAATCATACTACATAACGCGTAGAAAGGTACTTCAATGACTTTGGAGAGCTGGTTTGGCCAATTTACATTTTGTTCTTCAATATGTAGCCAGCAGCCGAACGAAATTGAAGCAGTGATTAAATGAAATTTGGCGCAGTTGTCAAGACTAAGATACTCTAAATGAGTGCATGCTCTCTGCATCGTCCGCGCAAATTTGACAGATCAATATCCTCACAAGTCGAGGCAGATGCCGCTACCTGATTTTATCCTAAAGGACATCCATTTGTATAGTTTCTACTCATGTGTTGAGTCGGTTAGTACGTGCGGCCCACTTTACAGGTGAGGCACTTGTGACATGAACGAAGGTACTTACATAAAGTGCAGCGTTCGGTATTTGGTGGTGACTCGGTCGCGTGTCCACGTGTCACTTGTATCGTGACTGGTGATTTTTGTGACTAGACGTTTTAATATATGTTTCAATCATTTCGAGCTGCTTATAATAAATTTGATATCGGAACAGATGAATACCGAACTTATGGTCTTAATAATTAATTTAATCAATGTAAAGAAGGTTTGAATTGCAATTATCAACTATCTAAAAATATATCTTGAATTAATTAATTATTGAAAATCAATTACAATCCAACTTTCATTGCAAATGTACCATTATGTATACGGGTTTTCAGTAGTATTTTAGTGACCTTTTCTCGCCAACCATATGAAGTGGAATAACATAGGGTAGGTCTTTTAAAAAAATTAAATGCTTTTAAAACTCTTTGCGTAATATCAAATTCCAAAATGAGGAGTAATATACCTGAGGGTGATGGGGGTCTATCACCCATCCTCCTCCACAATTTAATTACCTGAAATCTGAACGCTATCATTTTAAAATAAAAATACTATTAACTTTAGAAAGAAATTATTTCACATAACTCGCGTCAACATTCCTAAGAGACGTGGACAAACCGGGACGCAACTATGTGCGTGTCCCCGATGCGCACTTGGTCGGCTTTGTTATGTTACTTTACACTACACTATACATAAATATATAAGAATATAAATAGAATATAATACGTAAATATTTAATATTCATCTTAAAAAATGTTCTTTATGAATGAATTCCAACTTATGTTTCTATTATTCAAACTTATATTGTTGATATTTACAATATAATTGACGAATTCGAAAATATGATGAACATTTTACAATTAAGCTCGTCGAAACGAATATTTTGCGTAAGAACTATCCGACAATATATCGTATACCTAAAAAACTTATGTGAAAAATGAATTAAATTTTAAAAACTGTTGTTGAGTGACTAATATAAATAAATAAATAAATATATATATATATATATATATATATATATATATATATATATATATATATATATACAACGTGAACACTTAATACCGTCCAGCTTCATCTCTGAGTTCAAGAGGTTGCAACTTTCCGCAAGTATACTTAGCGGTGAAATTTAACAAATCTCAGAAGCTGTTCTCGGCCATATTTGTCATGCCGACAATCGCATCATATTTAAGAACAGAAAATTGTTCATTCTTCTTTTAAACAAAAGCTTATTTTTTAAATGGAAATGCATAAATCCAGGTATTATATTTTCCTCCAAATACATAACTCGCGTCAACATTCACTGCAAGTTTCGTGAAAATACTACTACTGTGAAAATTTTGGAAACGTTAAAAAATAGCGGTTTAGCAGGTAAGCCGTAGGAATACGTAACTCTGACAAAAAAATTTGAATGGCATATCCCCAATATTCTTTAAACACCTATTCAGTGAAAGCCTACACGATGGTGTATTCGGAAAAGTATTTCACTCCCACTTTCAATGGAGGGAAAGTACTCTGAAAATATTTTTTTTTAAGATTTTAAACAAGTAAAATAACTATTTAAGAATTATTAACGTATATAACCATGCCAAGTTTCAGCTTTGTGGCACTACTACACTAAACGTAAAACTGTTGTCACATACAGATGAACAGAGATATACTACAGGTTAGAAACGACCTGAAATTACCCGATGAACAATGATAATATTATAATTTTTGAACAAATTCCAAAAAAAAATTTGTTTTTATCAAAGATATACTTGATAATTTACTTGCATTTATAAATAGTTTTTACATCTGTAATATTTTAATGAAAGTGTTATTAATCTTAATATGTTTAAATATGTCTGTGGAAACAGCGCAGCACTTAAATCGTAAAAGTTACTCATTTAATATTAAGATACTATGTACAACACTAAAATACTTTGCTTGAATATACGTCCACTAACACTTATGAGTTATCTAAAGGAAAGAAACAAAATTTTTAAAGTATTAAAGAAATTAAGAGCCTGTTCTGTACTATGTTAGATGCGTCACAATTAAGCAACGAACCAATTATGCCTCTCATCCCAAGAACTCTTTCATCGAACTTTATGTTTGTTTTTCATCTTATTCTAGTCAACATTCATGCGACCCACGCTATGTGTTTCATAAATATGACCACACTTATTTTTTTTTCTTTTGAATCACGGTGCTATTCCTCTTTTCTACTATTTACTCTCAAGTCAGAAATTTTCATATTCATGAATCATTCTCGCTTTTTTTATGTCTTTCTTTCATTAATTTTTCTGTACCCTCATGCTATAAAGAACCTCTTCATACCTTCATTTCACTTGCATACTTCTTTCACACTTTCCCACGTGGATTTTTAATAGTCTCGTATCCATAATCAGCTTTTTTTAGTTTATTTAATACATTCAAATTTTTCTTCCCAAGCTGCATATTTGCCTTAGGTATGAATCGAAAATCCGCAAACCCAATATCTGTCTTTTTTTAAGAATTTCCGGGTATATCGACTAAAATGTGTAGAGAAAATACCAATTGATTTAATAACGTCAATAATGTGAAACAGAGATGCGCAGTATCCCTTTCGCTATTCTGCTGTATACTTAACATATTCAGATATAGCTTAGTTCCAAAAACAGATCAGATGCGATATAATATTTTACAGTACCTTTTTCTCCACCCACATATCTATTATATCCAAAGATTATTTAATATAAATAGGTATACCCAATGCCAATTAATAAATTAATTTCTTTGTCGATATTAAGAATATTTCCCGTATTTTCCTGCAAATACATGACACTGAAAGTTTCTTGAAAAACGTCTTTCCATTTGTATTTTTAAATAACATTTTTTTCCACCATATATTCATTCCTGTAATCATTATCACTTTTTCTGTCCCTAATTAGTTTCCAGTTCAATTCCTTAATGATAAATAATCATGACCTTATCCTTTATACAAAATCTCTGCTTCGGGAAGAAGAGATTTTGTTAGCAGGAAGTTTTTTTTTATTTCAATGAAATCCATTGACCCTGAAGTCGAGCGTGTTAACTGAAAATAATAACTTTCTGACGTTTTTACATCTTTTCGTGTTGGATATCATAGCGCGCAAGTTTATATTTCCCCCGGGCTCTCGGCCCGGGCGACACATCGACTGCTCGCTGGCAAAGTATTCGAAAGCTGAATTTTGCAAACTTTCCAGCTGACTCCGCGTTTAATGAGTGTTTTTCATTGTTACCCATTTCTCTTATAATGTTTGTTCTAAGTTTGTTGGTGAACTGGATACGAGTTTCATTATGCTACCGACTTTTTTACATCCCCATGTTACGTCAAGTCATGCTCAGAGATAAAATATAGATTGTTAATATGTTATGATTACTAAATACTGAAATATAAAGTTTGTTGGCTAATTTGAATGAAAAATATGTCATGAAAGTTATACTCAAAAATATGGTTAAAATATATAAAATTTACGTATCTCACAAAATATATATTAAGTATACCACAAAAACTAAATTTTCGCCAAAAAAATGAGACTTACAGCCTCAGAAAATATATATCATATTTCCGTTTTTAAATCACCTATCTATTTAATAGCGATATATGGCCAGCGCTGTTTACATATTCTAGTCCTTATTTTCAGTATTTTGAAGAATACTCCTAACTCCGAGTCAATTCTAAATGTTAGGAACGTCAAACACTCGCGGTTGCCGTTTACATTGCATTAATTAAATTCGAAAAAAACATCGCCGAAAAAGTTCGGTAAACATGCTTCATAGAGGAACTACATTTATCCCTTCCTCTCATAACTGCTCCTACTCTATCGAATTTTCTAGTCCATGTAAATATCACAATTATTTATTTAATATTGTGGTGTAGAAAAAGACTGCAACAAACAATGTGCAAGATTTTGAAATAATTTGATAGCCTATTACCTTCTTAAAACTGATATACCGTGTAAAACATACTTATAGATTATCCATAAAACACATTATTATAATAAATTATCAAAAAATACGGGACAAACTACGCGTCAAATATCACTAATTACCACTACGAAAGCTGGTCAGAGGAAGGGATGAACTTACCTCGTGACGCAACGTGAACTTATCTCGTGACGCAATCGATAGGCGCTGGTCCTTGTGTGTGTGTTTTTTTTAAATAGATACTGCGAATATTATAACGACAGTATCTTCAAAAAAATATGCGAAATATAAGAAAGTTTTACGTCACTTAATAACTCCGAAATCATAACAAAATTTGTCTCTTAACGTAGCATTAACTCTGTTCATATTTGGCCGACGAATACAATATATTATATGTCCGCCGATACAACATATCGTAGATCCAACGATACGCACTATTACTTAGCGAAAGCTGAAAATATTTATTATCCTTTACTTTGGATGACAACAACAACTGGTATATCAGAGAAGACAGACCAACCACATATTTTAATTCTTATGTAATCTACTAATTTCAATAGAGACTATATTCCTGTTTAAACAAAAAAGTTAGGCAAGGAAGTTATAAACAACTTAATTAATACAAGTTAGTAAAATTGTACTTAAAGCCTCGCAGATCACAACTTAAACAAATAAAAATTCGAAAATTATGAAAACTCAAATAATGTATTAAACTCAAATAATGTTATGAGTATTTATTAATCCCAACTTTAGTCTCAATACAAATACACTCTAAAGCAAAATGTAATAATGGAATATAGCAAAATACCATTCTTTTTAATATCGATAAGTTAAATAACATTTAAAAAATTACATGTTGCTGTCAAGTGGTATCAGAATAGACAAGATATAAGAGAAATAAAGAGCAATGAACTTAACTTGGATTAATACAACAGGTAGGTAGCAAGCGCTTGTTCATAAAATACTATATCAAATAAATATTTGGTCACTATTTATAGATCAAATATTTATTTGATATAGTGTTATTTTTAAATCGTTAGATTTTTTTGAATCAGAGGAACCAAAAACTATAGTTTTAGACAATTTTAAAATATAATTTTAGAACCCTTACCGAGTAAAATTTTAGGTTAGATTAGGTTAGGTTATTATTAAAATCAACAAATTTGTGAATAAATATTTCATCAATAAGACTTTCATATTTATTACATTTATCTACTACGGTGCGATAATTTGCAATCATACTACATAATACGTAGAAAAGTACTTCATGACTTTGGCCAGCTGGTTTGACCAATTTACATTTTGTTCTTCAATATGTAGCCAGCAGCCGAACGAAATTGAAGCAGTGATTAACTTAAATTTGGCGCCGTTGTCAAGACTAAGAAACTCTAAATGAATGCATGCTCTCTGCATCGTCCGCGCAAGTTTGACAGATCAATATCCTCACAAGTCGAGGCAGATTCCGCTACCTGATTTTATCCTAAAGGACATCCCTTTGTACAGTTTCTACTCATGTGTTGAGTCGGTTAGTAAGTGCGGCCCACTTTACAGGTGAGGCACTTGTGACATGAACGAAGGTACTTACTTAAAGTGCAGCGTTCGGTGTTTGGTGGTGACTCGGTCGCGTGTTCACGTGTCACTTGTATCGTGACTGGTGATTTTTGTAACTAGACGTTTTAATATACGTTTCAATCATTTCAAGCTGCTTATAATAAATTTGATATCGGAACAGATGAATACCGAACTTATGGTCTTAATAATTAATTTAATCAATGTAAAGAAGGTTTGAATTGCAATTATCAACTATCTAAAAATATATCTTGAATTAATCAATTATTGAAAATCAATTAAAATCCAACTTTCATTGCAAATGTACCATTATGTATACGGGTTTTCAGTAGTATTTTAGTGACCTTTTCTCGCCAACCATATGAAGTGGAATAACATAGGGTAGGTATTTTAAAAAAATTAAATGCTTTTAAAACTCTTTGCGTAATATCAAATTCCAAAATGAGGAGTAATATACCTGAGGGTGATGGGGGTCTATCACCCATCCTCCTCCACAATTTAATTACCTGAAATCTGAACACTATCATTTTAAAATAAAAATACTATTAACTTTAGAACGAAATTATTTCACACAACTCGCGTCAACATTCCTAAGAGACGTGGACAAACCTGGACGCAACTATGTGCGTGTCCCCGATGCGCACTTGGTCGGCTTTGTTATGTTACTTTACACTAAACAATACATAAATATATAAGAATATACATAGCATATAAAACGTAAATATTTAATATTCATCTTAAAAATTGTTCTTTGTGAATGAATTCAAACTTATATTTCTATTATTCAAACTTATATTGTTGATATTTACAATATAATTGACGAATTCGAAAATATGATGAACATTTTACAATTAAGCTCGTCGAAACGAATATTTTGCGTAAGACCTATCTGAAAATATATCGTATACCTAAAAAACTTATGTGAAAAATGCATTAAATTTTAAAAACTGTTGTTGAGTGACTAATATAAATAAATAGATTATATATATATATATATATATATATATATATATATATATATATACCACGTGAACCCTTAATACCGTCCAGCTTCATCTCTGAGTTCAAGAGGTTGCAACTTTCCGCAAGTATACTTAGCGGTGAAACTTAACAAATCTCAGAAGCTGTTCTCGGCCATATTTGTCATGCCGATAATCGCATCATATTTAAGAACAGGAAATTGTTCATTCTTTTTTCAAACAAAAGTTCATTTTCCTGCAAATACATGACACTGAAAGTTTCGTGAAAATACTACTACTGTGAAAATTTTGGAAACGTTAAAAAATAGCGGTTTAGCAGGTAAGCCGTAGAAATACGTAACTCTGACAAAAATTATTATTTTGAAGCTTAATATATCTTAAATGGGTCCCTGTATCAAAAAAGTGTCAATGCCATATCCCCAATATTCTTTAAATACCTATTCAGTGAAAGCCTACACGATGGAGTATTTGGAAAAGTATTTCACTCCCACTTTCAATGGAGAGAAAGTACTCTGAAAAGATTTGTTTTTAAGATTTTAAATAAGTAAAATAACTTTTTAAGCATTATCAACATATATAACCATACCAAGTTTCAGCTTTGTAGCACTACTAGACTAAACGTAAGACTATTGTCACATACAAATGAAAAGAGACAATACTATAGGTTAGTAACGGAACCCTGAAATTACCTGAGGAACAATGATAATATTATAATTTTTGAGTAAATTTCAAAAAAACATTTGTTTTTGTCAAAGATATACTTGATAATATATTTGTATTTATAAATAGTTTTTACATCTGTAATATTTTAATCAAAGTGTTATTAATCTTAATATGTTTAAATGTGTGTGTGAAAACAGCGCAGCACTTAAATCGTAGAAGTTACTCATTTAATATTAAGATACTATGTACAACACCAAAATACTTTGCTTGAATATACGTCCACTAACACTTATGAATTATCGAAAGGAAAGAAAAAAAATTGTTTTAAGTATTAAAGAAATTAAGAGCCTGTTCCGTACTATGTAAGATGCGTCACAATTAAGCAAGTAACCAATTACGCCTTTCATCCCAAGAACTCTTTTAGAGGTCTTTATGTTTGTTTGCATGCGACTCACGCTATGTTTTTTCATAAATACGACCACTCTTATTTTTTTTTCTTATGAATCACAGTCTTATTCCTCTTTTCTACAATTAACTCTCACGTCATTCATGAATCATTCTCGCTTTTTTTTATGTCTTTCTTTCATTAATTTTTCTGTACCCTCATGCTGTCAAGAACCTCTTCACACCTTCATTTCACTTGCATATTTCTTTTACACTTTCCCTAGTGGATTTTTAATAGCCTCATATACATAGTCGACCCTTTTTAGTTCATTAAATTCATTCAAATTATTCTTCCCAAGCTACATATTTGCCTTAGTTATAAATCGAAAATCCGCAAACCCAATATCTGTCTTTTTTTAAGGATTTCCGGGTATATCGACTAACATGTGTAGAGAAAATACCAATTGATTTAATAACGTCAATAATGTGAAGCAGAGATGCGCAGTATCCCTGTCGCTATTCTGCTGTATACTTAACATATTCAGATACTGAACAGTTCCAAAAACAGATCAGATGCGATATAACATTTTGCAGTACCTGTTTCTCTACCCACATCTCTATTATACCCAAATATTATTTACTATAAATAGGTATACCCAATGCCAATTAATAAACTAATTTCTTTGTCGATATTAAAATTATATCCCGTGTTTTCCTGCAAATACATGACGCTGAAAGTTTCTTGAAAAACCTCTTTCCCTTTGTATTTTTAAATAACATTTTTTTCCACCGTGTATTCGTTCCTGTAATCATTATCACTTTTTCTGTCCCTAATTAGTTTCCAGTTCAATTCTTTAATGACACATAATGATTACTTTATCCTTTATACAAAATCTCCGCTTCGGGAAGAAGAGATTTTGTTAGCAGGAAGTTTTTATTTTATTACAATAAAATTCATTGACCCTGAAGTCGAGCGTGTTAACTGAAAATAATAACTTTCTGACGTTTTTATATATTTTCCTGTTGGATATCATAGCGCGCAAGTTTATATTTCCCCCGGGCTCTCGGCCCGGGCGACACATCGACTGCTCGCTGACAAAGTATTCGAAAGCTAAATTTTGCAAACTTTCCAGCTGACTCCGCGTTTAATAAGTGTTTTTCATTGTTACCCATTTCTCTTATAATGTTTGTTCAAAGTTTGTTGGCGAACTGGATACGAGTTTTATTATGCTACCGACTTTTTTACATCCCCATGTTACGTCAAGTCATGCTCAGAGATAAAATATAGATTGTTAATATGTTGTGATTACTAAATACTAAAATATCAAGTTCGTTGGCTAATACGAATAGAAAATATAGATCATAAAATTGATACTCAAAAATATGGTTAAACTATATAAAATTAACACATCTCACAAAATATATATTAAGTAAACCACAAACAATATATTTTCGCCATAAAAATGAGATTTACAGCCTCAGAAAATATGATAATATTTCCGTTTTTAAATCACCTAACTATTTAATAGCGATAAAAGGCCAGCGCAATTTATATATTCTAGTCTTTTTTTAGTATTTTGAAGTATCCTCCAAACTCCGTGTCAATTCTAGAGGTTAAGGACCTTAAACACTCTCGGTTGCTGTTTACGTTGCATTCATTTATAACAACTTTGTTTCGAAGAAACATCGCCGGAAAAGTTCGGCAAACATTCTTCATAGAGGAATTACATTTGGCCCTTTCTCTTCCTACTCTATCCAATTTTATAGTCCATGTAAATATTACAATTATTCATTTAATATTGTGGTGTAGGGAAAGACCGCAACAAACAATGAGCGAGATGTTGAAATAATTTGATAGCCTGTAACCGTCTTAAACTGATATACCGTGTAAAATATACTGATAGATTATCCAGAAGACACATTATTATAGTGAATCATCAAAACTATAAGGGACAAACTACGCGCCAAATATCACTAATTGTCACTACGAAAGCCGGTCAGAAGAAGCGATGAACCTGTCTTGTGATGCAAGTGTCCTAATAATATTACATATATAACACTAACATAAAGACACTAAAGCGATAGTCGCTGGTGTAGCACTAAAGCTATAGGCGCTGGTGCTTGTAAGTTGGGAAAACGAGATGCTACGAATGTTATTCAATAGATAAAGCCAGCATCTTGAAAAAGATCTTCGATATATAAAATAGTTTTACTTCACTTAACAACTCCGAAATCATAACAAACTTTGTATCTTAACGTATAGTTAAGGCCTCGCAGATCAGAACTTAAACAAATATTCAAAAATTATGAAAACTCAACGTTAGTGTTAATTCGATCGATGAGTTAAATAGCAGGACTAAATTAAAAATTTTAAAAAACTTGACATGTTACTGACGAATGGTATCAGAATAGATAAGAGATATAAAGAGTAATGAACTCCGCTCGGATTTATACAACAAGTAGGTAGCAAGTGCCGGTACGTAAAATTCTGTACCATATAAAAGATATCGCAAATAAGTGTTCACTTTGTATAGGTCAAATGTTTCGATATTCGCGGAATAACGAAATTTGTAACTTACGCGAAGGCCAAAAACGGAGGAAATCTCGACAAGTAACCGATGTGGACGTGTGTTATTTTCAAATCGTTAGATTTTTTTGAATCAGAGAAACCAAAATATAAAGTTTTAGCTAATTTTGAAACATAATTTTTTTAAATTTTAAAGTTAGATTTTAGGTATATTAAAATCGCCAAATTTGTGAATACATATTTCATTAAATCGATAAGACTTTCCATATTTATTACATTTATCTACTATGGTGCGATGATTTGTAATCATACTAAATAATACGTAGAAAAGTGCTTCAATGACTTTCGCCAGCTGGTTTGATCAATTTACATATTGTGCTTCAATATGTATGTGTATATATATATATATATATATATATATATATATATATATATATATATATATATATATATATATATATATATATATATATATATATATATATATATATATATATATATATATTGAAGCACGAAATTGAAGCTGTGATTAAATTAAATTTAGCGCAGTTACTGTACATAACACATGATATCGGAACAGATGAATACCGAACTTAGGTTTTAATAATTAATTTAATCAATGTAAAGAAGGTTTGAATTGCAATTATCAACTATCTAAAAATATATCTTGAATTAATTAATTATTGAAAATCAATTACAATTCAACTTTCGTTGCAAATGTACCATTATGTATACGGGTTTTCAGTAGTATTTTAGTGACTTTTTCTCGCAAACCACATGAAGTGGAATACCATAGGGTAGGTATTTTAAAAAATGAAATACTTTTAAAACACTTTGCATAATATCAAGCTTCAAAATGGAGAGTAATATATCTCAACCATCATGCCCCACCCTCCTCCACAATTTAATTACCTGAAATCTAAACACTATCATTTTAAAATGAAAATGCTATAACTTTAGAAGGAAATTATTTCACATAACTCGCGTCAACATTCCTAAGAGACGTAGACAAATCTGAACGCAACTATGCGCGTGTCCCCGATGCGCACTTGGTCGGCTTTGTTATGTTACTTTACACTAAACATACATAAATATATAAGAATATACATAGCATATAATACGTAACTATTTAATATTCATCTTGAAAAATGTTCTTTATGAATGAATTCAAACTAAAGTATACGTTTGAATTCACTATATTGTTTGAATTCATTATATGATATTGAGTAAAAAAAATATTGCTATTTACAATATAATTGACAATAATTTCGAAAATATAATAACAATTTTAAAGTTAAGCTCGTCCGAACGATTAGTTTGCGTAAGAACTATCCGAAAATATATCGTATACCTAAAAAACTTATGTGAAAAAGTGAAAAAGGTATGAAATTTTAAAAACTATTGTTGGGTATATTATAAATATATATATATATATATATATATATATATATATATATATATATATATATATATATCATCTGCTGACCATATCATTTTGAAATTTAGCGAATTTATTTCTTCTATAACATAAAAGTCGTTAAGAAATATCACATTCTATAAAGGTACTTCTTATTTACATGTACCCGAAGGTAGACATTTTTTTCAAATCACTTGAACTCTTAATACCGTCCAGTTTCATTTTTGAGTTCAAGAGGTTACAACTTTCCGCAAGTATACTTAGCGGTGAAACTTAACAAGTCTCAGAAGCTGGCATTTAAATTGGTCGGTGCAGAAATTGCTTTTCACGCGGTTAGGTTTACGTAACTCGCCCGAAAGTGTCTTGTGGCCCATCGGCTGTATCCTGGCATCAGATATAATAACAAGGAATAATATAAACGTAATATGTAAATTGCAGAAAAGTAATTTTTTGTTTACTATTGTTCTCGGCCATATTTGTCATGCCGACAAGATAGTACAACTCTGTGTGTTAGTAACCGCCGTGAACCGCAATATCTATGTACATTAAAGTTGTTACAGATTTTGCATCTGCATTCGGAGCTTGGCCGTACAGATATTTTGCACGTAATTACAGAATCGATTGTAAGTCCCGTATATAGAATTTTCCACGTTATTTACGTGTTAAATATTTTTCATTTAGCACATAAATAAAGTGTAGGATTCTACAAAGTGGCATAAAATGCGAAATACATCTATCTGAAATTTGTTTTTAAAATGTACGCATCCACAACCACAGATGTGGACTTTGGAAAACAGCGAATCCGCAACTTCAGATGTCACGGAAACCAACCTCTGTATTATCACTAATTCACTTGTAATTTCTATTATTGAAAGTTTTATAAGCAATATTTCACGTTATTCTCGTCATAAAATCATCATGGGCTTAAAATGAAACGTAAAAATAATCATTAAACGTAATAATATAGTAGTTATATAAAAAACATCGTATCTTGCATTCTAGTATTATTTATTTCTTTGAAAAGTTTAATAGAAAATATTTGTACTCTATACATTAAATGCTTTAAATAAAAGTAAAGAAATATATATATATATATATATATATATATATATATATATATATATATATATATATATATATATATATATAATCGACTTAACCTTTTGTATACTTGACATTAATTGATTATATTTAAGAACGGGAAATTGTTCATTCTATTTTTAAACAAAAGCTGATTTTTTAATAAGAATTACATAATTTTTCCAGGTATTTACTACTACTGTGAAAATTTTTGATATATTAAAAACTAGCGGTTTAGCAGGTAGGCCGTGGGAATACGTAACTCTGACAAAAATGACTATTTTAATGCTTAATATATCTTAAATGGGTCCCTGTTTCAAAACAACATATCATGGCATATCTCCAATATTCTTTAATACCTATTCAGTGAAAGCCTACACGATGGAGTATTCGGAAAAATATTTCACTCTCAGTTTCAATGGAGGGAAAGTACTCTGAAAATATTTTTTTTTAAGATTTTAAATAAGTAAAATAACTTTTTAAGCGTTATCAACGTGTATAAGCATGCCAAGTTTCAGTTTTGTAGCACTACTAGACTAAACGTAAGACTGTTGTCACATACAGATGAACAGAGACAATACTATAGGTTAGTAACGGAACCCTGAAATTACCTGAGGAACAATGATAATATTATAATTTTTGAGTAAATTCCAAAAAAATATTTGTTTTTGTCAAAGATATACTTGATAATTTACTTGCATTTATAAATAGTTTTTATATCTGTAATATTTTAATCAAAGTGTTATTCATCCTAATATGCTTAAATATTCACAATTAAATGAAACTACGTGATGTAGTATTATTCCTACTTTCTATAATTTCCTAAGATTTTTGCTAATATCCCACCTGAAGATGTTGTAATACAACGAAACCTAGGTCGTGGTAAAGAAATTAAAGAAAGTAGAAATAATACTTCATCGCGTAGTTTCATTTAATTGTGAATAATGAATTTCTACAAAATTCACACCAAATATATTCAATATTCAATGTTTAAATATGTCTGTGGAAACTGCGCAGAAGTTAACTCGTACTTAAGAGGTTATTTATTTAATATTAATATGCTATGTACAACACCAGAATACTTTGCTTCGATATCCATCTACTAACACTCATGAATTATCTAATTAAAAGAAAAAAAATTCTTTTAAATCTTAAAGAAATTAAGAGCCTCTTCCGTATGCCTCTTCCGGTGCGCCATAATAGAGCAATTAACCAATTATGCCTTTCATACCAAGAACCTTATAATTATTCGGTCTTTATGTTTGTTTTTCATCTTCTTTCAGTCAACGTTCATGCGACTCACGCTATGTTTTTCAAAAATATCACAAACCTTATTTTTTTTTCCTTTTGAATCACAGTCTCATTCCTCTTTTCTATTATTTACGCTCCCGTCGGATATTTTCATATTCATGAATAATTCTCGTTTTTTTATGTCTTTCTTTCATTAATTTTTCTGCACCCTCATGCTGTCAAGCACCTCTTCATACCTTCATTTCACTTTTATATTTATTTCATACTTTCATTCGTACATTTTTAATAGCCTCGTATTCACAGTCGGCTCTTTTGAGTTCATTTAATTCATACAAATTTTTCTTCCCAATCATCATATTTGCCTTAGTTATGAATCGAAAATCCGCAAACCAAACATCTAGCTTTTTTCAGATTTTCCGGGTATATTAGGGAAATATCGGCTAAAGTGTGTAGAGAAAATACCAATTGTTTTAATAACATCAGTTATGTGAGACAGAGATGTGCAGTATCACTGCCGCGATTTCGCTGTACACTGAACATATTTAGATGTTGAATTGTTCCAAAAACAGATCAGATATTTTTATATTTTAGATCATCTTTTTCTGCGCTCACGCCTCTACAATATTCGTAGATTATTTAATATAAATAGGTATACCCAATGCCAATTAATCAATTAATTTCTTTGTAGATATTAAGATTATTCCTTATATTTTCCTACAAATACATGACACTGAAAGTTTTTTTTTAAAAACCTCTTTCAATTTGTATTTTAGAATAACATTTTTTTCCACCGTATATTCATTCTTGTAATCATTATTACTTTTTCTGTCCCTAATTAGTTTCCAGTTCAATTCTTTAATAATCAGTAATCATTACTTTATCCTTTATACAAAATCTCCGCTTCGTGAAGAAGAGATTTTGTTAGCAGGAAGTTTTTTTTTTATTTCAATGAAATCCATTGACCCTGAAGTCGAGCGTGTTAACTGAAAATAATAACTTTCTGACGTTTTTATATATTTTCCTGTTGGATATCATAGCGCACAAGTTTATATTTCCCCCGGGCTCTTGGCCCGGGCGACACATCGACTGCTCGCTCGCAAAGTATTCGAAAGCTGAATTTTGCAAACTTTCCAGCTGACTCCGCGTTTAATGAGTGTTTTTCATTGTTACCCATTTCTCTTATAATGTTTGTTCAAAGTTTGTTGGCGAACTGGATACGAGTTTTATTATGCTACCGACTTTTTTATATCCCCATGTTACGTCAAGTCATTCTCAGAGATAAAATATAGATTGTTAATATGTTATGATTACTAAATACTAAAATATCAAGTTCGTTGGCTAATACGAATAGAAAATATAGGTCATAAAAGTCATACTCAAAAATATAGTTAAACTATATAAAATTAACACATCTCACAAAATATATATTAAGTAAACCGCAAACAATATATTTTCGCCATAAAAATGAGATTTACGGCCTCAGAAATTATGACAATATTTCCGTTTTTAATTCACCTAACTATTTAATAGCGATAAAAGGCCAGCGCAATTTATATATTCTAGTCTTTTTTTCAGTATTTTGAATAATCCTCCAAACTCCGTGTCAATTCCAGAGATTAAGGACCTTAAACACTCTCGGTTGCCGTTTACGTTGCATTAATTTATAACAACTTTCAAAAGTTCGGCAAACATTCTTCATACAAGAATTACATTTGGCTCTTTCTCTCATATCTCTTCCTACTCTATCCAATTTTCTAGTCCATGTAAATATTACAATTATTGCTGTAGGGAAAGACCGCAACAAACAATGAGCGAGATATTGAAATAATTTGATAGCCTGTAACCGTCTTAAACTGATATACCGTGTAAAATATACTGATAGATTATCCAGAAGACACATTATTATAGTGAATCATCAAAACTATAATGGACAAACTACGCGCCAAATATCACTAATTGTCACTACGAAAGCTGGTCAGAAGAAGCGATGAACCTGTCTTGTGACGCAACTGTCCTAATAATATTACATATATAACACTAACATAAAGACACTAAAGCGATAGTCGCTGGTGTAGCACTAAAGCGATAGGCGCTGGTGCTTGTAAGTTGGGAAAACGAGATGCTACGAATGTTATTCAATAGATAAAGCCAGCATCTTGGAAAAGATCTTCGAAATATAAAATAGTTTTACATCACTTAACAACTCCGAAATCATAACAAACTTTGCCTCTTAACGTATAGTTAAGGCCTGGCAGATCAGAACTTAACCAAATATTCGAAAATTATGAAAACTCAACGTTAGTGTTAATTCAAATCCACTCTAAAGCAAAATGTTATAATGGAATATAGCAAAATATCATTCTTTTTAATATCGATAAGTTAAATAGCAGGACTAAATTAAAAATTTTAAAAAACTTGACATGTTACTGACGAATGGCATCAGAATAGATAAGATATATAAAGAGCAATGAACTCCGCTCGGATTTATACAACAAGTAGGTAGCAAGTGCCGGTTCGTAAAATTCTGTACCATATAAAAGATATCGCAAATAAGTGTTCACTTTGTATAGGTCAAATGTTTCGATATTCGCGGAATAACGAAATTTGTAACTTACGCGAAGGCCACAAACGGAGGAAATCTCGACAAGTAACCGATGTGGACGTGTGTTATTTTCAAATCGTTAGATTTTTTTTGAATCAGAGAAACCAAAATATAAAGTTTTAGATAAATTTTAAAACATGATTTTTTTTTAATTTTAAAGTTAGATTTTAGGTATAGTAAAATCGCCAAATTTGTGAATACATATTTCATTAAATCGATAAGACTTTCCATATTTATTACATTTATCTACTATGGTGCGATGATTTGTAATCATACTAAATAATACGTAGAAAAGTGCTTCAATGACTTTCGCCAGCTAGTTTGATCAATTTACATATTGTGCTTCAAATGTATGTATATACATATATATATATATATATATATATATATATATATATATATATATATATATATATATATATATATTGAAGCACGAAATTGAAGCTGTGATTAAATTAAATTTAGCAAAGTTACTGTACATAACACATGATATCGGAATAGATGAATACCGAACTTATGGTCTTAATAATTAATTTAATCAATGTAAAGAAGGTTTGAATTGCAATTATCAACTATCTAAAAATATATCTTGAATTAATCAATTCTTGAAAATCACTTACAATCCAACTTTCTTTGTAAATGTACCATTATGTATACGGGTTTTGAGTAGTATTTTAGTGACTTTTTCTCGCAAATCACATGAAGTGGAATACCATAGGGTAGGTATTTTAAAAAATGAAATGCTTTTAAAACACTTTGCATAATATCAAGCTTCAAAATGGGGACTAATATATCTCAACCATCATGCCCCACCCTCCTCCACAATTTAATTACCTGAAATCTAAACACTATCATTTTAAAATGAAAATGCTATTAACTTTAGAACGAAATTATTTCACATAACTCGCGTCAACATTCCTAAGAGACATGGACAAACCTGGACGCAACTATGTGCGTGTCCCCGATGCGCACTTGGTCGGCTTTGTTATGTTACTTTACACTAAACATACATAAATATATAAGAATATACATAGCATATAATACGTAACTATTTAATATTCATCTTGAAAAATGTTCTTTATGAATGAATTCAAACTAAAGTATAAGTTTGAATTCATTATATTGTTTGAATTCATTATATGATATTGAGTAAAAAAAATATTGCTATTTACAATATAATTGACAATAATTTCGAAAATATAATAACAATTTTAAAATTAAGCTCGTCCGAACGATTAGTTTGCGTAAGAACTATCCGAAAATATATCGTATACCTAAAAAACTTATGTGAAGAAGTGAAAAAGGTATGAAATTTTAAAATCTATTGGGTATATATTATATGTATAAATATATATATATATATATATATATATATATATATATATATATATATATATATATATATATATATCATCTGCTGGCCATATCATTTTGAAATTTAGCGAATTTATTTCTTCTGTAACATAAAAGTCGTTAAGAAATATCACATTCTATAAAGGTACTTCTTATTTACATGTAACCGAAAGTAGACATTTTTTCCAAATCACGTGAACTCTTAATACCGTCCAGTTTCATCTTTGAGTTCAAGAGGTTACAACTTTCCGCAAGTATACTTAGCGGTGAAACTTAACAAGTTTCAGAAGCTGGCATTTAAATTGGTCGGTGCAGAAATTGCTTTTCACGCGGTTAGGTTTACGTAACTCGCCCGAAAGTGTCTTTACAAAACAAGGAATAATATAAACGAAATATGTGAATTGCAGAAACGTAATTTTTTGTTTACTGTTGTTGTCGGCCATATTTGTCATGCCGACAAGATAGTACAACTCTGTGTGTTAGTAACCGCCGTGAACCGCAATATCTATGTACATTAAAGTTGTTACAGATTTTGCATCTGCATTCGCGCTCGCGGAACAACCGCATCCGTATCAATCGTTACGGAGCTTGGCCGTACAGATATTTTGCACGTAATGACAGAATCGATTGTAAGTCCCGTATATAGAATTTTCCACGTTATTTACGTGTTAAATATTTTTCATTTAGCACATAAATAACGTGTAGGATTCTACAAAGTGGCATAAAATGCGAAATACATCTATCTGAAATTTTTTTTTTAAATTTACGCATCCACAACCACAGATGTGGACTTTGGAAAACAGTGAATCTGCAACTTCAGATATCATGGAAACCAACCTCTATAATATCACTAATTCACTTGTAATTTCTATTATTGGAGGTTTTATAACCAATATTTCACGTTATTCTCGTCATAAAATCATCATGCGCTTAAAACGAGACGTAAAAATAATCATTAAACGTAATAATATAGTAGTTATATAAAAAACATCGTATCTTGCATTCTAGTATTATTTATTTGTTTGAAAAGTATAAAAGAAAATATTTGTACTCTATACATTAAATGCTTTAAATAAAAGTAAAGAAATATATATATAATCGACATAACCTTTTATATACTTGACATTAATTAATTATATTTAATTAAAAAATCATACGGGAACGGGAAATTGTTCATTCTATTTTTAAACAAAAGCTGATTTTTTAATAAGAATTACATAATTCTTCCAGGTATTTACTACTACTGTGAAAATTTTTGATGTATTAAAAACTAGCGGTTTAGCAGGTAGGCCGTGAGAATACATAACTCTGACAAAAATGACTATTTTAATGCTTAATATTTCTTAAATGGGTCACTGTATCAAAACACATATCATGGCATATCTCCAATATTTTTTAATACCTATTCAGTGAAAGCCTACACGATGGAGTATTCGGAAAAGTGTTTCACTCCCACTTTCAATGGAGGGAAAGTACTCTGAAAATATATTTTTTAAAGATTTTAAATAATTACTTATTAACTAATAACTTTTTAAGCGTTATCAACGTGTATAACCGTGCCATGTTTCAGCTTTGTAGCACTACTAGACTAAACGTAAAACGTTTTTACATCTGTAATATTTTAATAAAAGTATTATTCATCCTAATATGTTTAAATATTCACAGTTAACTGAAACTACGTGATGTAATATTATTTCTATTTTCTTTAATTTCCAAAGATTTTTACTAATATCCCACCTGAAGATGTTGTAATACAACGAAACCTAGGTCGTGGTAAAGAAATTAAAGAAAGTAGAAATAATACTTCTTCGCGTAGTTTCATTTAATTGTGAATAATGAATTTCTACAAAATTGACGCCAAATATATTCAATTTTCAATGTTTAAATATGTCCGTGGAAACTGCGCAGAAGTTGACTCGTACTTAAGAGGTTATTTATTTAATATTAATATGCTATGTACAACACCAGAATACTTTGCTTTGATATCCATCTACTAACACTCATGAATTATCTAATTAAAAGAAAAAAAATTCTTTTAAATCTTAAAGAAATTAAAAACCTCTTTCATACTATTTAAGGTGCTCCATAATTAAGCAACTAACCAATGTTGCCTTTCTTACCCAGAACCTTCTAATTATTCGGACTTTATGTTTGTTTTTCATCTTCTTTCAGTCAACGTTCATGGACTCACGCTATCTTTTTCATAAATATCACCACCCTTATTTTTTTGAAGTTATACTTCTTTAGGCGCATTATGAAAAAATGATGAGAGTGAAATTTTAAGATTCGTCACACAAAAGTTACAGTATGAAGTTGCAGCGGTTGCAGTCTCGAAACAAAAGCTGTTGGCACCATCGTCGCCTCTGTTCACTGTTTTCATATTCATAGTATTTATCCACATGTTTCTAGTGTCTACATTCACACACGTTTTTTAGTTTCATATAAGTGCGATTTATATATGTGCTGATAAATTATATTCAGTAGGGATTTAAATTCAATATTTTGATTAATATATTTACTATTCGTAAATATTAGTGAAAAAATTGTGTTTATAGACTTTTTCCAGTGCTCTAATATAATTGAGGTTATCTATCCGTATGTATTGTTTATTGATGCCAAAGAAGTATAACTTCTCACGCGCGTACATAAGTACACGCACCTTTTTTTTCCTTTTGAATCACAGTCTCATTCCTGTTTTCTATTATTTACGCTCACGTCGGAAATTTTCATATTCATGAATCATTCTCGTTTTTTTTTATGTCTTTCTTTCATTAATTTTTCTGTACCCTCATACTGTCAAGAACCTCTTCATACCTTCATTTCACTTGTATATTTATTTCATACTCGTGCATTTTTAATAGCCTCGTATTAATAGTCGGCTTTTTTGAGTTCATTTAATACATTCAAATTTTTCTTCGCAAGCTTCATATTTGCCTTAGTCATGAATCGTAAATAGGCAAACCCAATATCTGTCTTTTTTTCAAGATTTTCCAGGTATATTAGAGAAATATCGGCCAAAATGTGTTGAGAATATACCAATTGATTTAAAATCGTCAATAATGTGAAGAATAGATGTGCAGTATTCCTGTCACTATTCCACTGTACACTTAACATATTTAGATATTAAATAGTTCCAAAAACAGATCAGATACGATATAATATTTTACAGTATCTTTTTCTCCACCCACATCTCTACAATATCCAAAGATTATTTACTTTAAATAGGTATACCCAATGCCAATTAATAAATTATTTTCTTTGTAGATATTAACATTATATCCTGTATTTTCCTTCAAATACATGACACTGAAAGTTTCTTGAAAAACCTCTTTCAATTTGTACTTTGAATGACATTTTTTTTCGCCGTATATTACTTTTTCATTATTACTTCATATTACATTTCATTATTACTTTTTCTGTCCCTAATTAATTTCCAGTTCAATTCTTTAATGATCAATAAGCATTACTTTATCCTTAATACAAAATCTCTGCTTCGGGAAGAAGAGATTTTGTTAGCAGGAAGTTTTTATTTTATTTCAATGAAATCCATTGACCCTGAAGTCGAGCGTGTTAACTGAAAATAATAACTTTCTGACGTTTTTACATCTTTTCCTGTTGGATATCATAGCGCGCAAGTTTATATTTCCCCCGGGCTCTCGGCCCGGGCGACACATCGACTGCTCGCTGGCAAAGTACTCGAAAGCTGAATTTTGCAAACTTTCCAGCTGACTCCGCGTTTAATGAGTGTTTTTCATTGTTACTCATTTCTCTTATAATGTTTGTTCAAAGTTTGTTGGCGAACTGGATACGGGTTTTATTATACTACCGACTTTTTTACATCCCCATGTTACGTCAAGTCATGCTCAGAGATAAAATATAGATTGTTAATATGTTATGATTACTAAATACTAAAATATCAAGTTCGTTGGCTAATATAAATAGACAATACAGATCATAAAAGTCATTCTCATAAACATGGTTAAAATATTTAAAATTACACTTCTCCCTAAACACACTACACTTCGCCATAAAAATGAGACTTACAGCCTCCGAAAATAAAATCATATTTCCGTTTTTAAATCACTTAACTATTTGATAGCGATAAATGGCAAACGCAGTTTATATATTCTAGCCTTCCTTTCTGGTATTTTGAAGGATTCTCCAAAGTCCGTGTTAATTCTAGATATTAGGAACGTTAAACACTTATGGTTGCCGTTTACGTTGCATTCATTTAAAATAAATTTGATTCAAAAAAACTTCGCAGGAAAAGTTCGGCAAACATTTTTCATAGAGGAACTACATTTGTCCCTTCCTCTCATATCTCCTCCTACTCTATCCAAATTGTTTTGTCCATGTAAATATTACAATTATCTATTTAATATTGTGGTGTGGGAAAAGACTGCAACAAACAATGGGCGAGAAATAATTTGATAACCCATTACCGTCTTAAAACTGATATACCGCGTAAAACATACTTATAGATTTTACACAAAACACATTATTAATAACTTATAAAAAAATAAAGGACAAACTACGCGCCAAATATCACTAATTGTCACTACGAAAGCTGGTCAGAGGAAACGATGAACTTGTCTTGTGACGCAACTACCCTAATAATATTACATATACAACAATATTATTCAATAGATAACGCCTGTATCTTGAAAAAGATCTGCGAAATATAAGAAAGTTTTACGTTACTTAACAACTCCGAAATCATGTATGTAATAACGGAATATAGCAAAATACTATTCTTTTTAATATCGATGAGTTAAATAAGAGGACTAAATTAAACATTTTAAAAAATCTGTCATGGTACTGACAAGTGGTATCAGAATAGACAAGAGATAAAAAATATAAAGAGCAATGAACTTCACTTGGATTAATACAACATATAGGTAGCAAGCACCTGTTCATAAAATTCTATACCATATAAAGTATATAACAAATATTTGTTCATTTTTTATAGATCAAATGTTTCGACTTTCGCGGAATAATGAAATTTGAAACTTTCGCGAAGGTTACAAACAGTCTGGACAAGTAACTGATGTGGACGTGTGTTATTTTTAAATCGTTAGATTTTATCGATTCAGAGAAACCAAAAAATATAGTTTTAAATAATTTTAAATATAAATTTTCAACTCTTACCAAGTTAAATTTTAGGTATATAAAAATCACCAAATTTGTGAATAAATATTTCATTAAATCGATAAGACTTTTCATATTTATTACATTTATCTACTATAGTGCGATGATTTGTAATCATACTAAATAACTCGTATAAAAGTGATTCAATGAATGTGGTCAACTGGTTTGATCAATTTACATATTGTGCTTCAATATGTAGCCAGCAGCCGAACTAAACTGGAGCAGTGATTAAAAACAATGCCAAGACTAAGAAACTTTAAATGAATGCATGCTCTCTGCATAGTCCGCGACCAAATTTTACAGATCAATATCCTCACAAGTCGAGGCAGATGCCGCTACCTGATTTTATCCTAAAGGATATCCCTTTGTATAGTTTGTGCTCACGTGTTGAGTCGGTTAGTACGTGCGGCCCACTTTACAGGTGAGGCACTTGTGACATGGTCGAAGGTACTTACATAAAGTGCAGCTTTCGTTGTTTGGTGGTGACTCGGTCGCGTGTTCTTGTATCACTTGTATCGTGACTGGTGATTTTTTTGTGATTAGACGTTTTCATCTATGTTTCAATAATTTCAAGCTGATTATAATAAATTTGATATCGGAACAGATGAATACCGAACTGATGGTCTTAATAAGTAATTTAATAAACGTAAACAAGGGTTGAATTGCAATTATCAACTATCTAGAAATATATCTTGAATTGTTCAATTTTTGACAATCACTTACAATCCAACTTTCTTTGTAAATGTACCATTATGTATACGGGTTTAGAGTAGTATTTTAGTGACTTTTTCTCGCAAACCACATGAAGTGGAATACCATAGGGTAGGTCATTAAAAAAAATAATACCTCACCCTCCTCCACAATTTAATTACCTAAAATCTGAACACTATCATTTTAAAATGAAAATGCTATAACTTTAGAACGAAATTATTTCACACAACTCGCGTCAACATTCCTAAGAGACGTGGACAAACCTGGACGCAACTATGTGCGTGTCCCCGATGCGCACTTGGTCGGCTTTGTTATGTTACTTTACACTAAACAATACATAAATATATAAGAATATACATAGCATATATAACGTAAATATTTAATATTCATCTTAAAAAATGTTCTTTATGAATGAATTCAAACTTATACTTTGGATATTGAGTAAAAAAATTATTGCTATTTACAATATAATTAATAATTACGAATAATTACGAAAATATCGAAATATTTACAATTAAACTCTCAGAAACGATTAGTTTTCGTAAGAACTATCCAAAAATATATCGTATACTTAAAAAACTTATGTGAAAAAGTGAAAAAGGTATTGAATTTTAAAAACTATTGTTGATTGACTAATATATAAATAAATATATATGTATATATATATATATATATATATATATATATGTATATATATATATATAAATATATATATATATTCATATACATCATCTACTGACCATAAAATTATGAAATTTCGCGAATTTATTTCTTCTATGACGTAAAACTCGTTGAAAAATATCACATTCAATAAAGGTACTTCTTATTTGCATGTACCTGAAGGTAGTCATTTTTCAAATCACGTGAACTCTTAATACCGTCCAGTTTCATCTTTGAGTTCAAGAGGTTACAACTTTCCGCAAGTATACTTAGCGGTGAAAGTTAACAAGCCTCAGAAGCTGACATTTAAATTGGTCGGTGCAGAGGGCTGCTTCTCACGCGGTTAGGTTTACGTAACTCGCCCGAAAGTGTCTCGTTACCCAACGGCTATATCCTGGCATAAAAAATAATACCAAGAAGAACTATAAACGTAATGATCAATTGTAAAAAGTAATATAAAATACTATGAAAAAGTACTATAAAGTATCATAACGTAATATGCAAATTGTGGAAACGTAATTTTTGTTTATTATTGTTCTCGGCCATATATGTTGTGCCTAGAAATTAGTACAACTATGCGTATTAATATTCTAAGTGCTTTCAAAAAAGAATGTATCCGATTTTTTTTTCTATATATGTACATTAAAGTTGTTACAGATTTTTGCATTATTTTATTTTCCATGTAAAAATCTTCGGGAAGCGATCGTAAGACAAGTATGTTCGGTAAGTTATAAATATTATTTATGAACGAAGCTTTTCATTTATTTCGATGGAATGTTACATCAAACTGAGACAAAAACGCGTAACAAAATACTTATGGAACAATCGAGATTATTAATTTATCACGATATTGTTATTTTTACTTTTATTTTTAAATAAAAATCGCTATTTACTAACTATTTTTTATTTAACACGTAAATAACGAGTAAGATTCTATAGTGTCAAAAAAAAATATGTGAAATACGTCTATCTGAAATGTTTTTTTTTTTAATATACGCATCCACAACCGCAGACACATCTGGAACTTTCAATAATAGAGATATTATTGAAAGTTTTATAAGCAAATTTTCACGTTATTCTCATCATAAAGTGATAATATAGTAGTTATATTAAAAACATCGTATCTTGCATTCTATTATAATAAAAAGGCACAAAAAAAATATTTCTACTCTATACATAAAATGTTTTAATTTAAAGGTAAACATATATATATATATATATATATATATATATATATATTTATATATATATATATATAATCGATCTGACCTTTTATATACTTGACATTAACTAATTATATTTAATTAAAACACCATGTTTAAGAATAGGAAATTGGGTATTTGACTAAATATTTTTAGTTTCATTAATCATAATTTCAAGATACAAGCTGATAACGAGTGAAATTTTTTTTAAATAATCATAAAAATTGACTGAGTTATAAAAGTTTAAATTTATCCTTTAGAGAAAGACGGCAATACTGTGTTGTGGGGTCATTTTTAATATTGCACATTATATTCTACGAGAGGAAAAGAGACAGGGATATACCCAATTCTATCCGTATTTTTAAATTTAAAAGCCTACAACTGGCTTATTTTTCAATTAATTTTTGAATTTTTTTCAAGAATGGTTTTTAATTAACTTATATTTCATAATATTGTACGAAAAGTATCAAAATTTAGAATGAGTCAACTACCGTACTATTGGATCTTTTTTTAAACAAAAGCTGATTTTTTAATTCGAAACACATATTTCTTGCAGGATATAGTGACAACATATACTATGTTCTTAGCATGATATGTAGTGTCACTGTTCCTTATGATTAAATTACTCTTGATTGTATTAATTCAAAAATTTAGAAAATATGAATAAATAAAATAGTACAGCATTTTTAGGAATTATTATATATAAATATACAGCATTTTTAGGAATTCTTTTAAAATAAACGACTCCGGTACAGTTTTATTCTCCTAGTCATCTTTGAAATAAAATTAATAAAATGTAAGGTGTCTACAATTTTACTACTTTATAAAAGATACTTCCTTTTGACAAACAGAGAACAGACAAACGGATGTGAAGTTATAAAAGCCCACTAAATGTAAAAAGGACGAAACTGGAAAACTTAATTTAGTAATAAGATCATTAAAAAACGAATATCTCCACTAGGAAATATGATCGAAATGTCAATTTTTGTTATATTTACCAAAAATTTAGATTTATATTTTGGTTATGGAAACCGTTACCTTTTACTTCCAGCCTATCTTTATTCTAAAAACACTGTTACAGCTCTCCAAATAGGGCGTAATAAACTGTGTTTGGAAGACAGAGAATATTTAAAACCTTGAAGCGCTCATATACCGTCAAATCGTGATAGTCTGAAAACTATTTCATGGTACCATTGTCATATTAAACTAAAACTTATGATATCAGATTTTTTTAGTTCCTTTAGAAATTTTGTATAAGTACTTTTGGATTCACAATAATTAAAAAAAATTATAAAACTCTTTTCATAAATCTATATAAAACGAATCTTTCTCTAAAACATGTACAATTAATAATAAAAAAATAATAATCTAAGTTGTAATACACGGTAGCATCTTCCATAGAAAAAGGAAATCATGGAGGAAAGGAAATTACCTTACTTCTAAAATAATTTTCATTAATAAATTATAAAATATTGTTTAAGTCAAAGACAGAATCTCTACGACGAGACAGAATTTTGTTTTGTAAAATTAAAATTACCAATAACTGCAAAGAAACGCGTGTATTTATGTAAAAATATACAGAGACGCTTTATTACAGAGACGTAAATCAGACAAAGAGTGTTTTAAATAAAAAAATAATAGAACTCTTAGTGATCAATGCTCAAATTTCCTATGGTGGTCTTACTTTCATATCAATCTTTGACTCTGGAAACTCTTCAGTAATTTCGGGTATAATCTATATATAAATATATAATAAAATCGTAAAAAACTTCATGTGCATATTGAATATCTTTAAGTAAAACTAACTACTAAAGACACGCTGGTAAGAATAAAACAACAATTTTTGGAATTTTTGTCCGTTTGTCAGTGCGCACCTTCTTTGTGCACCATAATCTCAACAACGGCTAAACCTATTTGGATGCTGTTTTCAATAGTGTATTTAGATTATTCTGAGCTAACATTTAGGCTTAGTTTCATTTATATTAGGTTCGCAGATAAAAGGAGATACGTCAAAATTAATTTGCATTAGTTGTGTGCGGTATTAGCAGAATCGGTGGTACCGATTTGGCTGCCAACGTCATTTATTAGTGTTATTAGTAAATTTTATGCTCTGAAAAAGAGTGAAAAGAAAATTTTAAAAATTCATAATTCTTATTACGAATTCCATGCAAGGAACATCGCGGGTACAGCGATATTACATTTTGTACTAGCTTAAATATATTTTGTATTGATTTCCAATAAAAAAACAAATTCTAGAAAGCACAGATTTAATGTTATGCCCGATTTAGTTTCTCGCTAAAAATATTAAATCCCGTCCGACGAGTAATAACAAAAATATTGATCAACGTCTGTTCCTAGTTGCGTATTGTCGCTACTGACAAAATAAATATAAAAAAAACTTTAGAAAATAATACTTTACATAATAAACCTTCTATTACCAATTTAATTTTACCCTTAATATAAAATAGAGCGGGTTCTAACAAATAGTTCTTTAAGAAAATTAACGTGGAAAGCCAAGAAATGAGCGTTAATGGAAAATCTAAATTTATGTTGTAATCTAGAATTATATTTATGAGTTATGTTAATTTGCTCTTTTGATTTATTTTATGAGATGGAAAACTAATATTTTAAATTAGACCATAAATTTCTAATGGCCATTATGTTAAGGACAATATATGAAATCCATACTGTTATCATTCGAAAGTAAGATAAAAAGTCCTCAATATGTAACTATATTATTTAATAATATATGAGCGAAATTAACGCACAATTCATGTCTTGTGATTGCAAATTGTGAAAATAATATAATTTAGCTTCATTTTTAAAATGTCCTATTTTTTGTAAGAAATAGCAAGTCACTGGAATGAAGCTACAATTCAATTAACATATAACCACATAAGGGATAATGAAAGTGGATTTTTAACACACTGTTTACATAGTTGGAACTACCAAAACATATAGACGACATTGAAACGTATAAAACCATTTCGCCCAATTTTCACCTAATTGTAGTGACATTAAAGCACATTACAAGACAAAAATGTTTAACGTCTAAAGATAATACTTCACATATTATACACAACAAAAAACTTAAAAAGTAACACTTTACGCATTATAAACACTGCTGCAAACTTCAAAACAAAAAAAACGTTAAAACTGAAACGTAATTTATAAAAAAATATATTTAATAAGATTTTAAACTCTATTGCAAACTATAAAACAAAAAACAAACTTTAGGGCTAAAAATAATACTTCACACATTATAAGCTCTATCGCAATCTCATACGGGCAGCCCATTTCCTGTCTAAATATTAATATTCTCTTCTATTGAGAATTGAAATTAAAATGTTATGTAAGAAATTATAAATTTGTGGAGTTATCTTGTGGTCGTATATGGAAGATTGGATTGTGAATTGTATTTTTACCTCTTCTGCTAATCGTTGCAACTACTAATACACAAGTATGCATTCAACTTATGATATCGTATTTATGTAAACGTAGGTACTTTCATTATCCTCCTATTAACGAAGTCAACAAACAGTAAAGAAATAAAATGCACCCCTATACTAATCAGTTTAAAAGTAAGCCATACCCCCACGTAAAGCAAATAAATCCAAACCATTATTTTACCCATAACTGGACCCTTAAGTCGTAAATCTAAACGCTAAGCCGGCGCCCCGAGTGGAGAGTCCCGTAAATGAAATCAGCGGCGAAAGATAATGTTTGCAGTTCCGCTCGTACATATTCATCATTGAAACAATTACCCTTTATTCCCCCTGCATACGAATACAAACATTACGGTGGCAGTTCAATACTCAAATACAGTGGTTCGCAAAGTTTTCTTTTATAATGTATTAAATAGATTTTTCTGCGTTTCGTTCACAATGTTTACAATGTTCACATTTGCTGAAATATGAAAATGACTGAATCCACATTTATTACATATTGCATATACACATATATGTATATATATATATATATATATATATATATATATATATACATATATATATATATATATATATATACATATATATATATATATATATATATATATATATATATTTACATATATATATGTATATATATATATATATATATTTATATATATATATATATATATATATATGTGTGTGTATAACAGAATAAGGAACTAAATGGTATTTCCACGCAGGGAGCAACCATTAGGTATAGAAGTCTGAAATATAGCAGATGACCTCCTTTTGAGTTATATACACCCGATAAGAAAAATTCTTTGAGCAATTCCTATACGAAGTACTGACAATGTGGAACACTTAAACAACAAACCAACCTCAGCCTCCAAAATTTGCCAAATTTTAGTTATAAGCAGGTCATGGCGGCCCCAAGGGATTTCTTTGCATTTGTAATTGTATTAATAGGTTCTTACTTTCTTTTAGTCAGAGGGTTTTCAAAAAAAATATTTAATCGTTTTTCAATTGCAAGGACTTTGTGGGTTTCCTCAAAAATTTTAATTTGTCTTTTTATTTTATCCTTTTTCAGTTAAAACGTTTACATTTGTCGTCAGCTTAATCAAAATTTTAATTTTGCTTTTTATTATTAGTCTCAATAACTAGGTTCTAATATAATTTAACCTTATCTAAGAACCATCACCGATTAGTCCCAAATATTTTGTAGAAAAACGTATCTAATTGGCATTTATCATACAGAAACATTACGAACGGCAGATCCTGAACGGAATCTATTCTGAAATTATGCAGGTAGCTTATAGTAATAATGTATTTTAAGTTTGACTTTTACTGCAATGATCAATTTTATATTGATTCTGATTCTGAGCCTTTGCTTTTGACATAAGACATATCAAGAAGAGGTAGAGGTTCACAGCCGACTCACCTCAGGATACTGTCTATTATTACTGTGTATTATGTATTATGTATACTGTGTATTATTAAACTTGCAACTGAAAGTTCTCTAGTAATCAATTGTAAACAAATTTAAAAAATTTACGGGAACGGGATTATTTACTCGTCTAAACTTGTAGTTACAAACACAAACTGTAATTTGAATATAGGTAAATTAGCTTATATAATTGGTATCTATAGTAAAAATAATAAATAGAAAACGCCATGGTATAATGTAATTTATTACAGAAATACGGCGATAAGAAACATCACGGTCAAACTTATGGTTAATATATGATACATACTAGTACAATTTAATTCAAGATACAAAAAAATATGTTCGTGTTCATGAGAGAGATACATGTGATGATAACATTTTGATGTGATGATGACATGACAAAACAAGATCATTTTGAGATTCTCTTCTGCACATTGACACCATAAGAGCCATTCCACGCGAAGAAGACAAGTAAAAATGTTGATGTTTCCGATTTTAGTAATATTCGATTATGTTATATCCATATATGTCCTCAACCCAAATACAAAATATTTTTACAGTATAAAGTCTTGTTAATGAGTTAGGGGACTTTTTTAATAAAGTTTTAACCGGCAGATAGGTGTGCTTTACTTTGAATTCCATCACCCAGTTTTTAAAAGTTATAATAAAATAATGAGCTTATTAATTGTGTTTTTAAATTTTTTTAAAAATTAATTTTTTTTAAAAGGATTTTAATTTTTGAAACTTGAATTTTGCAAATTTTATCCACTTGAATTTGTATTTGGGTTAAGAACATATATAGGTATAACATAATCCAATATTACTAAATTCGGAAACATCAACATTTTTTACTCGTCAGCTTCACGTGGAATGCTCCGTAGGTCAGATGATTGAAGGCTTCTTAAGTTTTTCCTTTCCTATTTTAAATAATGTTTTTAGGAATTATAAGTTCATCAATTTTTTTGATCATTTTTTATATTTGCAAAAGTATTAAACATTAAACAAAAATATTTTTCTCTTAGACATGGGAAAGAATAATTCTCCATGTGTTGCAAAAAAAACATTTCTCGTATTGAATTATAAATATTAATAAAAACAAACCAAACATTTCAATAAAGACTTTAGTACCCATTCGTTTCTGACAAGTAATCTGTCAATAATATAGAATCTTTTCATAAGGCGGTATTATTTTTAATGGCGTATTTTAATGTTCGATAACCACAAGCATTATTCGACAACGGTTATAAATACGTATTAACATCAGGATTTTTTTTCTGTAATTTAACTGAAATATAACAACATAAAGTTTAAGAATCGCTGTTACGGGTACTGCGCAGACGTATTTGCCTACATAGGGCTGACGTCGCACCAAGAGCAGCCAATCACCTCTCGTAATTGCTTTCAATCGTTTGGCGATTTGGTAGCCTAGACATGAAATCAATTATGTAAGATTGCTAAAAACACAAAATCATCGAACAAACAATTCCACTAAATTTATCCACATTTAAAGACTGCAAATAGTAATTTTATGGCTACTTTAATCAGAAAATGACTGCAAAGACTGCAAATAGTAAATTTTATGGCTACTTTAATCGGAAAGCAGGTTGCTAAGGGCTTCATTTCTCTACTTTCTGGTGCGCTTAGAACAATTTTGAAATATTCAATTACAAAACAAAAAATATTCTATCTAATACTTGTATTAAATATCCTATCTTTATCCACATTTTCAGCTAATGCCCTATTCTTTGCATGACTCCAAATAGTAATTTTATTACTACTTTAATAGAAAATCTTTATTTTTTTTTATTCATAGATTGCTAAGGGCTTCATTTCTTTACTTTCTGATGCGCTTAGAACAATTTAGAAATATTCAATTACAAAAAGAAATATCCTATCTAATACTTGTATTAAATATCCTATCTTTATCCACATTTTAAGCAAATACACTATTAGTTGCACCACTGCAAATAGTAATTTTATGACTACTTTAATCTTTTTTTTTTATTTACAGGTTTCTAAGTACTTCATTTCTCTACTTTCTGATAAGCATAGAACAATTTGGAAATATTCAATTACAAAACAAAAAATATCCTATCTAACGCTTGTATCTTATATCCTATCTTTATCAACATTTTAAGCAAATACCCTGTTCATATACCCTATTTCCTCATACAGTTGTTTGGACGTTAATTTCTTATTTTTTGTATTTTTTCCTATGGTAACTTTACTTCATAGAATAACAACCATTAAAGTACCATACCAATCATAAATCAACTAAAAATCTTCATAATTAACACTTTATTGACCAGTACTTAATCAAGAGATTCTTCAAGACTAGATATGAAACTAAATACCAGCGACATAAAAATGGCACAATACTCGTTAGAAAAATAGTTGCTTGTAACTCTTCGCGCCCCACCGCACACTATTTAAGTAGTTTTGGCATTTCTGCTAAGAAATTTAAATAATTAAAAAAAATCAAAGTAAACTCATACAACAATCGGTGACCGCATACAAAGAATACACAAAATATTATTCAATAATTAACAAATAATTAGAATGGATAAATGTTTACACAAACATAAACGCCTACAAACATCCCATTAAATATGGTTTCGCAATTTAACATCATCGCCTAATGTAAATATTATCAACATGCCAACCGCTGTACATAATGTCTAAAATCTAGTACGTAAGAAAACTTTTAATTGGTTTTAGATTATGTACGTACGGGTGGGACTCGTATTATTCGTGTACATACAATTTGGCAGGTTTACCCAACTTTGCGTGCTTCTGCCGACGTTTGCCTAAATACACATTGATTATATTGTACATATATTATTAGGTACTGGGAAGGAAGCTTCATGGCATTGTTATGTAGCACGACAGCATAATAGTGAGGTGGAAAATATACCATTTACATTAGCAAAGTACTCGAGGATTAGCTGTAGTTAATAATTAACGTACACTGTTACTTAATAATTAACTCATACCTTTGATGAATCAAATCGTAGAGTTAATGATATTAATTATTGGCATTTGTATCCGTTGATGTCACCGGCCGCATTAAATCGTTTCAGAATGAAAAGGTTTACTGTTACCAATTATTTTTCGATTTTCTTTGCTAAGAGGCGAAAACGGACCCTTTATAATATTGTCATGTATTTCTGCCATCCGTTTATCACGACAGCATAGCGTTTCAGCGTAAAACCTATTATGATATAATCATATGCTATAATTGAATTACTTGAGCACATGTGTATAAAGGAAAACTATTCTCAATTTTTAAGGTTCCATACCTCATACGAAAACGAAACTTTTACAAGATCACTCTAGTGCTCAACTGTCTGTCTGTCACAGAGGTTTTTCCGAGGAACCGCTTTACGTAGAAACTAAAAATTAACGCATATAGCTCAATAGCTAAAACTAAAAACATTGTTATGTGTAAATTTGAGAAAGCGAGCATCAAATTAAGTACTGGAAAAAATTGTATATTTGCGTGTAAATTTGGGTTTGAAAGGGTTAGTTATAGGGGAAATGAAAAAATATGTTCCTGCTTTTATTTCTAAAACTATTGAATCTAGAATTATGAAAAAAACAGTACTTTTAGAAACCTACGCAAAGACTAGGCAAATTATACGAATAATTCCAGATGTTATAGTTGTTGAGATTTTCACGATAATATATATGTCACGTCTACTTAACTATATTAATTTCATGTATAGGATAGGAATCTCCCATCCCCACCCCCTCACATCTTTTAATTTTTTATCCAGATTTATCAAAAAAGTGAAAAAATTATGATAATGACATTTATTAAATAAATATAAATTCATCTGTGCATTAATTTGAACAACATGGTACAAACAAATATAAATATTATTTACCGTGAAATAGTTAAATTATCCTATATACCTAATTACGTACGGAACCCTCGTAGTACAGAATACCCTACCAGTCCTACCAGAATTTAAAAGGTTTTTTTTATTTATTTATATTTGAACATTCGAAACACATTGCCATTGACGTGATCGTTTCAAAAATTAATAGAGTGAATAACCAAACTGGTTGTCAGAATAAATAATATTTATGAATTCTTTCCGGAAATTTAAATTCAATTTAATTGTCTTTAAAATTTACGAAAAAAAATAAAATACCTTTTCTTTTTTTTCCTGTTTTGAGTTCACCATATTTTTCTTCTGCTTCACGGCATCGATATTTAATTTGAGTAATCGAAAGAGCAAATCGGTTTTAACACCTAATACGTTATAATGTCTACAGATTTACAATAATTTTTATCCTGTAATGTCGCGAAGTAAATTAAGTCATACAATGAGGATACTTCTTTTAATAAATATATAACATTTTGAGATTAAATGTAAAATAATTAAATGACGTAAACGCCGACATTAATTATTTCAGAGAAATTTATAAGGTTAGTTGATATTAGTCAAAAATTTGGAAAAATGCCTAATTTCTTCTATGCACGAACTAACCCAAAACAAAGTGTTTTAAAATTTAAACACTTTTTGAAATATTTTGAAGTTAAAATCCAGCTTACGAGTAAACCAACAAATAGAAGAACTTACTTAATATTAAATTTAAAAAATGAGACAAAATCCTCAAACTTTTGTTACTAACTTGCCATATTTCGATTTTAACATAAGAAACAGATAAATTGTCTGGCTATATATGTTCTTTTCAAGTATGGTGTCTGTTTATCCTTTCTTAAATTTGTAAAAACAAAATTTTTCCAACTAACTGAGAGGAAAACTACAGTTAAAGAAAGTTGCAACACCCGCATCAGGGGGTTGAACATCAGTTCAATGTTAAGAATAATTATGGAGTTCGTGAAACTTCCTCATCTCCGGCTGCAATTTGTTTAAAGTGACACTATACTACCCCGTTGTTTTAAAAGCTATAGTTAAACGATTTAATGTCTTGCCTAATTACGACTCTCTTTGATCTTTCGTGATTTATACAAGAAAACATTGTTTCTATCCATATTAAAATGTTGATAATTTCATCCAAAAGCAAATCAACATTTTGTTATAACCTTTTAGTTTAACAATAAAAAAAATAATTATAAAATTTGTATATACTCGTTACATAAACAACGCTAATTTTTGTGCTGTGCTATATACAATTTTAATGTTTCGATCATGGTTAACATAATTTTTAAACTTAGTTTGCATTGTGTATAAATTGATTTTCAATTTACCCATTTTTGATATATGATATAGAAATTTACCTCTTTACCATAGAAAAAATATACTTTTTTAAAGTTAAGATAAAATGCAATTTATGAAATAAAGTAAGCAAAAAAATATCGTAATATAAACTTTAACTGCATAGAAAGATATTACTGCTACTGGACTCAGTCAAAACAAAATCGCCGCTCTGTTTTAAAGCTCAGCACAAAGTCCATTCATACAAAACATTGCAAGCGCTTGAATGAACGTGAATATGAATTTTCAGCACACTTTCCCGTGAATTCTATTCGCAAGTGCCGTTCTGAAAGCTTTAAACGCTTAGTGTATTCACGGAGAATTCATTGTTTTTGCCTTGTTTCATTTGAACTCGTATAACTAATTTGGAGTTTAATTCATCACTTTTTAATAGAACACTAAATATCACCATTTAAATGTTCCATTCAATATACCATTTAAATGTTCATCGGTTCATAGAGTACTAAATTGAAGTGTTTTGACAACACTAGAATGCAAGTTTGGTATTCTCATTAGTTGACGAAGGATCGATCACTGGGGATGCATTTGTATATGGTCATCAATTAAATAAACTGACCATAATTAATGACTTTTCTTTACTCCCCTAGTTGATAAATAATTAAACGTATTTTATATCCAACTGTTTCATCGTTGGGTTTGACATTTTTGGTCAGGATGCTGAGAAAATTTGTAAATTATATACAAAACTTAATTTTGGATATAATAAAATAAATTTAATTTTTTCCAGAAATTTTGGAAAGTTTGCATTAAATGGAGTTGGAAAAGTTGTGTCATATTAGTCTTGCGAAAGATTTTCAATATGCCATTTTAAATTTAATGAGGACTACTATTTTACACAGAATTTTGTTCCCTTTGCAATAAAATACCACAGAGCAAGTAAAACGTGTCGACCAATTCACGTACCTCTGGAGAACCGTGTCAGATACGGGAGGGATTGACAATTATATCGCTTCACGAATCATCAAATCCAGGGCAACCTTTGCACAATTCCGCCCCGTATAATAGTCGTGGAAACTGATATGGAGAGAGAAACTGAAAATTTTCCGGTCCAACATTAAAAACACGGGAGACTATAAAAGGCTTCACAAAGCTATTCCAATTCTTCGTCGATTGCCACCTTCTACGTATTCTCCGAATATTTAGCACGAAAAAAGTCTAACAAAGACTTGCTAAAACGATGTAAGAAAATTGTGATTGAGCACCAAAAAAAGTGCTATAAGCAAAACTAAATTGGTGATACGTTCTGAAAAGAAGAAATGATATGGAATTGTTCGTTGATGATTCTTTTCCCATACAGGCTTAGGAATGCAACCGTCAATAGAAGAAGATACGTGGCCGTACAAAGTAGACTTGGCAACTAACAGTACTAGCGGGACTGAAAAACATGAGCAAGGCCTGAAATGAAGCAATTCGTGATGCATCATGGATATCCTCTACCCAATCAAAGGGACATATAACATCAAAATTAAAGAGTTCATTATCACAAGTCATACGATTGAACTTAGTTGAAGGTTTGAAAGTCGACTAGAAAATTCGATTATGAAAGAAAAGTGAATATGAAATAACGAAGTGGAATTGTCTGAATTCCAATAATTTTTTTAATCAGAGGAATTAAATATAACCAACTATGCAATAAGCATAATCTACCATATAAAAGAATTGTTTTTATTAGTTTTCTTTCCTTTTTCTGACCAGTTGATGACCCTCCCATTCAAATATCGGAAATATTTTTCAAAACTTACCTCTTCTTGAACCGAAGAATCGCATGATTCCAATATATCCTTGGAGATACGTTTGAGTTTATCCTGCAACAAAGTTTGTTGTTTAATGAAAAATATGGCTATCAAAAAATGTATGTTTGACTGTACCTGAAAATAATTATACAGCTACGAACATCGCATACAATTTCGAAAATGAATTACAGGCGTACAACGACTGTTGGTTTAGGCTGAGCTCTGTTTATGAAATATCTACCTAAAAGAAAAAATGTTCTAAACTTACTATACGTTTGAATCGTTTCTTGAAATGTCTTGAAACATTTTATTAGAAGATTAATAACATCACGTTTTCTTTTTAAATTTGTATTATATAATTAATCACATATTAAATATATTTGGCGTTAATTTTGTAGAAATTCATTATTCACATTTAAATGAAACTACGTGATGTAGTATTATTTCTACTTTCTTTAAGTTCTTTACCACAACCTAGGTTTCGTTGTATTGCAACATCTTCAGGTGGAATATTAGCAAAGATCATTTATCACATTAGGAGAAGTAAATTTATTTTTTTATTGTTTTTTTTTCATTTATGTTACATAATTATTCAGATAATTAAAAGCTTTAAAATAATGTGAAAATAAATTCAAGATTTCTCATGAACGTACCGTCTTTAGAACACCTGCTTTCTTCCGTGGCTGCTGGGACGCAGTCAAGCAAATAATCGCTTTGATGATGTGCGCCAGGTACAGAACCAGGAACATAATTGGAGACATCTCGCCTCGTCGCCAACTGACCACCGCGGTCCTGTTTAATTGAATTACGATATCTAATGTTTATTGACCATATAAAATCAATTAAAACAGTAACTAGAAAATATACTAATAAGAGTAGCCATCCTTGAATTTCTAATAAAGATTGTCAAATAGATGGGACAATTTAGTTAACTTCCATAAAACAATGATATAGTCACATAAAGTATATCATTAGTATATACATAGGAGCAACGTATAAATGAAACATTTTTTTTCCTAATTACCCGCGGTCGAAGTCGTGGGCACAGCTAGTAATATATAACATCGTTAATCAACGTTAAATATTGTATCGTACATTTTGCATATTGGATATTTTGGAAAGTGTTTCCAATTGAATAGAAGTTAAAAAAAAGATACTTTTAGATTTTTTTGTTTATTTGTCTATCATCAAACAGACCTGTCTGTCTATTAATTAAAGCGTAATTTATTTCGCAAATAACTAGATTCATTTTAAATAACATTTTCTACGGAATGATGCTAGGGATTTAGATTAAAATCTAGCCTATCTCCTTTTCCTACCGGATACTCAAAGAGACTTTTTATCAATTCGGGGCTGAAATTACAAATTTAATCTTTTGTTTTAATCAAATATTGCTTAGAAACTTGAAGTTGAAACATTGGCATCTGGGCTTAGGAACTCAAAAGAAAATAAAGTAATGGTCATTTCCGTCACAGCTATTTAGTTTAAAGTCCAATCTATGAATAAAAGTAACTCATTCCGATAAAGTTTACTTTTGGGAGTAAAATATAAATTCATTAAAATTTGTGAAAAAGACTAGTATGTTATAAGTTTTAACATAACATGCAAAATTATGAGTAATATAATAATAGAATACAGTCACTGACGACATTTTTTTGGCAAAAGTACATGAATAATAACTTTGTAACTTAATAAAATTATTATCATAGAAAATTAAATATATTTTATTTCCTAAGAAGCACTTATATGCAGTATTACATACTTTTAGTCGTAACAATAGCACATGAATATTATTTTAAATACTTCGCTTCTAGCAACCTTTTTTCTCAATAAATAAGATATTATTAATTTGCTGAGATAATATCTCATAAAATTATTTATATATTATTTCCTGAAAAGCATGTAGCATCACAAACCTTTTAATCGTAAATATACATTAATAATAACTTTTAAATACTGCACTCTTCGTTTCCTTTTTTTTTATATAAGTAAATAAATTATGTCTTATTTTCTGATAAGCACAAATATGCAGTATTGCGGATCGACGATAATATAACAGGAATGGCCACTGTGTGTGATAGGGAGGGTATCTATGTTGCATATCGACATGTCGATTCAAAATCTTTCATCGGAATTAATGTTTAAAATGTGAAAAAAACAATAAATACATCGGACGGATCACCAAAAACACAAATTGATAATCGTATTGAAAAAAAAATTGTTTACGCAAAGTCACAACTTTCTCCTTCAAATTCCCTTTCGTTGAAAATGTTTTCAAAGTAAACTCATATTATTAGAATTTATATTTTGCTTTTTTTGTATGCCAGTTTTATAAATAAACCATATTTTTAAAATACTTAAATAAAAAATTTATGAATAACCATAGACATTTTTATTAGCTTGGAGAATATAATTTCTATTATATTGTATTATTAATTTGAAAAGCGGACCTTCCTCAATAGAATTTACTGAAATTAAGAATACTTTACTTAATCTAATTATGTAAACGTAATTGAATAGAATTTGCTTTAAATATCATTATTTAGGAAATAAATAAATAAATATATATGCATATATATATATATATATATATATATATATATATATATTATATATATGTATATATATATATATATATATATATATATATATATGTATATATATATATGTATATATATTTGTATACAAATGTATATATATATATATATATATATATATATATTCAAGCGTTCATTAATTTTAGAATTTTCAAAACTAGAATAATTCTATCGATTCCATTACAATGATAGTTTATCAGTAAAACATGTAAACAGTAAGCAATAAAAACAAAATATGTAAATCAAAATATTTTTAATAGCAGTGGGAGGCCTCACGAAAAAAATAAATATTTTTTCACAGATATTGTATACCGTCTCATCCATTTACCACAGATTACTATAATATTTTAATAATGGTCTATATCCAGGTCCGTGAGATGGGAAATGGGAGTTACTGAATTTAAAACCAAATTTAAGATTATAATTCATGTAATAAAGGTAACGCAATCAGCTTTCATACTGGCTGAAAACTTTATTTGGACATTCAAATTATCAGATTCATCATATTTTGAATTCTTCTCTGCGGAGTCATAAAACAAATCAGAGACCAAAATATAATCAAATTATCTTAGCCCTTGAATAAGCGACACCAGGTTTCATTTTTAAGTGTTTTTATCGACAGTACTATGGACAATTCTCAATTAAAAAATAAAACTATCCCCTAATTACTATTAATTTCTTCCCATTAATCAATAAATATACCTAGATCATGAAAGTATTTAAACTTTTTTAAATTCTGAAATTGTTTTTAACGTTTTTATTGTCATATAACCGTTTTTTTAATATAATACAGTAAGAATATAAAACAATGAAAACAATGAAATTAAAAAATTTACTACGGTTGATGAATATGAAATGAGCACGTCCAAAAAATATGCAAAAATGCAGTAAGTTTCTTTTGGAGATTAAATCACGAGTTGAAATTTGCTATATTTTAAATATTTTTTCCGCGCGAAACTGAATATATATCATTTAATAACCTCCATAAACTTTTTTGCAAATTTTAATTTCGAGTTAGACCTTGATAAATTTTTTTGTGAGAGTATTTTATTAATTTTGTTTCATTTACGCTTAATTATCAGAAGAATACTATATTTTATATAGGATATATGTTAATGTATTAGTAATTATGTAAGAGTTAAAATAGTTTGAAATTGTTAATGTAAATAACATACAGTATATATATGGCCGGAAAACTTAGAAACTGTCACGCGCTTTGATTTAAAGAAGTCCTTTGGTTTTACATTATCTAACAATAATTAAGTACGTAATTACATTGTCTAACAGTAAACAAGTCTTGTTTTTTTTACCAAAATGACTAAAGCCAGTAAAAATAATTTTTTTCAGAAGAGCAGGTTAATTTTTTTCGAAAAGTAGATAAATCTTGTTTTTTTTTTAATAAAATGACTAAAACCAGTAAAAATATTTTTTTTCAGAAGAGCAGGTTAATTTTTATCGAATATACCTTGAGATTTGAAAAATAATTTAAAAAATTGATCTCATGGGATGCTGTTGGTAAATGTCTGATGCAATAAATTAAACGATACGTTCTTAACAAAACTACTGGTGAATGGAGACAATAAAATTATCAAAATAAAATAATAAGAGCATAAAGCGTATAATACCCGCAATTAAATACATACCCTGAATTTTCCAAAAAGAGATCTGCTTCGGACAGTTAAACCTGTAAAACAGAAAAAAATTTCAATAAAAAATTAGTAAGTTTACAGTAATTTCATAAATGCTGGATGTTTACAGTCAATTTGACACTAGACATAAAACGTAAAAACGTACAAACTGTAAATATTATTATAAAAACGACTAAGACGCGACTCGTACCTATTGTACGTAACTTTGATTCCCAGCATATTAAGTCGCTCTGCAACTTGCAATATTTAATGTCACTTTGATAACTACAATATTTAAACCACTTTGGTGCCCACAATATTTTCTGTCACTTGGTACATGTAATACTTAAAGACACTTTAATGTCTATAATATTTACAGTCACTTTGGTGTCTACAATATTTGATACCTAAAACAATTAAATTTACATTGCTACCTAAAATGTAAAATTACTTTGCTAAAATAAACATATATTTCTAAATTTAAAAGGTGATATATAGAAACAAGGTTCGTTTATACTTTAAAGCTATGTCATAGATATTGGTGATAACTAAAAAATACTTGTCAAGTAGGAATAGAACTAGCACTACAGGATTCCGTACACGTTTAGGCATTTAAAAATAGTTAAGGTTACATAGAATTTCTATTAAAGTTGTTACGAATCTTAATTTTTTACAAGGTAAATTGATTACCTATATCAAGGAGTAAAAACATGGTCCATATTTCAACAATTCAAGATCTAGGAAAATCGTTATAGTTTTTCCGTAGTCTTGTACTCAGTTTTATCAACACTTATTTCGTAATTTTGGTTGCGTATTTTCGAAAATAGAGGAATGTTCTATTTTTGCATATTTTTTAGAATATTTCCTTAAATACGCAATTTAAAATTATGAACATGTTTTATATCCCTCGTAACAAGCCTTTTTGAATAATATCCCAAATAACGCTAAATTCTTAAAAAAAATTTAATATTTTACTTCCCCCCTCTTTAATTATTATTAATATTTTTAAAAAGTTTACAAGTCCAAAATATGTAGGTTAATAAGATGTATTAGTACGTTTAAATTTCAAGTTTCTGCGTCGAAACTGTCTGAGAAAAAGCCTATGACAAACTAACAGGGAAAAAGGTGACTATTCTTATAAGGGTTTCGTTTTTTCTTTTGAGGTACGGGACCCTAAAAACGAAAAAAAAGATTATTTCTTTGTAAACGACTACAGTTAATCAAAAATCACAATCTTAATTTTTGTTACTTTAATACAAGGTATTCTTAAAATAGATCAAGAATTTCCGAGTTATGAAAGTAACAAGGGTACAAAAAAATCTAGAAATAAAAATTTCCCTAGTTCCCCTTAGCTCTCCACAAAATTTTGCTCAATTAGAAGTCTCTTCCCAATGTATAAACAAAAATCGTTATTACGACATAGAACTGTATGGACCCGTCAGATACAGAATTCTAAAAATAACAATATAAATAAAAATCTTCATGCTAGATTGCTTCCGACGGTTTATAAACTCTTAGCAAAAAGTAATTGATATATTCTATCTTAACACTCGCGGAAAGAAAATTAAGGAAACATGGCATTTCCAAACAGAAAAACTAACTTTTATATTGTGTAAATTTATTACAGTTAAAACTGAAATTCAGCTGCATTCGTTATAAGCATTCTAGTACTACAAAAAGTTGTTTGAAAAAGAATAAAATCTTTCTTGTCTGTTTGTTTGTCCGGTACAAAATTGCAAACAATTTTAACCTAATTTATCGTTGAGCTAGAGACTTAAAACTTTAAACGTAACTCAGTACTGGATGGCACTACAATATTAACTCGCTTTTTCTGTCTGTTTGTTTATTTGACAAGGAAACATGCCCACGCTACTAATCAAACCTAACCCAGCGGCAAAAATCATAATAAAATCTACGTCATTATGTTATTATTTGTCGTTACCTTTATAAAATCTACGTCATTATGTTATTATTTGTCCTTACCTTTATAAAATCTACGTCATTATGTTATTATTTGTCCTTACCTTTATATGTCCTTACCTTTTATATTATTTAGACGTACGTTTTTATTACGTCACTTTCTTGACGGTAAGCAAATGTTTGCAAACGGTTTTAAACTAACTTTCCGTTGAGTTAAAGATTTGAAAGTTTAAACATAGCTTAGAAGTAGATTACAATGCAACATTAACTCACTTTTGCTGTCTGTTCGTTTGTCTATTCGGTACAAATGAAAATGATCACGCGACTAACCTAACATACGCTCACCACGAATTTTGTGTCACAATGAAAACTGTTTCATTACATGTCATTTGACATGAAATATTGCACATAGAAAAATATTAAGAATTTCTCAAAAAACCTTTTTTTCATTGCTCATCTATGTATATGTCTATTTAGCTGTCTTATATTGAGTTCTTATTAGAATTTGTTGTTTGAATAAAAGATATAAAAATATTACTTAAAAAACAGATTTGTGCTCTACTTAAAGATCTCCTTTCAATAACACCTCACCTGTCCATGAGATAAAAAAATTCAGGCTCATGTTTACATTTTCATAAGACACTTCGAAACATAAGTATAACCTATTTTAAGAACCATTTTTAGTTTTACGCCAAGGAAGTACATATTATGTGCGAATTTCAAGTCGCTATCTTATTTTGTTCAGAGTCAACATGGACAGAAATAGACTACGTTTCAACACAATAGGCTTCCGTTCGAACCATTTGAGTATAAAACCGTAAATAAATAAAAATTAATTTATAAAAAAAAGTATTGATGGTAAACTTTTAAGCGAAGAAAAACTCTTTAAAATAAAAAAAACTTAACTGAATACATTCAAATTAAAAAAGGTATTGATACATATTATAAAAGGTATTCGTGAACTCTGTAACCTTGAAGCAATAGAATGATGTTTCAGACTTAAGTTTATTTATATTTTTTTGATTCAAAAATATTAACCAGCATTGTACTGAACTTTACATTTTCACTCACGGCTGTGGCCCAATCCTTGCACGAGAGGAACGGAGAAAGGCGGGGGCAACAAACCCCATTATACTTAACATATCTCACCCCTTCCATTATATTACATCCGTCGCATATTTTTGTGGCACTATCTGAACCGATATACATTCCAAAACAGAGTAAAAGTTTCCATTAAATGTCTCATCAAGATTGCGATTAAAGAAAATAAAATTGAAAAACATTTACAAGTCCTTATATTCTTATTCCTTATATTCTTTTAACTCTATTTACAGACTTCATTAGACATGAGAAAACTGAAAGGAGAAGGATATTTTAACTTTTGGAACTCTCATCCATTTCATATTATGAACATTTAGACAAAAAAAATCCACTAATTTTTAAAATCATTTATCGGAAACAATTATAAACATATGATACATTAAAAGTTGTTTTTTTTAATTCTATTTCAATTGCTTTCACCTCTTAGATGCATCAAGAATGAATGGTTAAGGGAATATGTAATTATATTCATAGAAATAAAACTACTTTGTTATGTTGTACATTTGCCACCCATGTCTTCTTAGAGACTTAATTGTTTCTGTCCTTTGTCAGTGCTCTCTGTCCTCTGTGTGTCCTCTGTCAGTTCTAAAGATACATGGCTAGTTTCTCTTATGACAGAATGTCAAAAATTAATGCGGAAAATAGAAAAAAATTGCCAAAATATAATTCATCAAAAATATTCATAAAATTATGTAACTGTATGAATTTATTTCACAATTTTCGGAATGACATATTGATTTCGCTCGTTGATGAATCAAGTCCGTACACTTTACGTTCTTTGGCAGGTTTATCAATTAATTTTTAAATCTCTACATCTTAAAATGAAAAGGAAAACATATCCGTAAGTCCGTAGCAGTCGTTTTTATCCAATCTAAAGCGGATAGTGGCGTCAATTTTACGTTGAATGTGGTCATTATGCTTACTAATCAGCATAACTTTCAATAAAGAAAACTTAACAAATATTTTCCTGTGAATTTTGGAGGTCCAACTTTATTTATGGGGTATCATTTAAAAATATTTTTTAAAGGATTAAAAAGTATTTCATTCTGGATTTTATATTAATTAAAAATTGAACGTTCGAAGTGATTTCTCTTCCCTTCCCCCTCTTCCTTCCTCTTCTAAAAATAATAAAGTTAAATGTTCGATAAAATAATAGTAATTTTGGAAATATCAGGACGTTTAAAGAAAATCTATTACGATGTTTCTAAAACTGTATTTGGCCGAATAAGCTACAACAAAAAAAGAAGTATAACGTGCTGCATTATACGGGACCCTCGATAGTCATTGTAACATATATTCCACTCACTGATTGTAATATTAAATGTATCAAATAATTGAAATAAAATCTTTAGCTTGTTACATTATTAAGAAAATTTGTTAGCTCAGGTTCTTGGGTAGCCAGTATCAATTATGTCCACAGATATCGAAAACAGTGGAAGCAATTTCAAAATCAACCTACGGAAGACGTTTATTAAGTTTTCTTTTGTAACCAATTTTCCGCAATGAAATTTTTAGAAAATAAAATCTAATAATTATACCCCAGCTTGTAATGGCAATTATATATCAGATCTGCATCAGAGTGATGGGAGAAAATATGGAAACAATACATACAATCTGTAAGTGCAAAAATGTTAATGAGCCCACACACATTTACTAAAACAAAATGGGAAATACACATAGTATATTTAAGTACATTTAAATACACTCACACAGGCCCCCCCCCCCCCCGCAAAAGACATTACACACGTACGTATTCAGACACACGCATATACACATAGCGAAAAGCAAAAACAAACACACGCATTCAAGCGCGCGCACACACGCATTTGAACGCACACACATTCACTAATACATGCACGTATACGGCAAACGCATACATATGTTATATTTAAGTACATTTATATACACCCACACACTTGCCCCTTCAAAAGACATTACAAACGTACGTATTCAGACACACGCATATACACATAGCGGAAAGCAAACACAAACAAACGCATTCAAGCGCGCGCACATACGCATATAAACGGGCACACATTCACTAATACATGCACGTATACGGCAAACGCGAACGTATATGCATATATATACGCACATATAAACGAGCACACACGAATACACTCACATAATCACACTTACACATACATATATATTTATGTATCAAAGTACCATAATGGCCGTATTCCGTAACATTTATTTATTTATTATGATACAAAAAAAATTCAATTCGTGAAATGAATGACAGTGTTAATTTATGTCAATATTATAGAAGATCATGGTTTTAGAATATAATAAATAAAATTTTATTACAATATAATGACATTTTTTGAGAAATAAATTGCAAATAATTGTAACAATCGCAAAGTCTTCCTGCGCTCCACTTCGACAAATATTACATAAATAAAATAAAAATAGAGTTATGTCAGAATTTTATAATTATTTTCCAAAATGAAATCAAACTTGAATTAAAAGAATTCATCGAAGCCATTATACAGCTACGAAGACATAAAACCTGTTAAATGCTATTAGAACTCCTATTATGTCAGTTCAATACATAAATACGTATATGTTAAAATTGAAATATTACTTATGGCTGCAAAGTGTTTCTATTAAAATATTTATAAATATTAATAATTATTTTTTACCATATAAATATAAATAAAGTACGGTATGTATTTCAAAAGTGTAAGAAAAAATTTAAAGACTATTTCTCTAAAATTTCAAAACAAATCTTAATTGACTTTAATTACAAAAGAGCTTGAATGTTGATATTTTGAAATTTCTCATTCTTTAGAAGACAAAGGCGTGTGGAAACTTAATTTTCACATATTTGCTGGCGACGTAAGCTCAAATTACAATTTGAAAAACTATTTTCCGACTTAACTTAAAACACTCTTCCCAATGACTTACTCCTTACGGAATTTATAATAGTCAATTTGAAGTGAAATTTCTTTGAACGCGGTGAGAGTAAAATTTCAAAGTCTCAACTTTTTCATACGACGCTTTTTTGTAACGTCTGAATATAATGAATCTATCGCAAGAATCATGGCGAATAGGTACTTAGCTAACAACCAATAGAGATAGGTAAACACTATAAAATAAGACAAGAAGTGTACCCATGCGCGAAAACAACCAAAAATGGCGCTCACTTCTGACTGTCACCTGTTTTGTACCTTATTTGGCAAAGTAAACTGTCAAGATTTTGCGCAATATAAACAAAAATGGGCTCACTACTGCTATCAGCTATTTTGTACGTTATGGGTGTCAAAACTAAACTGTTAAAATTTTATTCGAAAAGAAACGCAAACGGCTCTCCCTAGTACTGCCAACTGTTTTTTACTTACATTCGTCAAGGAAACTATCAAAATTTTCTCAATATATTGTATGTTTATGATCGATTTAGTACTAATTTGGCGTGTACTTCATTCATTACAAGCCTAACAAAATATATACTTAATTTATTTCGCAATGAACCCGCAAGCATAGTTGTCGTAAATACAATTTGCAACAGGAGCAATACATTCCTTCAGCCGCAATTAGCCATGTTCTGATACTGGCATCGTATTAATTTTTTTGTCAACAATTGTCTATGTAAAGTTATTTAAATATTTTACTAGATGTTTACGTCGATTTGTAATGACATTTTATTAATTTTTCTGAATGAATATTAAAATCTCCTTATACGAATTTTGCTTAATCTATTGGTATTTACAAATAGCCGACCTGAAGATGTTGTCAGACAACGAAAACTAGGTCGTGATTAAGAATTTAAATAAAATAGAAATCATACTACATCACGTAGTTTCATTTAATTGTGAATCAAAATTAAGTGATAATGAATTTCTACAAAATTAATGCCAAATATATTCAATAATCTATGGACTTACACTTAGTATATATTCTCTCTCTCTCTCTCTCTTTTTCTCTTTCTCTCTTTGTTTTATCCCTTACTAAGTACTTATAAATAGAGGTTTAAATCGCCAAAGAAGTTTCATTTCTGTCACTGTACTGAGTTACGTTTTTTTAGCATATACTTAAGTCACCATAAAAAATTTTTGCAAAATTTTACTTCAATCCTGGCTTTGAGTTATCAATTTAAGTAATATATATAAATTTAATACATATACCATTTAGAGTATAGAAGTAAACGTGTGGTAATGGACAGTTGATATGAAGGCATTACAATCATGAACGCAGCATCAATCTACCATTATAGAATACAATTTTGTTAAAATATGATGATAGTCAATGACTAAAAAAAATTTGCAAAAATAGTGTACGAAAAGAAAAAGAAACAGGGGCAAAGTAAGAGTAAATGTGCCAAAGTTAATTAAACGTAATAGAGGATGTTAAATAATAAACGTTATTTATAGTATCGATCGGTAAAATATTTACGTAAGTGCTTAAGCTGCTTGTCAACGTAACTTCCTTAATAAATTCAATTTAATTTACAATTCTAGTATACTTTTACTTCGGTGTACGTACACACGTTTTTCATATTTAAAGTCCAATGAGAATACTCACGCTCCGCAGAAAAAAAAACCAATCCCAATGCAAGCGAAAACTGTTATTAACAACCGTTAACAAGTATACCGTAACAAGTATACCGCAACCGTTAACGAGTATACCGCAACCGTTAACAAGTATACCGTAACCGTTAACACTTATACCGTAACCGTTAACAAGAATAGTTGCAATAGTCTAACATAACTGGCTAACATATTTTGATTTACCATCATATTATTTCAGGCATAAGTGTTATTATATGTTAATGATTAAAATAATGAATATACTAACTATTTTACCTTGTATCGAACAAGTTAAATAGTTACCATATTAATTATTTTTATCATTAACAGCCTATTGCAATGTTCTTCTAAGAAACAGATACTAACATAATCTTCATACTAAATGTGAGAAAAAATAAAAAATAAAACTGGCCAAGTGCGAGTCAAACTCGCGCACGGAGGGTTCCGTAACACCAAATAAAATTAAACTTATAAGTTTATTTCTCAGACTCCGTGAAAAACAAAGTTATTACTGTATTCGGTACCGAACAAAACAGCCATATCACAAAAACTACACTACAAATCTTATTCAAACCAATTGTCACTGAAAGTTGATTTTAAGTTCTCCTACCTATTTTTCAAAACTTTACACACATTAGGGAGGGGGGGGGGGTACACTTTTTAAGACTTTAGAAATGCATATCTCACCAATTATTGACCTAAATGAAAAAGTTAGTTTGGATACTTTATATCTTTTTAAAGACCTATCTAACGATACCGCCTATGTGTACTTGATATTTTTTCATCCCTCAATTATATATTCATTATTGACGTGCATAAACGAGATTATAGCGCTGTTACCTGCGTGCCTGCTTAATTGGAAAAACACCACTACTTTGCAACGAGAATTAAATTATTAACCTTGTTATAAAAAAGTAAGGTTTTTATTCTCTCTTTCAGTCGTTATGTGTAGGAACTACTAGATGGTCGTACTACGGCAAGTAAATAAGGAGAGCTAGTGCGGTCACCTATATCACTTTTGTATGTACAGAATTTACTAGTTAAATGATATAGCAATAATTTTTGTTGCAATATAATTTAGATAATATAAGACAAAAAATTAATCGATGAAATTTTTTTGGCCTTTCATTACGAATCAATAATTTGTTTTTCAATAAAAACAATAGTATTGCTTGCAACATTAATCAATTTGTATATTTCTTTATGGAAAGGGGAACCTTTATATAAAAAATTGAGAACTATAATAAATTATCAGTATTCGATATTTATTTTCATGAATAATACACATTTGCCTACAGGGAATTATTTCCACCCCATGTAACGCATTAATTAATCAAAAAATAAATTGATATGATTTGTGTGAAGACATTGTTGAAATAGAAAAAAAAAGAATATAAATATATATATATATATATATATATATATATATATATATATATATATATATATATACCAGTATGCCGTATACGGTCACCTGGTAAATTTGATGCAAATAACTTGTTTATTTTAGTTAGTTTGTAAACACAGCTTAACCATGAAGCACAAACCGCCTAATTATCTACGGATGACCGGTTACGGTACCGCAAACTAATGCATGTCCGCATCACCGGTTGTGTGTGAAATTTTTCAAGTTCTCAGCATACAAGGGAAAATAAAAGTGCCCAAATAGCAGTTTTATTTTTCCTATTTTTACTTTTGAGCAGTAAAGTATTTTAATCACTATTTCTTCTAACAAAAGTACTGTAAGTATTTTACATGTATATTTGGACTATAATAAGATGTACGCTTCGGAAAATTTACCGGGAAATAAAAATTAGCCACCGACATCGGCCATCACAAAGATAAATTTTATTTTAAAATTTGACTGCAGTTAATAATATGAAGGCAGGTTTTATCTGCATCGATACTGAGCTTTTTTAAGCTTACTCCTTTATAAAGCACTTCAGTCATAAACACAAAATTATATGTACATGCTACTACAGGAATTATCTTATTGTCAGTTATAACCTTTCCCCAATTATAGTATATTTTGATCCCACAGCTATTGCTAATAAAGCGTTCCAACTCCCCAGCTTCTGCAACACCTACAAGGGAATGTCTATGTTGTCGTTTTTAAAACTGAGTACTAACACCTACCTAAGACAGTTAAAATGACAAGAAGAGCATGCATATTCTATTAAATTATTCGCTTATATAATAGAAAACACAGACATACAAGTATAAATAAAAACACACTATTTAAAATAATTAAAGGGTGCGAAGAAAAAATTTACACGTATCGAATATGGCGGATAATTTCTTAATGAACCTTTTTCAAAATATAGCTAATACACAATGGAAACTAAATAATACTATTAAAACAAGATCAAAGAAATTGAGCAGCTGATGATAACACAGTGCAAATTGAATTATAAAATCATACTATACTGATAAATGAATCTTAAAATTGACACAATGAAAACTTCAATTAATTCAATACCTTCAAGTTAAACCATTTGTTTTAAATTTTTGCCAAAAGAACCAAAGAGTTTGCTTATTCTCATGTAACTTATCCATCAATTAAAAGTGCCATGTTAAAATGAAGTAACCATTCATTTTGAAATTAAATAAGAATACAACACTCCACTGTTAAATAAAATTACAGTCTTCAAAGTTTTAAACCCTGTTATGCGTAAGTTTACAAAACTTAACCTACGTATTCCCTTTTACTATAACCATTGGCACTAAGCTTAATTTTATCCTGTATAGATCGAATTTAAATTGCATAAGAAGAAAATAAAGTGTAATAAACCTAATTACGATATAAGTCACAAAAGCTTAATTTTCTAGTTGAAATCAAATGTCGTGTGAATTAAAAGAAAACATTTCCACAAAAGCACATCTATGGGTTCATGAAAGGTGGTTCACCTTTGAGATAGTAAATCTATGTGACCATACATTTTCATAGAGGTAGAGTTGAAATCTGTCGCTTTCAATTTTTCAGGTTTTAAATAATCTCCCATTTACTAATCGATCACTAAAATGAAACTAATTAAAAAAATTGTCTCTGTTTTAATATGAACGTATTTAATTGGATAACTACTGAGATTACTCTAAAAAAATTGCCTGTGTTTAAATACGAATGGATTTAATTGGGTAATTACTAAAGCTATTGGCATGATATATCAATTGACACATATAAACCTTGGGAGAAACAGAGTTTTTCTTTCGTTGTGATAACTCAAATAGTTCCGAAGTTATAATGATGTTGGTATTGGATTTCGAGAAATGTTTAAGGAAAAAGCATTTTAGAAGCATCCTATTACTTTTTCATACTGTAATACCTACATGTACGCAATGTGTATTACAATAATATATACTTATACAAAAATACATCAAAAATGTAATCATAATATCAAGATAGTAAATTCTCAATTTAGCAATAATTTGTTTACAATTTTTGAATATGTTCATATGATATTTTGATAACGTTTTGTTGGTCTTATAGAGGAATAACAGTTCATATTAAATACTGACTGTATAGGTTACATTCAAAGTAATATGACAAAAGCGTTTACACGAAGCGAGCCACTTTTGTCTCATTAGGAAAGTGGATACGGACATACATAACGAATATGTACAAATATTGTATAACGCTACCCTAAATCAATAACATAAATCAACACTGTACAAAATCATTTCACTACATTTAAAGCGTAAATCATTTTCACACAGGGAAGAGGATCGGGACGCCGACCTTACACAATATACGCCAAAAAGTCTTTAACGTATAATCATAACTTCATAATTGCACATTTAAAATCCTACTTAACATAATTTTGGCACTAAGTATCCGTGGCACTGTATTTGACCCGCAAATCCTCAGAGTGGCGGGCCGCATCAAGCCGTATGTAACCTAGAAATATTCCTGTATATAATTATGTAACTACTTCATCCTTTGATCAATACCTAATTATATTTTAGGATACATCTATATTTTTATTGTACTCCATAAGGCGACATCTATAGTAGAAAAACTGGTTAAATGTATCGCCATCTGTGATATGGCAGCAGAATTCTTGATTATTAATAGCTTTTTCTGAATTTTATGAATTTCTTTACTGCGCAATGTATAGCGCGGTAGCAAAGCCCTTCGTCAATTACATATGTTCATACTTTATTTTGACCTTTTTTAAGTAAACAGAAGTCCACGCAAACGAAATCGTGGGCAGATCTAGTTAGTACATTATAAAATAATTATAACAACTTTATGGTTATCCACTCCTAATGTAAACCCTTTAACCTCGAAAAAGACCTAATTTATATTTCTTCTGTTATTCTCTTTTTATTCTTCCTTTTTTTGTTCTGTACTCTTTTTTGAAAATTGATCAATATTTAATTGGAAAAGATGAAATTAGCACTATTTCCATCTTAAATTAATTGATCCAGTGTGAACTCTTTATAACGGAAAATTCTCTATAACGTAAACACTGCTTGATCTTGGTCTGTTTGCCTTCCTCCCCGAACCATTACACCGATTCACCTTTGTAACGAATCTGCCATTCTCTATAACGAACGAGAAGACATTTTTTAGACGGCAAAAGTTGTTTATTATTTATTATCAATAAGTACATATTAATTACCAATAGGCTCATATAGACTCCGAAATATCTTTACGAGTGCCGACTATTCTAAGTATGAAAGACACGGTTTTATTGATGTTATTGTGCACAGTCATTATTGCTGTTTTCGTTAGGCACGCGTGTTTACTGGGCAAAATTGACCCTTAACACGTAACTTCTTTCGTAAATAAGAAAATACAAAATAGCTATTGGAATAGTTAACTGATTCAATCAAAGTTGACAGATTATTTTAAACAATTATTTTAAAATTTAAGAAATAAATGTCAGCTATAAGAATAAGGTAACTGATTAAATATTTTTGCAAATAAAACCGAATAAACAATTTAAAATCTTGAAAAAAACATGTATTTTATTTACACATTTCATAAAGCGGTAACTCTCTATAACGAAATAAAATGCTCGATTACTCAACTTTCATTATAACAAGTGTAAACTTTATTTCTTTGTTCTAGATTATGAGAAAACACTTCATAAAAACTATCCTCAATTCTCGATTGTCTCGAAAAAGCTCTCCCGGTGAAACTTTTCATGCAGCTTTAAGCCTTTTAGGGCCTTTCGATAACTATCTGGTCCGCGCCGCAATATTTCAGCTTTCCGCGACGGAATTCGAGCGCGCGCCGCGACACACCGCCGATTATAGTCGCGTGCTACTTGAGCAACATTTACATCGCGTGCGGGCCAACAACCGCGCCAGCCCCGCGTCGCCTTGAGCTGGTTTAGAGCCTTCGAGATGTGATCGATCTGAGGAGGAAAACAGGACCAATAACAGTTCAAGTGGCGGGTCATTGTGGAAATAGGTTCGCCGGAGTTTTTTATATGGTAACTAGTTGTGGTGGTTGTGAAGTTGTACGTTCGGGGTGAAAGAGCTTCGATTCTGTTTATTGCCTACGTGAAAAGTTTAAATAGTTTTCACCATCCTATGGGTACTATATGAAAACATTACAACGGTTTTGTAGTAACACCGAAATTACATATTATTTCGAAATCAAATGAAACCAAAATCGTATATATAAGGCATTACGAGGGTCCCATGGGCAAAGACATAGTTTAAATATTTGACGATAAATATTATTTCCGCTAACCTATTACAAATTTTAATATTATTTTTTGTCATGTAAATCTATTGCCAAATTTATATATTTCATAGACGTAAAATAATAACTTAAAACCTTATATCACTTTTGTTAATTTAACAGTACAAATTGACCGAAATCAGGTTACATCAAAGTACTTACTAATTAATTTTTTCAGATTTTGCGCATATTCAAAATTAAAACGGCGTGGGTGTTGAATTTCGATGAAACTTGGCACCAACATAGTTTCGGTTTTGCCTTTTGTTCCAACAACGTACTGAGGGATAACTCCAAAAAAATTCAGAAAATGTTTTTTTCTTAATTTTGTGTAACATTTCACCACAATTATTCAAAAATTAAAAGATTTATGATAGTATGGTACACGGATGAAGCGATGGAAGGACATGAAGAAACTATACGGTTTTCTTTTTTTCTGCTACGAGGCTACAGTTTCTGCAAATGTTTGAGAATAATTCTCAATTTCAGGGCGTAGCTCAAATAAAAGACTGCACATTACATTGATTAAAGAACTGTTACATTCGAAATTCAAAATAATCCGCAGTTATTATCAAACCTTATTCCATTCTTCCATTCAGCCTTCTTCCATTCTTCCATTAACGTTGCATGCTAACTACGAAGAAGAAACATAGTCATTTTAATTTTTTTAAGCAGTGTTTAGGTAAATGTATGCTCTTTACTCCTATACTCCTTATTTATTAATTTCATATATATTTACTTCATGATACCTACAATGTTTTTTCGTGACCATGGTCACTAAAAAGCATTGTACCAAAATAAAAAAACAATTCTTAAAACCTTAATAAAAACGAATATATCGTATTAAAATTGATATTACCACTGAGGTATTTGTAGATATAATTTACAGATCTAGAAAAAATATTTTAGAGACACTATAAATATATTATAGAAAAAAAACTGTCAAGCGCGAGTGGAACTCACGCTACGAAGATTCTGAACACATTTAGCCATTTATAAATATTTAATCGTATACAATGTTTTTATTAAACTTTTTTTGTATGCGATATATTTTCGTTTGAAAAAAATTAAATTTTTTAAAAAATTTTAATTTTTTTCAAACGAAAATATATCGCGTACTATATCTTTGACAGGTACACATAAAAATAAACGTTTATTATATAACTACAAATTAACGATTTTCGGATTTTTTCCTTGACTTGTGCTGTGAGACCTTGCTTCTTGCTAAACTTCATGCTTCTAAAGTAACTGTTTTTGGTTTGATTTATTTACGAGGGTTAAAATATCCGACATAAACGTCCGTATTTTTAAGGTCCTTCTTGATTGCGTTTACTTACAAGCTTGATTTTTTTACAGCTCCAAGGGACCGTAGACTTAAGTATTTGATATTAATTTCAACTTGATACCTCCAAGCATCCCTGGGTAAAAGGTTTTCACACACCGACAGACGAACAACGAAATGATCCTATAAGGGTTCCTTTTTTCCTTTTCCAGTACGGAACCCTAAAAACAACTGCCTTTTTTTCTTTTTTGCCACCATATCTATTTTTGTACTCACGTTACATAAAAACTACTAAGTTATTAAAAATATAGTGTTATCTTCATTTTAATTAAAATCTAGATAGAAACGAAATAGGTCTTATTTGCCTTATTAATATAAGGCAACAACATGTAAGCAATACAACATTAAAAAAGCAAAATTGAAGAAAATGATAACAGCCTTCTAGTTCACCTTTCAGAAAGTAAATCTTTGGGACTATACATTTTCATACAGGTAAATAAAATGGAAACCTCGACTACTAAAACGAACCTACTTAAAAAAAAAATTCACTCTATTTAAATATCTTTTTATACCTACTAGTAATTTTAAATCTATGGTCTATACGAACGGATTTAACTTGAAAACTACTGAAGATATTGGCATATAGATAATTAAACCTGTAAAAACTGTGATATCCCAAATGGTACCGAAATCATGATGATGTTGGTATTGAATTCCAAGAAGTATTTAAGGAAGAAATATTTTAAAAACACATTTTTACTTTTTGACGCTGTAATACCTACACGCACTTTGTATAGCCCATATTTTATACCTAATCAGGTGAAATATACATTAAAATACCGTAGAATCTAGAAATCTTCCTACATATAATCAAATAACTACTTCATCCTTTGATCAATATCTAATATATATTCTTAGGGATCTACATTTTTTATTATATTCTATGGGGCGACATTTATAGTGCATATATAGGCCGCCAGCGGTAGCTATAATAACAATAGTAACTATTTCTCACTGTCTTAGCAAACTGAAAAATAATTAGCAAAAAATAATTATTTATATTCTATAGGCCGACATCTATAGTGCATTTATAGGCCGCCATCTATAGTAGCTATAATGACAATAATAAATATTTCTTACTCTCTTAGTAAAATGAAAAACAATTAGCATAAAATAATTATTTATATTCTATAGGGCGACATCTATAGTGTATTTATAGGCCGCCATCTATAATAGCTATAATGACAATAGTAACTATCCCTTACTGTCTTAGCAAATTGAAAAAATTAGCATAAAATATTAATTACGATTCAAAAAAATAATGTTTTTCCGTGGCGTCGAGGTTCTTTTCCAAATTTCCTTGTCCCGTTATAATTTAGTATAAGATAGCATATTAATACAATGAGCCTCAATAAATTTTCCCTGTCTATGTGTAAAGTTATGAATCCTCTTTCAAAAACTACAAATATTGATATGAAACAACTAATAACGCGTTTGTACGGGAGTTAAAACGTTCTGACGATAAGACTCGTCTTGCCATTCGGCCATCTTCGTGTTCAGCTCTTTCTGACATAGTTCGGCTAGCTTCGCATTTTACCTATCATTCGACTAGAGTCGCGTATTGTCGGGGTTTTCCGACTTAATTCGAATCATCATTGTTTACTAAAGTTTACAACTTTACTCGTTTATATTAACATATTGCTTTAAACGATCTTAAAATGTTAAAAGGGTTTATTTACAAAAGATTTTTAAGAGCTATTTCTGTGATAAATTATTTCATAAATAGAAAATTAAAAAAATTAAAATAATATTTTATTATTAGCAACAAAAAAAAACAATAAAAAGAAAACAATACATAGATATGTATTGTTTTCTTTTCGATTTCACTTCATTCAAATGAAAATATTTCGGTATAAAAAAAATTATATGTACATCTACCGGGCGTCCCGTACTGCTAACAAGTTTCTTTTACTACTTTAAGAATATGAATTCTGAGATATAGGAAACCCCTTGTAGTTCAAAAATTCATATTTCTTTTCCAATTTTCAATATATAACTCATATACATCAATATTTTCTGAGACAAAATGGATCTCTTGAAAATTCCATATTGCAACAATCAGCTAATATTGTAACAATGCATATAACTCTAAATCTCCTAGCAGATATCGCATTCTATAATGCATAGTGCATTAAACGAAATAAAATGAAATTGTATTCTATGAAAACTTATCCACAAAGAAAAATAAAGTCGGGTCCTCTTTACCGTACAAACTGCCGTGATCGCAAAACGAGAATATTCAGTCCAATTTCACTAAAAACCGTATTGACAGATAGTCGTTCGGAGGCGGAGGCTGTTTGCAATCAGTTCCGTAGAAAAATTCGACGTCTGTGACGAGAGAGTCAACGTTAAACCGCAAATAAAAGGAGTTCAAAGTTACGGTTAAACCGCAAATAAAAGATGGAAATGTTTAAGGGTGTTACGATTTTGAAGATAATCATGGAAAATTATAGCTTGACGTTGCTATATATTAAATTAGTTCGCTAGAAAAAGACTATGATCTTTTTCTCTCTCTCTCACAGACATACAATTTATCACGTCACGTCATCTAGGAACTGAACAGAAAAACGTCTCAAAAATCAATTGTTATGAAAAAATTGACAAATTTTTTTTGACTGTATTCAAATTGCTAAGCAGTCACGGCTATAGAAGAAAATATACGCTATTTTCATCATTTGTCAGTAAAAATAGCCTTATTACTTAAAACTATTTAATTCAATAACACATTACTACTTATATTTTTTAAAAGCGACATCTATTTACGCAACTACCATGGTTTCAGTACATTGAAACATTGTTTAATTGAAAACATTGAATAATTCTCCAGTAGATGGCAATATTTATTGTATTTTATAAAAATATTTTTACATGTTTACATAATAGAAACTGCAGTATTATCATTTTCTATCAGATTTTAAAACATCGTCCTGTCAGTCAGAAAAAATTGAAAATTTAGAAATAGTAAAACGGCGAAATAATAAACGGTTTTGCTTGTACGAAGATCGAAGAAACAATGTTCATGCTATTTTGATCTACTGGTTCTATTGTTTATTTTACTATTTGCCAGACATGACATTTTTAAAGTCTAACATTTTTTGGGTTCCAGGATTTAGTTTTCCACTTTTGTACCCTAAGAGCAATTTTCGAACATTCATTTTGTTTAACCTGCTATGTTTCTATGTCTTTTTAATAAACACTATAATACTTCCAATGAACCATAAATTACTGGAATTTTTATTTGTCAGTCTTTACAACTGTAAAATTTGTAATTTCCAATTTTTTTTTCTGTCTGTTGGAATATATTTTTTGCCAAAATTTTAGTTAGATTTTTTCCAATTAATACATCTATATATAGCTGCAAAGTATAAAAATAAATTTTTCAATTATCATTTACTCTTTTATTTTCATACTTTATAGCTATATATATAAATATTTATTGACTGTATTTGATCAAGTCTAATTAAATTTGACACCCTTTTATAAAAAATATGATATAATTTAATTATATAAATTATACAGAAACTTTAAAGATCCTCGCTAGATTTTTACGAACTGGTACAGAAGGGGCATATAATGTGAGCAGGAAAATGTATTTAAGAAGGCATTGTAATTATAAAGAAAATACATATACCGTTTTAAGTAAGATATGTATGATAGACTATAATATTTTCGGGAAAAACAATTCATGAGAAATTACTGCACAATCTAGAGTTTATGGAAAACCTTATGTCGATAATGTCAATGAACTCTTTCGTAAAGCTGAAATGGAAAATGCTAAATATAAAAAAATATTATCCTGTAAGTTTTATTGAATATATAGTACATTTTTTACTTAAAGTAGAGATTCAGTTTTTATAAACTTATCTATACACATAGTAAAATTGCAACAAAGTGAATTCTGTATATAGAAGATGTTTTAAAAAGAGTGATTGACTTAGCGTAAAGAATAATATTAGAAGCAAGAATATCTGTTTTCGTTATTTCTGCCTGTTTCTATGTTAATTTGTTCGTCAGTCATGTGAAATCTACTGGACGGATTTTGATGAAATTTGGTGTAGTTATAGTTTAGACCCAAAAGCAAAATATGAAAGAAAAAAATTTTAATGAATTTTCTTTTTCTGAAGTTCACGCGAACGAAGTCAAACGTAAATAAAAGACTAGAAGACTAGAATAAGAAGACAAACGTAAATAATTTTAAGAATTCGTTAATGTTGACCGTTGAATATTTTAATTGAAATTAAATTTAATTAATATTAGAATGTTTAATTTAAACTTTGATAGGAAGTAGAGGTTTATACAAGAGTTTTTTAATATTATGGATCCTCCCTTAGATATTAGTATATGCACTTAGGAGATGAAAATTATGGATGTAACATCGCGATTTGTCGTTAACGTATAAAAATTAATTTGTCAATTATCATTTACAAATTTATTCTTATACTTTGTAACAATATATATATATATATATATATATATATATATATATATATATATATATATATATATATATATCATTGGCTGTAGTATATATTAAATCACACAAAAATTATCATGAATTTTTTTCTTCAAAAATGTTGTTTTCATATTGCATTTGAATTATGAAAGTATTATCGAGAATTTAACCAAATTTCTATTTAACTTATTTATTATTATATTCAATTAAAAATAAGACTTACGCTATTGCTGGTTTATAATTAAAAAAAACAACTCAAATATGAGCGTCAAACTAAAATTTCACCACCAAATTTGACATTTACATTTGGTAAAGGTACGCAAGAACAACTTTAAAAAAGAAACTAGTAAATTAAAAAGCGAGGATCTTTTTCTAACGAAATGAGTGATAGACCAGCAAACTACAGCATATTGAGGAACGAGTACAGACAGACAGCATTAAAAAAACTTTTACGGGAAATGACGATACGCCGCATCAATTCATTGCCGAATCATGACAAAAGCGCTGAAACGAACAAAGTGGTATTTTACACCTTGATTTGTGCAGTGATGCGGAGAATATTTCAAAATCCATTTACAAGAAAAATAGCGTACGAAGAAAACATTAATAAATCTACAAGCGATTTTTCTATATTTACAAAAAGTGGTGCGGAGAATATTTTAAATACATTTACAAGAAAAACAGCGTACAAAGAAAACATTAAACCTCCGTTTAAGAAAAAAAATTAAGAAAAAAATTCGAAACATGCTTGAAAAAGAAGAGCAAATTGAAATCGATTCAAATCGCAGATAAAGCTATTCACCTATCTTCTAGCCTTCTCTCAGATTTAATAAGATTTTCAGAACATTTGTGTCTTTTCATTATTTTAAAATGCAAATTCTGAAGAATGCAGAATTCATTTTGTATTACAACTGTGAAATATTCAATATACATATAGTTACTTTGTAAGTCGTATTTCAGAATTTCTAAATTCGAACTGTTTTTTTTTATTTTGACAAGAATCACAGAGGCTGTTTTTGGGCATGCAAGTATACCCGCGTCTATTATATCCAAAAGGAAAAAATCCTCTGTATCTCAAAACTACACAAAGAGTATTTACTGCAATGTATTTATACGACGCGACAACCAGATCAAAAACGTCCAGAATATCGAATAAAATTCTTTCTGTCCCTTTTATGCTATAAATTAAAATTAAAAAATTATTAAGATGATTCTAAAAGATTTGTTTTTTTTTAATTTCGAGTGTTTTCAAGAAACTTAACGAAAATTAAAGATATATTTTAATCATAGCCTAAAATGCTAATGGTTGGAAAATTATTTCATTTCCAATGTGACAAACCAATCACTAAACGAAAAATTGTGAAGTTAAATCTTTAATTTTCATCTTTTGAATAGATATACTAACATCTGAGGGAGGATCCAAAATATTAAAAATTCTGGTGTAAACATCCACTTCCAATCAAAATGTAAATTGACACATTTTAATATTAAGGAGTTTTAGTTTAATTTAAATTACAATATACGGTGGTCAAGTTTAACGAATTATTGAAATTATATAGCAACTGGCTTAAGAAAACCAGTTGCCTTGGGTATAAACTATTACCACACCAAATTCATTAAAATCCGTCCGGTAGATTTCACGTGATTGACGAACAAATAAACATACAGACATTGAAAATATTTGGCGTTAATTTTGTAGAAATTCATTATTCACAATTAAATGAGACTACGTGATGTAGTATTATTTCTACTTTCTTTAATTTCTTTAACCACGACCTAGGTTTCGTTGTATTACAACATCTTCAGGTGGGATATTGGCAAAGATCTTTGCTCTGAAGATGTTGTAATACAACGAAACCTAGGTCGTGGTTAAAGAAATTAAAGAAAGTAGAAATAATACTACATCACGTAGTCTCATTTAATTGTGAATACAGACAGACAAACATTCTAAAAACAGGTTTTCTGGCTTCTATTATTATTGTTTACGCTAAATCTATCACTCTTTTCAAAATATTTTTCATGTACTCTACTCTATTACAATTTTATTATGTGTGTAGATAAGTTTGTAAAAACTTAATCTCAATGTGGATTTTTTACTTTATGTGTAATAAAACTTACAGGGTAATATTTTTTTTATCGTCTTAGCATTTTCCATTGCGGCATTATGGGAAATGTCACTGACGTTATCGACATAAAATTTTCCATAACTGCTAGATAATGCAGCGTAATTTTTCATGAAAATTTGGTTCAGAAAGTATTATAATCTATCATTCATAACTTATAAAAAACAGTATACATATTATTTTTATAATCGCACTGTCTTCTTATGTATTCTACTTGTATTAAAATGTTTGAATTTTACTGTTTTTCATGGTGTGCTTAAATTAATTTTTCTGCTCAAATTATATGCCCCCTCTGTACCAGTCCGTTATAATCTCTTAAACATTCTGTAAAGTTTATATAATTAAATTATTTCATATTGTTTTTAAAAAGGGTGCATTAAAATTTTGTACTTAAAATAAAAAAATATTGAAGCTCATGTTTAAAAACCCCCATATAATACATTAAGTGTTTTACCAGAAAATAATGTTGGTGGCAAAGAATCCATTAAAATGGGCTGTCGTCAACAGCAATACTTTTTCCTAAATATAAAATTGAACTTTTCACAAAATATAAAAGATATAAATATCAGAATATAATTGGTCCATTGTCTCGACTTACTACAAAAAAGTAACGGTGCTAAGATGTTACATAAAAAAACAAACTTGTATAGATAATTAAGTCACTAAAAGATATACATTAGATATATCAGAAAAGAATGAGACCACGCTACATTTTCGCTGAAAAAAAAAACAAGATGGCGTAGATCTAAAAACAAAATGGCGTAGAGGTAAAAACAAAATGGCGTAGAACTGACGTCTAGATTGGCGCAAAGTCCACGCGTAACACAGTAGCCATTTCCCGGAAATCCTCTGTCAATTCGTAGCACACTCTTAAAACATTAAGATCATATCCCCTTCCGAGGTCAACCGAGCGTGAACTTCGACCCATAAACTGCATGCAAAACCGAGTCCCGCCAGTCAACCGACAAAGGCCACTGTTACATTAACCGACAAAAATGTTAAACATTTCGCTTCCTGAATACTAAACATTCCCTCGGGATGGAGTCTAGCTTGGGAGAGATAGTTGTATTAAGACCACACCGGCCGGAATTCATTTCGGCTTATGCATGCCGTATTGTTGCCCTCGCAGTTTATTCCTGATACTTGTACGTAAACGAGTTTAGTATTGTTAAGTGGAATTATGGACCACATGGAAAAATAACATCTCGTAAAGGCGATCGTGAGAGCAATCCTTTGTATGTGCTTACGGGATACTTTCAAATGTGGTTAATTTTATAGTTTTGTATATTTATTTTGATTTGTTGTTTGGATACACGAAACATGATATATAAAGTGACGTAAGAAATAGTTGGAAATAGAAGATATACTTATTATAAACTACATTTTGAAAAAAAAAAAAAAATATATATATATATATATATATTTTATATATATATATATATATGTATATATATATATATATACTCATACAATTATTGAATATATGTGGCGTTAATTTTGCAGAAATACAATATAATTAGATTTTTTCTCAACTAAATGAAATTACATGACGTAGTTTTATTTCTACTTTATTTCAATTCTTTACCACGACCAGGTTTCTTTGTATGACTACATATTCAGGTGGGCAACGTTATGTAATTTACAAATTGCCCACCTGAAAATGTTGTAATACAACGAAACCTAGGTCTTGGTAAAAAATTTAAATAGTTTCATTTAGTTGACAAAAATCTAATATCCATACAATATTAACAAATATGAAAAAAAATTGAAATCATATTTTTTTTATCAGGTCGAATCTCAAACTATTATTAGCAACTAACAATCAATTTGATAGGTAAAACACCATGGTGTGTTCTTCATTTTTTTACAAAAATTTGTTTACGAACTAAATATTGGGAAAATGTTTTAAAAATAGGTCCATAACATATTCATTATTTGAAATAGGATGTAACTAAGCAAACAGCGCCATTATTCACAACTGATAATTTTCAAGTTTCAATGATCACATGGCTATCTTAAAGCTTGATCGTTTACAAATCGACGGAGCTTAAAAAGCTTTAGTTTTATTTAAGCTTCGTAGATCACGTGTTTCTATTTTCATATTTAAGATAACAAAAGAAGAAAGTATATTTTATTTATCAAATCGTATCTCAAACTATTATTAGTACTCATAATTTTATAAAAAATACAACAATCAATTTGATAGATAAAACACTATGGTTCTTAATTTTTTACAAAAAATTTACCGAATACTTTAATTAAACTTTCAACTCTGTAATCATTTTGGATAAATAAATATATTTAATTTAAATTACTGATTTTAACTAACACTTTATTTGAGTTAATGTTAACGTTAACGCACTGAAATCTTTGTCCAATTTGAGTTCAAAAATTTGCGTATTTATTTTCATGTTTATAAGGTTATAAGGGACCTTTTAAAATATGTATAAATTCGCTTGTCTGTCACAACCGTGTTTCTCGAAACCCGTTTAACATGGAAACGGAAATTCCATCCTAATAAAAGGTTTTATTAAATTCACATATTTCGCGATACTCAAAACCTGAAACATGTTGATCTGAAAATTGTCGAAGTACCACATTTAATTTTAAAAAATTGCTTTCATTCTGTTGATCACATCACCACGATGATCACTAATGTGGTACGGAGCTATTGTGATGATCAAGTACTATAGCCCTCCTTTACCCTTTTCTACACGACCGAATTGATCAATTGTTTATACGAAAAGCGTGAAAAATGTGGAAAAAAGTAGTTATAACAATTTCAAAACATTTTTTTATAAATTTACGTAATATTGCTGAAAATATGTCTAATCTAAATCCATCGACGAAACTGCTTAAGTTCAAATGACGATAATTTCCGTACATTTTCAGAAATACATTTTTCTCGTCTTCTTCTTATGTCTTCTATGTTCATAGAATGCTATGTAAATAAATAGTGGAATAATATTAAGGGTGGCACTCCATACATGTAACTGAGGGATGAAAAAAATCCAGTGCATGTAAACGTGTGGATTGTCGTTAGATATGTCTTAAAATGATGTAGAAGTTCTAAAATAACTTGATTATTTATGTCAATAGTAGGTGAGATATGCGTTTCTAAAGTCTTAAATAGTTATAGTAAATATTTCTATTGTCCATTTTGTAAACAACACACAAATAGTCAATCGGTAAAGATTCCAAAAAAGCAAATAAAATATTTAAAATGGGATTGGGAAAAGGATAAACCTTATATTACCATTTTTCATTAAACTTTATATTCCAAAATTTATTTAAACGAACGAGCTGCTAAGATTTCTGATAAACTTTTTGAGACTCTAAAAACATTTTGATACCAGTAGCTTCCTTAAGTATCGACGACGCGTCTAAGGTTATCCATAAACAAAAACCTATTTCAGAAAACGGTTGCTGAAATAGAAGAAATTTTTACCAAAACGTGAACACATTTAAGATTTTATCTCTTCATACTCATAGTACTGCCAAATTGTATAAAGTAGTAAAATTAAAAAAATCAAGTTTAATATTCATTATCATTTACTAAAGCATTTTCAATGGTTAATAAATTATGTGAAAGAATAGAATTAGAAATACGGCATAAAATGTATTATAATCATACACTAGAGTTAATATACACAGACATACACTTATGTATATGGCATCCGTTATAATGAAAGAAGGTTCAGAAATTATTAAAACGTCAAAAACATATAGTAGGTACTTGTCATATTTTTTTCTTTGGTTGCTAATTGCATTACGTCAAATTTAAATCTTCGGACTAAAACAATTTTGGTCTAATTTAATAAATCCTTGATAATTTAACATTACCACATTGTGATCACACTAAAAATGGCATATCAAGGATGTGAAGTGCATATAGATAGATGCATATTTATTGCATTTTGGCGCTTGCAGTTTACGCTTGCTGTGGCATTCACTAATTAAGTATGTTTGTGTCAAAATCAATGAAGTAATAAAAAAGTAGAGCGTGTGATTTCTTTAGTACACCAAAATTATATAATACTTCACACAAAAAATTGAACCATTTAAAATTTGCGAAATAAAATTTAAATGTTGAAATTTAAAAGAATAAATTTTAAAATTATTTAGAGCATTTGATATAATTAATGATTTTTTAACAAATTTAAATTTGCGAAAAAAAATTTTAAATGTGTAAAAATAAAAGATTTTATTTTGACAATATTTAAGAGCATCTGATTAAATTTCTGATCAATTCTAAAACATATTTAAAACTGGAAAGATTCAGATACATCACAAGTTGTAATTCTCAAACGCAATGTTTCTAACAGTAGTTGTCTTAGTTTAGCAGTTGGCATGGATTTTATACTTAACAAGTATTTTTAAAACAAGATTGCTAATCTTAAATATGACGCTGACTATCGGTTTCCTACAGTGAGCATCATCGCTAACTTAGACTTGTCGTAAGCTCCAAGCTAGCTATGATTGTTAATTGGGCTGATACGTTTGTATGCTGAAAGCTACAGATAGGAAAAAGTATCATTCCGGTTAATATCCACAAGTATCCGAGTGCTATGACGACACAAAATATAGCATTCAGAGAATTTATTTTCCAAGTGATGTGGAGATTCATTCGAAACGGTATAATAAAAAGATAATCTTGAATTTTTCTTATTTTTTTATATATTTCAATCTTCTTAATAATGTAAAGCATCGTAAAATATCGTAACAAAAGTTTCACAGATTGACAAAGCTCCTTGATCATAAAAAAATGATCGCGAAAAGCTTAGAAAATTTTAATTCCTATTTTAAAATTTATTCAAATTGTAACGAGTTCTTTGCTTTATAAATAAAGAATATTTTTGTGGTACTTTCACTTTTTTTCATAATTTATCCGCAATCATTTTGTACACTAAGCAATTTAAATTAAGAACGAATAAAAGAAATTTTGAAATTTTAAATACCGAATAAATAAATGACTCTTTTCTAGAACCGACTTTTATAATAAATTTTCTATACTATTATTTGCAGATGCATTACGCCACATATATATATATATATATATATATATATATATATCACAAAAACTTATACTTTAGTTAGAATAATCGATTTAAGTAAAACAGTCAACTTATGAAATGTGTAAATAAATATATAATTAAGGGTTAAACTTAGATTAAATGTTTTCTGGAAGATGACTATTATATAATACTATAATTTATTTCCATTCAACGATTAAAGAAAGTGGCAATCTAATATGTTAAATAAAATATTGCCCAATAAATAGAATATTGCCTTTTTGAAGGTTATGTATTTTTCTCTTAAATGTAAAATTATGAGTATTTATGTTATTAAAAGATACAGAAACAATTTAAATCTTTGCAAATGAATTACGATTGGCTGCTTAAATAAAATTTATAAAGGACATTGAAATCAGATTATTACTAATAGATCATGTAATAAAATTTTAATTATACTTTTGGCATATCATTATACGATGTGGATCTGACCCTTCGACTTAAATGAATCCACATATACCATACGATGTTCTTCCGTATATCAAAAATCAACCGTACATCAAAAATCAGATAACAAAATTCAGTTTTAATTACAGGAATATTTTTAAGTTTTATTTACAGGAATAACTATTTTAAAAGTAACGATTTTAGTGACAGGAATAGTTTTAAGTGGTTTGTAATTTCAAAAACGATATGTGTAATTTTATACACGATGTGTGTAATTTCAAACACGATGTGTGTAATTTCAAACACGATGTGTGTAATTTCAAACACGATGTGTGTAATTTCAAACACGATGTGTGTAATTTCAAACACGATGTTTATAATTTCAGACACGTCGCGCTGCTTTGCTACCGGTGTCCACAAAAACGACAAAAGCTAGCCGTCGCCTTTGACTCATAACATAAACATTGCAAATTATGTTTACGTTTTGTTTATATTAAAAAAATATTTAATTCTATCTCGCTTTCATTTAATGTCGAACGGTCAAATACGCATGTTAGATTATACATACGTGTTATATAAAACATATCTTTCACTATAACTTAAGGCACTGTTTAGTGTTTAACCTTAAAATGTTAGTCAACTAATCTCAACCTTGCACACTTCTAAGGACGATGGTTCAATTTATGACACACACGCTCCTCGATAAAGTTGCACCAAAATACACTCATATTTCTGGTCAGATTCAGTTAACTATATATTTAGACCATCCAAAACTTATTGAGTAAACGACTATTCAATTGAAATGACTATTAAATTCGGTCTAGCAATGAATCTATCTCACTATAACAAAAACATAATAATGAATTTCTACAAAATTAACGCCAAATATATTCAATATTTAAAAACATAATCCTCTAATTACAGCAATGTTTAATGTTGTAGTGAATAAAATTAATAAGGATGTCTGCGCTGAGAGTGAACAGTTAACTTAAAGAAATATGGAATTTTTTAAAGTTTAATCACACGTTGAAATACTTCTTAATTACATTCGTACATTCATTCAACACTGATTTATATTTAAACCAACTGTTCTACTTTATTTCTTGCACTTAATTGCTCATCAGTTAGATTAATTATTATAGATTTAATAGATTTGTTTCTTTGTTCAATATTTTAATATCCATAAAAAATGGAGTGAACTCGTTATTATAAAAGGAAGTTTATCGAGTAACCTGCTATAATTTAAGTGGAAATAATTGGATGTGTGGAAAAATGTAAAAAAATAATAATTTTAAGAAAAAAAGGGCGTAGCTACACACGTATGTTGGAAATAAATATTTCTTTATATATTATAATTATAAAGAAGAAAAAGAGGCATAAATTTATTTATTTATTGTACATTTATCGACACATTACGGGTAATCTACTAACCCATAGCGATAAAGAAGTAATTACTTAATAAAATGTATATTTACATTAGAAAAAATTAACAACGTTTTAATGGATCAACGCAATGCATGAACGAATGAACAACGCAAGAATGAATGAACAATGCATAACGATAGAGTCTGAACATATATTTATATAAGAACTATAAGAGATGCGACGACACATTGCTTACAATATAATTTCAGTCATCACAAACAATTCACACTTTGACGCCACCACACTCATGTGTTTGAACAATTGAATACCGTGGGAAATTTGAGGGTTCCGGTTTAATTCGTATAATGAAAAGGGGATTGTTGCATGAGCATAGGAAGTTACAGGAAAATAAGGAAAGTTTATTCAATAACATGAATAGTAGGAGGTTTTCTTTTAAAGGTAGGAAAATAAATTTTATAAGAGCAATGTTACTTCAGAATTGAAAAGAATGAAAAGCTTTTCGTACTCAAGAAGAAATAAAAGAGGATTATAACTATATTATCACATCTACAGATTTCTTAAGAACGACTTTTGTACACGTTTAATTCCAAACTGTACTAGACTTCATATTGGTTCCAAGTAATGAAGTCGGATTCTAACCAACTAAAATTCTAGTATAAATCAATCTAGTATAAAATTAATGAAGTGAAAGCAGGAAATATTACTGACAGAAAATGATATTAAGCTGTATTATTGTCCTAAATATCCACTTAAATGACACTTATGAAATGAATATGAATTTTTACTAATTATATAAATATTATTAACACGTAAAGACGGATATATGTTTTGCTACGACCGAACACTTAAAACCGATTTTCATTATTTTATATAACACAGTGTCTGATATTTTCTAATAAAAAATATGATACCCCACCACTCCATTCCGAAACGTAAAAACGTTGAAAAACTAGTGTTGTTAGAGATATGATAATTATAGATAAGGTAAAATTATCACGACGTTTCCAACAATTTAAAAAAATTTCTTATTTAGCAGAAAAAATATAATACATGGTATATAACATGGTATTCCCAATTGATGGTATGGTATATCCTGGGTCAACTTGCACTTTTCCGGTTTTGTATCCCAGTTTGTACCAACGTAGCATGAGAATAAATTGCCTCTAAAAGCAAATACTGATCAACATAACCCGTAGGGCATGACATGCAGAAACTCAATTTCTAATTTCATTTAATATGTATAGGGGTGAACGAACCATTCACCAGGGTGCCGTACAAAAAAGGGAAAAACGGACTTCTGCGATCACTCATATATCCGTCCGTCTATCGTTCACAATCGTTACTCTCAGAAAACGTTCGCGGTATAAACTAGAAATTTGGCGTAGTTATGAACTCTATTAACCCTTGTACATCTGAACATTTAACACTCGAAAATATATGGAAATATTACGGGGATCGATATACTTTTCAGTCAATTGAAATGACAAATGATATACATATTATATACGCCGCCAAGTAAAGTTTTAGAAAAACTGCTGAAAATATCCCGAGTAAAATAGCTAAACTCGAAATGAATAAAAAAACAGCGTTACTAGAACTTTAGCAAAAGTTCACCGTATATCTATAACAATAAACCTCATAGCTTTTTTATGAAATCCACAAAATATTTACGCCTTTGAAAGATATATTAATTATATATACTTGCATGGTTAATAGTAATCTGGTTTTTCATACTATTTCAATTTTTTTCATATCCCCGTAATCTCAGTTCCAGCAAATGCTGAAGGTCTGATTTTTATCATGTGGAGAGATGATCTGCCTTAAGAGATAAATATTATAAAGGATTATAAATTTGAAGTTTGCATGTACAAGATATTTGTGTTCATTTTGAACTAATAGATCGCTTCAAGAAAGCTGGTGGCTTATATAGCATTTAAAATACAAAAAAATATCCAGAAATCTAAAAATTGTTGACTAAAAACAACAATAAACTTTATCTCTCTATATGTGGAACAACAGTGTTCATTCTAGAAAATTTTAAATAAATAAATAAATCCGATCAATGCAAAATCATAGAATTGCTTAGTTCTTTTCTTGAAGAACTTTTAAACATTTCCATAGTGTTGTTTTACATTATCACTGTATCATGATGTAATAACGCAAAAACTGAACGTTTTTTACTAGGTAAATACGAAAAATTAGAGTATAGATCCATCTCAATACTTAACTATCATATAGTTAATAAAATTTATTCGTTTACCATCTCAATAAAAAATAATAATACGTACTAATGGTCATAATCTTGTCGAAATAATGCAAAACTTTTGTTTTTAAGTTTTAACCTAAAACTAACTTTTAATTGATATTGAGTTTCAATATTATTCAACTGTTTTGATATTTGAAAGAAAAATTAATAAAAACGTAAAAAAGGTTTTTAAATTAATATAGATTAATGTACACTGATATATATATATATATATATATATATATATATATATATATATATTGTGCAGTATGCGTACATACACAATACACAATATATGCAAAAATTTCCCTTCTTCAAAACATCGATACAGTTACATTTCTCCGGTTGCCAATTATAGTCCTTTTTTAACCGTAATAATGAATAAATAACTACCATACATTCGAAGACCTGAAATGAAATGTGATACTAAATCGTCGAAGACTTGACATAGCACAAAATATATGAACGCCGAAAACTCATCAATTCATCAACTCAATTGGTTTACCGACACGCACATTATATACGAAACGAAATTAGCATCTCCACTCCAGTAAACTCGTACCACAACATGACAATTGTGCCAATAACCCTGTAGTACAAATCTATGTAGTACGGCACTGAAATGAGTTGAATTAAAATGGAATCGTGTTAAAATAAACTATTATCTCGACTCTGTTAGCCGGACATGGATTTGCAACGGGGTACATTACTAATGTCAAACTAATTGACGTAAAATCGTGATAAACATGACACGTTGGTTCAAAGAGGTATCAGCCTCAAATGAACAATTGGTTCAAAGAGATATCAGCCTCAAATGAACAATTGGTTCAAAGAGATATCAGCCTCAAATGAACAATAACATTGTAACTTATACATTTTTCTCTATTTTTATTTTATTGAGCTACAAATGTATGAGCTAATTTCAACAAATTGGTAAATATAAATATCATTCGTGGATACAAAACCGTGGAAACATATATTAAAAAAAATTCGCAAATTGATCAAATTTCAAAAAGAAGGTAATTAGGCTCATATTAGTATATTTATCTCATTTTTATACTCTCATTATTATAATAAAAGCACCAAGTAATGATTATTACACCACTTTATCACGTATAGATCTACTTTCTGAGGTACGATCTGCCACTACAGTATAAATTGTAGTCTGTTATTCAGTAGATTTAATTATTTTTAAAATAAAAATTAAGGAACTCAAGTTATAATTTTCTATTCTACTAGGATTAAAAACGGAACTTTTATGGATATATTTAATAAAATATTAAATGTTTTTGTCAAGAATTAGCCAGCTGCATATATCAGCCGAGCAGATGAAATTTTAGCCATTGCTTGCTAATATTTCGTCTGCCTGGCTTACCAATACCTTACAATGATGACTATAATGATTATCCTAGATCTTATATTTTTTTATTAAATTCATCACGTTTTCACACCTGTAAAAATATAGTAGGCAATATATTTACTTTGCGAAAAATTAATGTTATAAATAGTTTAGTAGAAATGCTACATGCCTTTCAATGATTATAAACGTCTAAACGTGTAAGGAATACTCGGAACGCAAATTTTACTCGTGTTCGACAGTTTTTTTTAATTTTTATGCCTACGTGAAATAAAATGGTTATCATTGCATAATACGTTCTAAAAGCTTTAGAATAGAATTCACGTTAGATTTACTAATCCAAAATAGTCAACAGCGATATGACGCATATAACATCTATATTGTGAGCTATTGCATTAACAAACAAAAATAACTTTAATTTGATAAAGCGTGGGGTGTTTGGTATCAGCTGTCATAACTTTTTTTATTGCTAGCTACCATATTCGTAAAGGTATTATAAAAATGTAAATTGTAAATTTAAAAAAAAATGATTGTCTTTGTTTTTTTAGTTCATGTAATAAAAAAGCATGTTATTTAGTTTTTTAACTATAATTTTATAAGAAGACAACTCGACGTGGGACGCAAAATGTCCCGAATTTTCGTCATTACTAACGATTCAAAATTTATCGCGTATTCAACTCAAAAATACACGTTAAGTTGGGGCACTCGGCCTTTGAAAACTGTTTTTTTTTCGTGTCTCGACATTTTTAGTTCCGTAGCTAAACTAGCAACCCTTATAGTCTCGCGATATCCGTCTGTATGTCACAGTGAACATGGCAATTTTACTCGCAGATTATTAGTATTTAACATAAAGCTGAAATTCGGTATGAATTATAACATTTACAAAGTTATAAAATAAAATATTTAATGTTTAATAATTATGTTTTAGAAAACCCTATCCCACCCTAGATATAAAGTGTAAAGTAGTAAAAAATATTAAACTTTACTTTGGTCAATTTTGTTAGAGTTTAATCTATAATAAATTTTTAAACCATTTTATTTAAAAAACATATTTACAATGCAAACTAATCTATACGAATTATATTATAAATGCAAAAGTAAGCTTGTTTTTTTTTTATTTGTTTGTTTCGCTTTCACACCCAATCTGCTAAACTGGTTTCCATTAAATTTTACCAACACCTAGTCCTTACATACTTTTTTATAAAATTATAAATTCTATTCTGTAGTAAGATAAATAATAAAAGTATATATTATACGTGTATTAAAATAATAGTAGATAATATGGTAAGACCATTTTTCAAATAATAATTTTGATTTAAAATACTGTATAAACAAGCGATTAAGTCCACGAGTTAAAGACAGTAACGCAATACTTTTCCTTATACCACAAAGTCATGTATCTTTACAGAAGCTAAAGTAGTTGACATAACTGAGAGGAGCAATGAACTGAAGAGGCAGTTAGTCATTCCAGTAGACTGAGAGCCATTGAAGTGAAAAGCTCCTCGAATAGAGACCTCAAACCGGAAGCACTGTGTAGGGCGTGCTTTAGACATTTGAACATCAGTTTACACAAGTTTACTTAAGATAATACTTCTTAAATAAAACTAAATTTACAACGAACTATGTTCGTTAATAGTATTAAAAATTCAGAGCTTTTGTGACGAACTTAAATTCACAAAAGCTCTGAAGGGGTTTAAAAGTAAAATAAATAGCTTTGTACTTTCTCGCGAAGCGTGATCCTTTTTATATATATTTTTGTAATATCGCAATAAAATTTCATTATTTTATTTTATTGTTGAACTTAAACAGCCACTCTCCTTAGAAACCACTTAATGTAGAAATTTGAAATGTTGGCATATTAATCTATATATATATATATATATATATATATATATATATATATATATATATATATATATATACACATATATACATATATATAGCGTGCCTCACAAATATTTTCCTAATAATTTGAGGTATTAGATTTTCAGAAATATACTAAAAAAATAAAAAAAGTATGCGATACTCCTCCTCTATTTTCGAAACTAAAATTATGAAAAATAATACGATCCTCAGAATAATTCTTGCTGTCATAATTTTGGAAATATTCACGATGTTATATATGTCAACTCAACTTATTTATATTCTATATTACTAATTGTTTATTGCACCAGGAAGTCCACATTAAAAAAATTATTTTCACTTCAAACAACGTCGATACCGATCCAGGTTTGTACTTGTCTGTTTTTTTTCTATTTAGGTACTAGGTTTAAGCTCAAATTATCGATTGTATCTTAGTAATGTTCTTAACTTTTTAATTTAGTTCAAGGTCGTATAGTGAAGTATGGTCTTAAATTTCTCATAAATGGCATAATATATCGCAAGTACGGCGTAATATATCACGAGAATTGCTGAGTTGGCCATTTTAAAATATTTTCAAACAACACGACATTAAGAATCAACCATGGGCTGATTAAGCTATAATTAAGAGCTTTATAATATTATCTCCGTTCTTCATGTTGTTATTCTAAGTGTCTTATTTTTGTTATGTATCAATAACACAAACATTCCAATAAATTTCAAAAATATACTAAAAAACAATTTTCTTTTGAAAACTATATTATTTTTAAATTTCCCATTGATGGCAATTTCCCATTGATGTAAATTTCCCATTGATATATCGCAAGAATTGCATAACATAACGCAAGTACGGCATAATGTGTCACGAGAATTGCTGAGATTGCCATTTTCAAATATTTTCAAATAACACGACATTAAGAATCAATCAAAAGCTAATTATACTTTAATTGAAAGCTTTACCACTTCTCTATTCTTCATATTATTATTCTGAGTGTTTTATTTTTGGCATGACTTAATAAACCAAAAATAGAGGTAAATTTCATAAGTAGAATGAAACAATTTTTCTTGAAAGTAACATTAATTTTAAATTTTCCTTTACTGGCATAATATATGGCAAGAATGACATAAAATATCACGAGATTGCCATTATAAAATATTTTCAAATAACACGACATTAGGTATTAAACAGGGGCTGATCAAGCTTTAATTAAGAGCTTTATCATATCTCTGTTTTTCATATTGTTATTATAGTAGTTTTTCATATTGTTATTGGTACGTCCCACTATAATAAAAATATAAAAAAATTTCATAATTCGACTGAAAAAATATTTTTTTTAAACAATATTCCCAGAAGATGAAATCATTTAATGCACCAGAATTATTACTTTCGATAATATTATAAATTTAATATAATTTTTTTGCCATTTTAATAATTTTAGGAGGCTTACTCATAAGTCAAAAGGTTCTCAAAAAATGGTTTTTAGAAACATAAAAATAGCACTCTCTATTACCTCTATATTTCTCTTACTTAAACGGTAATTTGTCGGTGTAAAACAATCTTAAAAGGAAATATATCATCAATATATGGCTTCTGAATATACCGAAACTAAATAATATTAAAGTGAATCCACGTCGTATCTGAAACTAATTGAACTTCGATTACTTTATATTTGTTTTTGGATTTGAGCCATCTTCTTGTGATTAAATTTTCTCAAAAGCTAAACTTAATGAAATAATTCGTTAAATATAATCACTTATAAATAGCAATCACTTTCAAAACCCTATTTTTTCTATGGCGCAAAGTGATAAAAAGTGTGATAATAATATCATTTCTATAATATTCGATATAAAGATGCCAATCAGAATTATATATTCACAAAATTAGTTCCTTTATTGGCTAATTCGTTTTAACAGAAATCAGTAACTGATCAATGAAGAATCTTGTACATAGGTAATATTTAATAAGTTTTAATCTAACGATATTAAGTGTCTGGTTTCTTCACGCTTTTCCAAAATATAACGGTATTTGAAGTGAAACTTCTTTGTAGTGTTTGAATAAGTTTATATACAATCACGGAAATGTATCAAGTAGCAACGCAGAAGAAGTGCTTATATCATGATATACAATAGAGCAGCAATATGAAAACTACTGAAATAACGTCGAAGTACAATTGAAAATATTTGTCAGTGATCTATGTATATATATATATATATATATATATATATATATATATATATATATATAAAAGACTAAACTTACTGGAGTTACCGTTTATTATTTTGCATGAAATGGAAAAGCGTTGTAAAAATTGTTTGAATATAATGAATAATTATATTGTATTTTATAACAGTTATCCTTATCAATTATGTAAGTAATGATCTTAATAATATGTCCAAAATAAAAATAGTTCAGGATAAAAACATAGTTTCCGTCCGAACGTCGTCTTTTTAACACAACCTTCACCAAAAATCAAAATAAAAATACAAATTATATATATATATATATATATATATATATATATATATATATATATATATATATATATATATATGTAAAAATTTGTTCTGAGTACCGTTTCCCAATACGAGATGCAAATAAATAAACGACAAAGGAACGCCTTCTACGAACCGAACGACCCCTTTCCGTAGAGATGTTAACAAGGGTTGGTGCAAATTCGTAGCGCGACAAAAGGTGTGAGATTGATTATGAATCGTTAATTGTCCCTGTCAAAGTTCGGTAGTTATCGGTGTTGTGTAAAGGCGCGGCTGCCTGCAGAAATTTAGGGTTACGTATAGAGAGAAATACATATACAAGTTCTCTTATAATGAATTATTACTGCTCGATTCAATTTTAATTGGTTAAGGGACGCGACTTGTAGTTTGGATAAGTTAACAGTCGAACATTTGTGAGCAAAGTATCATTATTGTTTTAGTACCTACGTGATGTGTCGTCTCTGACATTCCTGATAACAAATTTAATTGAACTTTTTGACGTAAACTAAAAGGTAGGTTTTTGTATTTTGCAAACGTTTCAGTAAATCACGAAAATTTCAAGGAAACAATGTACTACTTATATTTAATATCAATGCAGAGGTTTGAAATAATTATTACTAATTCTTCTAAACAAGTAAATAAATAAAATTATTGATTGGTTCCAATGTGTAAACGTCTCGAAAAAAATTATGCTAGTTGTTATTCTTTATAGTTATAGAGTCCTGCTTGGAAACGAGCTGCTAATTTTTTTCTCCCACTTCGTAATCTTTTGTTGTTACAAAATGACGCTTATACTTTAATAATAATTCCTGGCCCAAAATAAATAATTATTCAAGCGTTTGGAAAAGGCGACAATTTCTTTGAAAACTAGCTTTTATAGCAAGGCTTTTCAAGATTGCAAACAAATATTCATATAGCCTTTGCCATATGAAATCAGAAAAAATGTCAATCTGCTTCTGTATACAAATCTTGTTCTTAATAAGTTAGGTTGATATTTTTTGTATTGATGGAGAATCGATAGCCCTACCCTCACACCATCATAAAAGTATATAATTTTATAAATAATATTTTTAAATATGGTTAATTAATTATTTTGGAAATAAGTAAACAGAGGTTACAGAATCACATAAATCATCAGATGCAGAAAAAACCTGGCAGATGTGAAACATCTAATTTTTTTATATTTGTTTATTGAAATATTTTTATTTGAACCAAGTGAAAACGAAAAAAATAACAGTTACTCACATCGTTAAACGCTTTTAATGGTTTAATACAGTTCAATGCGATACACTGACATAAACAAGTAAAATTTAAGCGTTAGTAAATAAGAAACAATGCTGATCAAAATTACGAGTAAGTCGGAAAGAGCCGACAAGACGCGAAGCTGGCCGAATTAAATCGGAAAGACCCAATAACACACGAAGCTGGCCAAATGGCAAGACGTGTCTTGCAAATATCATATGTTAACTTCTATCCAAACGGGCCATTGGTTGTTTCATATGAAAAACAAAATTATATATTGTATATCGATTATAATGAAGGAAGATTTTTAGGATTTGATTCTCTTTCAGTGTCAGCTCTCCATTTCCTTACTGTGGAAATGGCTACTAGTTGTAGAATTTAATTGAATGTTACGAAAATAAAAACCTTTTTCTGAATGAGATATCATAATAAATTATTTATTATATTCTTGAAAATAATTAAGTTTTCAATTCAATCTTTGATTTATAACAAAAATCCAACATTACTGATTTAAAACATCACTGCAATAATACGACACTTAACATAACTTTTAATTTTTAACTTTCCTATTCGCTTCAATGACGCAAGTAATGCAAACTGCGTTTATTAAAATTTTCTTCGTCACCGACAGTTTAATGCATTTTTCCTTCAATAGCATTTCTCGTACATATACCTTTGTTTTGTTGATTGTGTACTTAAATTAAATTCAACTCTGAGCACTTTTCTCCTGAATTCCGAGCCATTATTGGTTAAACATTTATAAAAAAAAATTTGATATCACTAAAAAAGATTTGATTAAAAATTACGTGGATTTCACTGCAAAGATTCATGTTAACAATTTTACTTGTATGTCTCAATAATCAAATGACTGTAATTAAATATTTTTTGTTAGAAATTATGATAACTTTCTTAACAAAAAATATACCTACTTTTAAAAATTAACTCCCCACCCCCAATAAATTAGAAATATACAATTTAAAAATAGGTCAAATCGACGCGTCACCAAAATGAGGATATTTACAAAGGTTTTAAAAAATTCTCTCATTTTACATCAAGAACTTTTAAAAAGATTTCGGGCAAATCATAGGAATTTTGATTAATTGGGTACGTCATAGGTAAAAGGCTGCCTTATACATGAGTAATTAGATCTCTTTTCTTTCGTCCGAAACTCCTCTCCTTAAGGACAGTACCAACCAAAACTTACTATCCTAAAATCGATCAAACTTTGTTACCATAAAAAAATCAAGAAAATATGTTTCTGTCTGATCAAAAGTCATACTGAGATTACAATAGTAATAGCGCGCCGGTTAGACAAACCAACTCTGCCCTTCCGTCTTCATCGGTTTCAACGCCACCAGAGAGGCTTATTAAGGCCCAATGAGTATACATATATATATATATATATATATATATATATATATATATATAGAACAAAAATTGCAACAGATTCGAGAGTGCACAGCGTACCAAAATGAAAAAAACACGGTTACTCTGACAAAGAAGACTTCTATATTATTCTACGCTACAAGCAGATATCATCACACCCGCCGTCTTGTAGTCGAGTTAGAAACATGAAGAAAAACGAATAGACATAGTCTCATTCAGCTAATAATTCATCAAAGTGTTATTAGTTTAAAACATTCTAAACTGTAAAAATATTACGAAAGTCTAAAAAAATATTTTAATAATTGATTTAACTAATTAACGAAAAAGTTAATTAAAGTAAATGTTTGGCAGGCCTTTTTTCACACCATATTTAATTAAAAAAACGTTAATAAAATATAATTAACTAACTCTTCGGTAAAGTATAATGTTATGGAAATTAGCTAAATTGGTTTATAAGCAAGATCCAGAGAAGTATATTTATTCCGAGAAAAAGATATAAATCGTGTTAACTACCCTTGCACACTTTGTTGGAAATATGAAATAATATTCTTCAGAGCCTATTAAAATGTAAATTTTTACATGGATTCATCGCTTAATTGAGAAATGAACATAGTTACAGTATATGTTTTGAAATGTTTTTCACGCAAATTAATGGAAAGAAGCCTATTAATGTTTTGTTTGTCACAAAATAGCTCTATAAAAATTAGGAAATAACAAGCAAACATACGACAAATCATTGGGTAATTTTTAAAAATCAATCAAAAATTCAACAATTGGGATAATTTTTTTTTCAAAATTATTTTAGGACGAACTTATGGAATAATCTGTTGTTTTTAAATAATTTTAGGTGTTAAGAAAAAAGTGTAAAAATAGCAATTGTGCCGCATCTTTCAACAAAGAAATACCTTTGAATTGAACCTGTAATTTTTTTAAGCAAATATAATATGTCTAATACAAATTAGACAGATTACGTTTCCTGGGAAGATTTATCTTTCCAAAAGTGAAGTTTTCACTTCTTATCACGATCCACATTGTTACTACAAGATTTTGTATGAAGCCCAAATATTCATATATTTGTATTGTTTCATAAATTATGTGTGCAACGATAATTTGAAAAAAATTATAGAAAATGGTAACCAAAGCGGACGGTTTAAGACCGCGTTCACTTGGAAAGTAACAACGGAAAGCGGATGAAGGCTAGCCCGCCCAAGAAAAGATTGCTCAAGTTTGCAACACAATTATGACGCCAGACAAAATCTTACACTTGGTACCGACCGACTCGTTGGTGAATTTGTATTGACCTAATTTTTCGGTTTACAAAATACACCCAACCCTCGCCATACACCGAAATGTCATAAAGAGACCCTGAAACGCAGTTTTACGAGGGGGTAGCTTTAGAAATTAAAACTTAACTTTATTGACCAAATGTTTTTGTGCTTTCTTGAAGTGCCATCGTAAAATTGAGTTTTATAAGAAAGACGCGGTGGGCGCGGAAACGGTTTGTTTTAACTTAAAGAAAACTTAATTTTGATCTTTAAGAGATAGATTAAAATACGAAAACTTCAAATACAAGAAAATATCAATATTTATAATCAATATTAAATTATGTTATTTTGAAAGTCTAATAACGAAAATTAAAACTTAATTCACAACGGTCTACATAACTTGAAACTCATTTGTTATCCTCATTTGTAATTTATTACTTTTAAGGTCCCATGGCTAATGACTCTTAATAACTTATAATTTCGTCCTGTTCGTCCATCTGCCCGCCCGTGTCCATAATACTTTCAGTTTATTATCAACTGGGGCATCAGCCCGGCTTCGCACGGGTAAGTGATAGAAAGGAAAATTCTCAGATACATGAATTTTTCCGACTTAATCCATATTTACCCATTGATCGGTCAATTTAAACAAAACCTACATCTATTATATACCTTTGGTAGCATTAGATATCTATGTCCGGTTCATTGATCTGGCGTAATAAAGTAATAAATGTATCTATCGGACTTTTGCGTAGAGCTTGTAGGTTAGATCAAGACACGACTAATTTGGAGTTTCCAAGAGAATTGATAACCACAGGACATATTTTTATACACTAAGCTAAAATATTTCTTTTCATACAGTATTTATTACTTCCGCTAAATTATGTGCAAAAACAAACATATTATATTTTGAGGTCACACGTAACAGGGCAACATATAATTGGTCGTGTGAAAAACATTGAACGTTGAGATCAATTCCAGCAATATTTAATGTATGACCCTGTGCTTTATTTATTGTCATTCCGAATCTCAATCCCTAAATAAAATTACAAACAACACTGTCAACAATACAAAGAAAATAAGCGACGTCCAATATTTTAATGATTTATGCAACCCATACCAGTCAAGATACAGCCAATATCAGATTTACGCAGCCCATATCTATCATTTATTTATTGCTAGTCGTTTAAAAAAAACAACGCCATTCAAAAGTAATTTGCGACTTACACTGCCCATACTTATCATGATTTTTTTCAACTTACTCGATCATAGTTCGGCCAAATAACACAAAACGTCCATAAATTTTACGTTTATGTTTCTCGTGAATTATTCTATTCATTGGCGAAAGCCGCATGAAAATCCATGCAGTAGTTTTTGAGATATCGTGTTCAGACCGACAGACAGAGACTTTCTTTACTATGTAGTGATTATGAAGAAATTTTACTGGAAGATCTATTTAAATTATATAAACCCATAGGAATGAAGAAAGATGTTTTTATCATATTTTTTTTGACATGATATTTTTTTCACGAGATTTAAATGTACAAAGTATTTGCGGTATCTCCACTTCTAAGTCTTTAACCACGGAAGTCTAATGTCGGAAAAAATACAGATAATAGTATTTAATAACCACTCGAATAGAAATTTATCTCGGTCAACTTATATTGATCAGTTACAAAGATTTAGATAATTAAGTTAATCTTATCTGTGATAGGTGAAGTAAAAGTATATACACATATGTAGGGAAAAATTATATCGATTGTATCAGTTGTAACAAGATTTATAAGATAAACCTTCGTAAATATACGAGATATAATTTATTAATTAATTAAAGAAACTCCATGTCCAATTTACCTGTAACTTACCCGAAACCTCTGGACATGTGCAAATACTGAAAGCACAATAATTTAAGTTACACACAATAATGTAAATTAAAATTAATAAGACAGAAAAAATACACATTAATTCAAATTAAAAATAGAACTAATTATAATCAAACATGAACTACCAAGCAACTCCGCAATTCCTAAAGCAGCCAATGGGGCTAAAATACACACAATTTAACGCCTCTCGCCATACATCCATTGATTAATATATTTATATTTCGCGCAATGGAGTATCAGGCCAGGAGTATCAGGCGCTACCAAACTTAAAAGCGAGAGATTATCAACACAATTATGTAATCATTTTAAAAAATGTATGGTCCCGTCGGAGTTGGAGTGAATTACATCGGACCACGACCATTATAAAGTCTGAAGAAAACAAATGATGGTATTGCCCGTGCATTTCTATATAAAAATCTATTAAATTTATTAATACTTTTCCAAAATAACTGTATCAGTTGTTTCATACCAGAAGGATACCATGGACTAAAAAATTAGACGCAGCCACAAAACACCCACTCTCGTGGGAATGGTGGAAAAGTTGCATGACAAGTCCTAGAACCCTGTAGGTCCTCTGAAAGGTTTTAATAATATGATCGTGAAATGAAAAATAGTTATCCATAATTACATCAAGATACCGCAAGGATGATACCTTTTGATATCACTTTCAAAAACTCATAGTTAGATTGCTTTTCTACACTCTAGAACAGTTTCAGATCATCGCAAACATCGCAATGAGCAGTGCTGACAACTGAGGGCACATCTTTATTCATACGAAACAAAAGAGGTTTTAAATTATAATATTGACTGACTTTAGATTGAGTAATATATAGACTTGGTTTGAATTCCAAACTGAACATATTATTTTCAAGCCCGAAAAAACTAGGGAAAAATTTACTAGAGTGGACACATACTAGCCTCCAAAAATGTTACTAGGAAAATATAATCGTCGATTCGGTCAAATGCCTTCTTAAAATCAAAATAAGCCACATCTACCTGCCGTTCATCCTCTAACATCCAAGCAACACAATCCACAAGATTAGTAAGATTAGTGACGATAGACCGCTTAGGACGAAAACCGTGCTGACAGTCCATCAGCTGGCACTAAACTTGATCATATAAGCGGCGATATAAAACGGTTTCGAATACTTTAGCAAAGGCGCTGTAATTTTATACATTAGAACTAAAACCAGATTTGAGAACAGGTAACTCCAATTCGCGAAATCTTCCAAAGGAATGGATAAATTTCAGAAATTACGGATATATGTATTGTAAATATAATCGATTTGATGAAGATTTCAGAACAGACCTTGATAAAGTGCCGGAATGGGTTATCAGGATCAAGTGCCCGTTGTGGCTGGAGCTGCTTTAATGCGAGCTCAACTTCAGAATCGTCAAACCTTACGATATGCAAGTGAGGTGCATCGTCTTTATTAGTGACCCGTGTCGCTTCTGCAAGGTCGACTATCGGTTCAATGTTCAAAAACACTGATTTTAAATATTGCGCTAAAGCGGCGGCAAACCTGGCGGCAAATTGGGCGGCGGCAAACCGCCGCCCAATCCAAGTACGAGATCCTATTGTGTATCTTATAGTCGGAGTAAAGGGTCTATCTGAGTGCTTGCATCTCAAGTACGTCCAAAACATTTACGAGTCAAACTTAATTTTGGCTTCCATATTTCATACATAAGCGCTATGCAGTGCTCTCATGTCACATTTGACCTGCTTGCGCCAAAAACTGAACATTCCATGATCACGACTCAATTTAATTTTTTTATTACGTTTTTGATAAAACGATTTAGTGGAATGTCGTGGATAAACTCAATGTTAAACTAAATCGGATAATGATACCACTGGTCTGTACTAATCTGCCTTATATTAGGATTACACTCCATTAATATATTGGTAATTAAATTGTACGAAACATCAATAGATTCATCAAGATTGTTAATGTTATAAAGATTATCCCATGATCAAGAGCTGAGTTTTGAATACAATTTTAAAAATTCTGCCTTACGAAAATTCCACTCGCTGCTGGCAGTCACCTGACGCTCAGATATTAATTAAAAATATCAAACTGTTCTAAAAATATCATTTTTGAGAAGCGGCGTATTTGTCTGTTAGTTTTGGAAATGACCCAATCAGATGAAGAAAAAAGTTTTTACTTTTGGTCGTGTATCCATAAAATAATGTACCCTCTAATCTTCCAATAAAAAGATAATAAAATGAGCCATCTGAAAAGTGGCTCATTTTTCAGACTTACTTAAAGTTTATCAGAAAACTTTAGCGATTATTTTAAATCACACATTTTTAAGGAAATTCTCAAAATTAAATGCCTATGAAAAATACAATTGGCAATGTATATTGATATAATTAAATATTTCCAGGACAATATGTATGTGATTATAAATATGTATCGGGTTATAAATCTTCATAGGGTAAGGAGAAATGACTTTAAAGTTTTTAGTTCAAATTAATAAAATGATATATTAAAAAAATGTTTTATTGCATTAATTATTTTTAATATACGATGAAAATTAATTGGTATACAATATAATCCATTCAATGTAAATGGTAGATACGCTTTTTGTTTTCTTTGACGCCCAAACATGATGATAAATTTTGAATAAATACGTTGGAAACTAATTTGCGTATTAAAATTTTAAATCTACTTTATATATATATATATATATATATATATATATATATATATATATATATATATATAGTTGTTTCGGTGCAAAACAAAATAAACATTCAGGACAAATCTAACGATTCAGTATAAAACTCTTTAAATCGAGATTGTGTTAATAATAAGTAAAGAAATTATAGCAAAGAAAACAAAAATTTGATATAGTCCTTTCAATGTTGTTATACAACGAATGTTACAATCTATCTGCTGCTAAAACTAGGCAAATTCTTATTCGTGCTAGAAAAAAATGGAATGTACTAATGAAAGACTTTAAAATTTGATGGGTAGTTTTTGAACTTAACTCAAACTAACAAACTTTACTTTTCATTATATTGATATAAATAAAAAATTTGCATAAATATTAAACAAAGGTGGTAGTTATTGGTTTTCAAAACTAAATAAGTAAATATTATAAAAAAGGCTTACATCTATTTCTCAAATCTTCATATACTATTTATGTACAATTTCAAATTATATACTACTTTTACTTTAAAGTATACACCAAATTATTAGGTATTATTCAAGGTACCAAACGTCCATAGTATAATAAAATCAATTGTAATACCTAAGCGGAATAGCTATCAAATATATTCCCTAAAAATTTAGAAAGCATAGTATATTATTTCGAGATAAGTCAATTTCAATCCATAGTTTGGAACTTTTGAACACTCCAATGCTGCTTTGTGGTATTTGGAAGATTAAGAGCTTTTGGTGTTGTTTAACTTGTCCTTAACTAATTACTACCTCGTAAAATGTATCCTCTAGTAGTCTTGTTTTCTGACCATAGATGATATTTTGTTCCGCTACGAGGCTTAAAATTACACCGGGACAGCTTGTCAAGCACATATGTTTCCAGATTGGTTGGAAGCTTATAATATAGACATTGCAATTAATATTATCTTCAAGGTGTAAAATTAAACATACTGCATACCTGCACACTTTAACTCATTGGAATTAAAATTTTTGAATTTCGTTCTTCAAAAATATTTCAATTAATCGAGAAAGTTTGATTTATTCATTAATTATTTGATATCGAACTTTTTCACGCTTTATATTTATCTACAAATTGTTTATGCAACACGTTTTACTACATTTTATAATCTTTTAAATATAAACTTTATTCTAACCTTGAGTAATTTCTTTTTCACATACATGTAAAATCAAAGTAACTAGCGAAATTTGTAACTCTACAGAAAGTCTATGAGGAGTTTTGGTTATCGTGTCTGTAAGTACTTAAATTAGCCATTTTGGAGATCTATATCTCGGGGACCATAAAAATATATTTATAAAATTTTAAACACCGTTTAGGGTTTATCATCTTCTTGTGCACTTTTAACTCAGTACAGAAAATACGTCTGAGTAGAAGATTATTAAATTTGGTACGGAATGGCTCCTATAAATAATCATAACACGCACGTCTGCCGAGAACTGATCTGGGCACCACTGCGTGATAAAAAATTTAATTCAAATCGCACAAAACGTTTTCAAATTCCAAACCACTGTATCTATTTATTTCCATCAGCTCATCTACACTCGTTTCCAGGGAAACCTCCTGAAGAGAGTTTTCGTCACCAATAAGCTATTCGTGCTACAATTAGTAGTCTTTCCGTAATGGGATAAGGAAATATAGTAGATCATTTTCAAATATAAATTGGTGTGTACTATAATTAGAATATAGTAGAGTACAGTAGTAGTACATATTTCGATTAAAAAGATAAGGACCACTTTTGTTTTATATTTATGCAAAGTTTGTAACTATATTAATATAATAAAAAAGTAAAGTTTATTGATTCGGGTTAATTTTAAAAACTACCCATTAAACTTTAAAAATTATTTCGTCAGTAAATAGATGATACCGTGCGGTCAAACATAGGTTACATTTTGTCCGGTTTTATTCAATTGTATTGCCGCAAACTTTGTTGAAATTATGAAAGTTGAATAAAAATTCCTATATTTCACCATAACGTTCCTGGACTATGCGGCACAATAAGTTGAAGTTTACGCAGCCCTCTTAAAGTCAACTCAAAAGTCAACTCAACTCAAACGTCAAACAGCAACTCAAACGTCAAAGAGGCAACTAAAACATCAAATCGTCAATCAAAATTTAAGATTAATTTTAAGAAGCAATATCAAATGTTAGAAAAATGGCTCATTGCGATGTAACTTAATTTGTGTGAACTACAATAACCATCCGGTCATATGGTCTAAAAATTAACAACCCGCCCTTTCCCTGTCCCCATCAGCCCGATCCACTTGCAATTTCCGTGCCGCCGGCGACGTCGACCGCAATTGCGACTGCAGAGAACTTTGGTGGATCGGCGGGCGTTGCTGAATCACTTATTCTACGTATCCCTATAATTCCAAACGATGAACCAGTCGCTTTCAAGCTTTTGCAGTTTCCGGCGAAAGTATTATTTATTTTCACCGCAAATAAATTCCGGTAACAAATTTTCAGATCGCTAGTAATCGATATTAAGTACATATTGGGTTATCGAGAGTATAAACTCCAGAAAATCAGTGTATTTTGCTCCCACGAAACAATTAAACTATAAATTTAATATAGAGAGAAGATTTTACTGAACATAAACAAACATAACGAGTAGTGCTCACACATGAGGGTTTAGTCTTCATTTAGGCTTATCAACATTGAAAGGTTTATATATTCATATTTCTATTAAACTATTTAGAATAGAAGAAATAAAACGCAAATATCGTGTCTACAGTATCTGCCACAGGCGTAAGGACATGGTTCATATTTCAAAAATTTTAAAATATGAGTTAATCGTTATAGTTTTCCTACAACCCTTGAGTATACTTCTAAAACCCCCTTTTTTCATAATTTTAGCTGAGTAGTTTTGGAAACGAGAAGGAAACACACTTTTCTTATATATTCCTGTATATCTCTGAAGGCACGTCTCTATAAATCATGAAAAAATCTGAAACCCTTATAGTCGTTTCAAGTGATACCTCACAATATACATGGAATTAAAAAAAAATATTATTTATTTTACCCCTAAAATTTCTATGTAGATTATTTCTGAGCGTTAGCTGTTAAGATATGGATGGGTTATTATATATATTACTATATTAAAAGTCAAGTTTTTATTCCAAATGGTTGATTTGTGATTTGAAGTGATTGGCCATTGTTCCGAAATAATACATAATATATAAATCTATGGACTACATGTTCAAATTTTGTTTTAGGTCATAAATTATACAAACATAATATAATCATGTGAGTATTTAAACTTTTTTGTTTACCTGCTAACTGAATTGTTTACTTTATGCAGCAATTTTATAAGTACCAACCAAACAAGTTATTAAATTTATACTTAAAAAATTACATTTATTTGAGTGTAATGATAAAACGAAGTGAAATAGAAAACACCTATTTTATACCTTTAAAATAGGTAAGTTTTGAGAATGTAGCAAACGTTGCAATATCTCTAAGATAGACTTTGATAAAACAAACTACTTATTAACAAAGATTAATATAATAATTAATATATGTGTTCCTTCAATATAATCGATGTAAAATTTGTAAAGCTTCTAGTAAACTTAAATGTTATTTAATTATTTTTTCGGGTCATCAACAAATAAAACCAGGAGTTTTAAAGTAAAAGCCAATCATCGATTTGGGAACATTTCTTGAGACAAGACAATGGACAAAGAATCGAATGTAAACATTGCAAAAAAGTATTAAACCCCTGATGATTCAACTATAGTTTTACATGCTCACATGCGTGCTAAGAATATTGGTGAAATGTCATATTAGAAACATAATGTCCTATCAACGTTTTAGCTCATAAAACAGTCTTCAAATGTATATTGACTCAGTATCCTTGGTATCGTCAAACGATAACAAGGATACTGAGAAACGATAATATATTGATAATTTAATGATTTGTGTGAACAGAGTTGTTGAAATAAAAAGATGTTCTACCAAATTATTACATTCAAACTTGCATATAAGTAATCAATAAATAAACACTCATTACTAACTTTCTTCCTAGATGAATACCCCTAAAAGGGTCTAAAACGCTTTTAAACGGTAAGGAAGTAAACAAAACGCCATTTAATTTCTGAAATTGAATTTCATTTGTTGAAATATTTTCGTCGTTAACTCGAGATAAATTGTTAGTAATATTAAACACTTATGACACTTCCTTGTTTTTCGTTTATTTTTATAAAATTTTACAACTTTTCTTTTTTTTTCGGAAGCTACTTAATATAAAAAATTACTATCTTTAGATAAACTTATTACACCACCTTTGAACAATTTACAATTTACAACTACGATCTTTGAACAATTTTTTTGTTCGTAGATAGCAAAATATTGTATTTCTTATTTATGAAATAATATCGTTCGTTGCGTATCGAGTTGGGAGAAATAAAGGTATTTAATGCATCACTTAGTATCTTCATTTAGCTGCAAGGTCATGAAGGAGTGGAGAAAAAATGATGAAGGCAGATCTAGTTGATTAAATACGAAATTGCTTGCTTTTAATAGTGTTCCGTACTAACAATTAATCAGTATAATTAATATTAACTAGCTACAGCCACGATTATATTCCCATGGACTTTTGGATTTATTTAAATTTATTATCTTTTAAAAATTGAGAAAAAATCAAAAATTGATTAATTAAGCGTATTTATCCAGTCTCGGGGGTTACTTTTTATAAATTTTTGTCGATCACTTCTATACTTTTCGAATGATATCCATTCGTACAGACAGACAATTTTTCAAATTAGATTAATTTAAGTAATCGAATAGCAAATGGAAAAAGCATTTAAATGCTAAAAATTCGGACATCACAGATAAACATTTCAATTTTATTTAACTATATTGATTTATAAGTAAATGTTAGTAACTATTAGAACATAGAACAAGGTCTTAGAAATATGATTTTATTATACATTTCATCTATTGATAAATATAACACACTATACATTTCTAGAGTCGTTATTACGTTGAATTTGACACAAAATTCAACATATTGAAGGGAAAAAATAGTCGGTAAAGACAAGGGGGCAAATCGTAATTTTAAAATTTATTTAATAGCATTTTAAATTTTGGAGTTTGTCAGCAATTTATTTCACACTTGAGGCACTTTTCGAGAAGAAAAAAAATAGGCAACAGAAATTGTCAAATATTTATTTGAAATATTATTTACCGAGATATACAGTAAATATAATTTGTTATTAATGAATATTGTCTTCTCCATATCTGTCTGAAATATATATGTTATTGGCCCTTCGTAATTCAAATATCATGCTTAATATTTTTAGCTTTTTCTATCAATTCGATTTTATTCCACAAGCTGTGACACATTCTATCAAAATATTCTTTTTTTTAAATACCAGATAAGTATTATTAAAAAAATATTAAATTTCCTGTGACCAGAAGCACAACTTTTGAAACAATTTCTAAATAATTCAAGTGTTTCTGGCCACATCAAGATAACGTACATACATCATGTAAAAGAGTTTTCGGGTCTTAAAAGCGGCCAGGAACAAAGAGAAAAAGAACTTTTGCGATTTCTTCTTAGTGTTGTAACTGGGTGATTTGGTGGAAAATTAAATCTGTAGAAAGCTTTGTTCATTACCAAGCAAGGAAAGTATGAGGGTTTGGCGGAAGTAAACTTTTGTTTCAAGTGCAACGAGTTACTGAATGTATTCCAGGTTATTTATTTTACTAAAAACTCTACGTATTAGAACTTTTTAAAGTCAATTGAGTGCCATTATCAAATAGTTAGACCGAACTAACTTATTCACGTGTAACTAACAGAGTGGACATTACTAGATAGATAACGCTAATAAATAAAATATTGGAATTTACTTTATTTAATGATACCGGTAATATTGATTATTATAATATTGGTTACCTGAAGTATATACTACAACCACTAACATCTATCATACATCAAATTCGAAAGAAATCCACAGATACACACAGCGTTATAAAACTATTATCGTACATGTTATTGTTAGAATCTTTTAGTATTTATTACGTGAGTATTGATTATTATAATATTGGTTACCTGAAGTAACTACCACCTTTTAATAATATTTACTTTTATATACTATAACCACTCTAACATCTATCATATATCAAAATCGACAGAAATCCACTAATGCACATACAGTTATAAAAACTATTATCGTACACGTTATTGTTACAATCTTTTAGTATTTATTACATGAGTAGGTATATCACATTAGTTCAATATTGATTATTATAATATTGGTTACCTGAAGTAACTACCACCTTTTAATAATATTTACTTTTATATACTATAACCACTCTAACATCTATCATACATCAAAATCGAAAGAAATCCACTGATACACATACCGTTATAAAAACTATTATCGTACATGTTGTTGTTACAATCTTTTAATATTTATTACGTGAGTAGGTACTTCACATTAGTTCAATATTGATTATTATAATATTGGTTACCTGAAGTAAAACCACCTTTTAATAATATTTACTTTTATGTACTATAACCACTCTAACATCTGTCATATATCAAATTCAAAAGAAATCCACTGATACACATACCGTTATCACATTAATAGGGTGAATATTCGCATACGTTTAAGTTTGCTTAAACATATTATACAATATTTATTTAATTATACCAATAATATTTCTTATTACAGTATTGGTTAGATGAATTTTGCAATACAACGTTTTAACAATATTTACTTTAATATATTATCACCACTCTAACAATGAACACAAAATTAATATTTATTAAAATCAAAAGGCACCAAGTGACCGTTATAAAACAATTTCCGAACCATATTATTTCCTGTTTCTATCTCTTAGTATTTATTATATATTTAATAAGCACCAGCTGGACTTTATGTCCATTTCAAGAACACGGTGTCACTTGAGCCTCAAAGAGCTGGGCTATCTGGATTAAAAGGATTAAAGGTTTTCGGTCCACATCTTTTATTTTCGTCGCTATATTTTCCTGCTATTTTCCAGTTAACTAGATTTAATAGTGATAAATTAATGGTGTAATTAAATCGCCATATGCTTTTGTATACCCATGTTTCATTTGATTATTCTCTGAGATATTTATACTTAGAACCCATAAATCGCTCCCTGTCTTAATTTTAAATAAACTTAGACTTCATTTTCCTGGTTTTCGATAACTTTTATATATATATATATATATATATATATATATATATATATATATATATATATATATATCGACCTTATATGGCTGCCTATCATCCGAAATATCAATATTTTCTAGAACACCACATCATCCTAATATTTGAACTTCGTACGATCGTTTTACATATTTTTATTTTGGATTTAACGTTTAATTTTGGTTTCGAATCCCATATCTTATTGATACTCTAATGATTCTTAACCTCGTTCTATTTTTTTCTAATCGATTGATAATCTTAATTTTTGTGTTCTCTTTCTAATTTCAATATGTAAATCAGTCTCCGTCTGTCCAGACAATTTCTAACGTTTGGACTGTTACGTTATCCAAGTAGATCTTTCACAAATAGAATCAACTAACATGTAGCAAGATAATATAAAATTTTACCTCCACGTAAATATAAGTGGTGGCGAGATTTTATCACACATATTTTGAAAGATTTAAATATTTAAAAGTTTTATTTATATTTTTTTTATTTTTCTCTCTGTGAAATATTACGTTTAAAAGTGGCGTACAATGTTCCCCCGGCCCCTAATAATAAATGAAGGGTAATAGCGAAAGCGAATTAAAATTAATTATATTTTATAACAAATTGAAATCCAATGACAATTAATCTGCGTTGGCCAATTAGATGTAGAAATGATGCGTTTCTGTGTTCTTCGCCCCGTCAATTTGTTGCAAAATTCTAAAAAAATTGTATGTTGTAGATTTTTTTAATTCATCATTGTTATAATAATCATTAAATTCAAATTATTAAGAATAATCACTAATTTATGTTACGTAATTAATAATATCGGTAATTTCATTCCCCATTGCACAACATCGTCTTCTGAAATACACCATGTTATCACTATTATTCCCAAACTAAGTGGTTTTCATAAAATTATCACTATTAAACTAGCTAATAGGAGCAAGCTAGATAGAGATAATAGAATACCTGTTTATAGTTCGACATATCATGGCACTATCATTAAAAAACATGCCTAAATTCCAAGAAAATAGAAAACTTTCCACTGAAACTATGATTAGCATGTTAGACATAAATTCATAGAAGCTACATTTAGGAAACTTCCTGTAATACGTATGTTAAGATCTGCCGCATTTATAATCATAGCATATAGACATGTATTCCACAAAGGATCTTTATCTACCAAGGGAAAGTTCTTTCAAAATCTATTTGTATGAATACTTTGTCAAGCCGTAAGCTTATTGAGATCGTATTCACAGAACATTGTGCGTCGTAAAATCGATTGCATCCTAAAATTATCCTTGAAAGGAGGCTTCAAACTGGTACAAATATTATTAAGCGTCTTCAAAGACGTTAAATCTGCAATATGTAGTGTTACGTTGCAACACAATAGCACAACATACCGTAAGGAGGTACAAGAAGAGGTATTATATCCTGAAATAGAAGAAACTGACGGCGGCAAAAGATTATACTCCGCTGTTTAATAATACAAATTTTCTTTAATTTTTCCTATCTCGTTAACCTTACTATGCAATATTATTTAATGACCCCTTGAGTTATTTCGTGTAGAATTTTGGGTTTGTTTAGTCAGTTTATTTTAAGAAAATATAAATGAAATATGAACATTTGTAATTAATCAAGGATTGATACTACGTTATAGAATACGCTTTCTAGAATTTCGCCAAAAAAGGTTTGTTATAGTCAATGGTTATGTTACTGAACTATAGGTGGGTGCCACTTTAGTATAGTATTGATTTTGCTTCTGGTCTATAGATGGCAACCTATGATATATCACCAAACATGTTAATATCGTATAGATATTTATCAAAGTTTAAAATAATTATATTGCTCTATACAGAAATATTTTTAGATTCCATTGTATTTACTATGCTAAGTCTCCATGTAGATTCTGAAGCCTCAAGAAATAAAGACATAGAGAGTATACATACTTCGCGGCATCCAATACCAACAGCCTCATAATTTCGGAACCATTTAAGATATCACCGTAAATAAAATTAAGTTGGGTCCAGAATTACCATCTATAATGTGTAAAATTAATATCAAAAGCTTTACAAGTTTTTGAATTAAATCCGTTCGTAAAGACAGACAGGCAGACAGACACACAATTTTTTAACATTAAATTCATTTTAATAATCAAATATACAAAAGTATAAAGTATTTAAAGGCTAAATAGTCGAAAATCAAAGAATAATACTTTAGTTTTATTTATCGGTATTAAAATGGAATTTGGCCCGATACTTTCTTTTGCGTATAAAAGAGAAAAAATTATGGTGTGATTTAAAAATTAAATTCTTGCCAAAATCTCAAATCGTAGCATTAGAAATGGCTATGTGGGTCGATACACATATAGATTACATATATCACTTTTTATCCTTAACTGGCTGATATTTTTATTACCAAAAATAAAACCAAACTGCATTCTAGAATAAAAAGGCTATGTTAATTTTTAAGCAAAATTTCACAAAAGCTTTTATATTTGAATGCGTTTACAAAATTTTCAGCTGTAAATACAACGTTAAAAATTATTATAAATAATAGAAATGTTTGTTTTAACAATAATTGATTTAGAAATAATTGTTTTAATAATATCTAGAAAATATTTTTTTCCTACGTAAGCCAATGAAATATTAAACAATTCACATTAACATTTCCATCACAGGCTTAGTATGGTTTCGCAGGTGATTAGGGAAAGTAGTGTTCCATATCATATGGTTAATACTTGGTCATGAGACACACCGTGAATTTCTTATATTTTGAATGCGTCTGAAGTTAAATTTAAGCTTATATAACATCTACTTTAACTCATACATCGGAAAGAAACTCCGATTGTATATAGCCATTACTCTCCACATAAGTTTTTCTTGAAATTACATCACAATTTAAACGGTATTCAAAAAAATGAAAATCAAAATAAAAAATAAGACAAAAAATTGTTTTAGAAAGATAAATCCCCAGTTTTGAAAATTACGCTAAAAGCTATCTATTTTCCACGAGATTTGATAAAATTCAAACTATTTTGGAAAGGAATTACATATTAATGTTTTATTTCTGTCATTAAATATGTTTCCTTCGAGTTTCGTATTTCTTTTAGTTTCTTATTATCAGAGATTATGAAATTAATTTAAACGTTCACTGTTCTATGAACTAGAGTACTAGGTTATACCGTAACCCGTAAACTAATACCGTAAACCCAAATCGTTAAGTAAGCTATAAGAATATTTTCGCTTTTTAAAATAATAGCAAATTTAACACCAAGTTGAAGGTTGATATTCCCCACAACATCTCAACATAGCAATAGATTTCATCAACGTTTTGTTATCACAAAGCTTGCTATTTCACATAACAAGTGATAATTTTATTTATTGTGAAACTCGAAATACCTTAGACCCATCTGTTTCGCAACGTCTTTCAACATCTCAGAATACAAAGCCTTTATCGTTGAAGAGGGTGCTACGTGGACCAAAGAGAATTGCATAATTAATGGAACGTAAGCTTCCGCAAATTAACGTGAAGCTGCAACAAATAATGTGATAAATAATAATTTTACACCGGAAGAAGGTTTCGTGTTTCTCTCCCCACGCACATCTCAAGGTCAAGGTAAATTCCTACAAACCTACCCACTTAATTATAGCTTTGTTTAATATTAATTGCGGGTCTTAAAAGCGGCCAAGAACAAAAAAAAAAGAAAAGAAAAAGGACATTTGCGATATTTTCTTAGTGTTGTAACTGGGTGATTTGGTGGAAAATTAAATCTGTAGAAAGCTTTGTTTTTCTCTTGGACTTGGACTTAATCTTGGTAATATATAAGGTCGGAAACTGAGTTCCAAAACTGTGTATTCGTCGTAAAGCTTTATATGTAAAGGGCGTTTCCACATCATTCAAGTAAACTGTTAAAATTATTTAGTTTTAAGCCAAACTGAAATATAATTAAATTTAAATGTGTACGTACATAATCATATTCCGTAATTATATATAATCGCAGTAATAGAAACGTATAATGATTTGTGTGATTAAAGATGAAGTTTTTCTTTCAATCAATATCAATTATAGGGCAAACAAATAAATTTAAAAAAAATACCGTGCTACTACACTACACTGACATTATTTTCAATAATTTTTGAAGAAATTACAATCCTGGACAGAAATTTTGAAAAAAGGGGAGTGAAATTAATAAAATATCGCTACCTTGGCGAGCGGAACTGTAAACCTGACCTGTTTCTATTATTTCTTTGTTCATTGTCCTATACGCTTCTACAGTTTGTGACGACAATACCATTCACGAAAGTCTGGGCGCCCCATTAATATCACTCTTCTTCGATCTTTACGATCTTGGGTATTAGAAAGATCTTGGATATTTCTATTCAAGGTTGTATTTTCTTCAAATATTTGTGAAAACAATTTCCCAGACTTTATTTTGTTCATAGCGAGATCCTTTTCCCTTCTATTCTATTTTATTTCAAGTCTATTTTAATCGATTAAGGGTAATCCTTACCCTCAACTACAAGACTCTACTTTTTCTATGAAAAGTCTTTCGTTATATAAGTTACAATACTCATTTGTCGGCTGGACCCAGAGCTCTATAAATATTTTCATGGGTCGTTTGAAAAAGAACCTTGTTCATTTTAATACTTTCTTCTTCTCGTAATGTTTAAGTATCCCTACCACATCATAATTCTACTATATTTCCACCCTTTCCTAACCATCAATTTCAGAAAGGTTTTATTTTTCTGTATATTATTATCTTCATATCCATAAACCCTGATATATTTTTTTCATTATCTTCCAATTCATAAGCTCTGATATTGGTACCCTTTTCGGTCACCATATATACAAGTGTATATTATATATATATATATATATATATATATATATATATATATATATATATATATATATATATTTATTTATATATATATATATATATATATATATATATATATATTATATATATATATATATATATATATATTAGCATATTCCTTAACAAGTCCCTGTGCTTATAATGCAGTCGAATGATTTACGTATTTTAACTTAAACCACTGCCATTTAATTACAAAGTCTAAAATAATTAAATTCTATGACGTAATAAGATATCCCGTTATGAACATAAATGGATAATTGCACGTATGTACTTAAATGTATACAGCACCTTGGCCGTTCGAGTGGAACTCATGCTCGACCAATTCTTTATGTTCTAGACACTCATAAAGAAAAAGAACGATAAGAAGGTGAACAACAAATTAAAAAGAAATTAGTTATCTATATTTTCTGTTTATGTGTACGCTGGTTTTGATAATTATGGATCATCAAATCGACACATTAAATTAACGCATAGTCGTAAAACTAACGTATTGAATACATATTACATGCACGATTGAGGATAACCATTATCTTATAGTGTTACTGGCGAAAATCCGATTCACGAGAAGCACAAACCGCCCAAACCTATTGCATAACCTTTATCTAGGACGTATTTGTAAAGTGTGAAAGAATTTTTATATTTCCTGGCAGCTCCTTAACTAAAAGAATGACTCAATTACAAATCAATAATCTATCCTAGGTACAAAAAAGTCATAATCACATTTCCAGTGTCTTATCATCATTATCACATTACACTAGCGCTATGAATGGAATGTTTTACGTGAAGTAATGTTAACAAGCCATCCTTAGGCGTAATCGACCAAATACAATTTCCCGACTCGGTCATGGACTTATTCTGATTTCCGGTACATGTTTTTGTAAAAGTAGTTTTATGGCTCCTTATTGACGAGTTACGTCACATCAGCGCCGTCTAGCGTTCGCAATTTTAAAGTCCCGTCAATTTTATTTGTACGGTTCTAATTAACGGCTATGGTAAATATTTATTTAAATAATATAAAAATAATCTACTGTAACTTACATTAATTTCATTTTTTTTCTTTATGTTGTGTCCCTGACTAGATATTAATAGATCCTTTGTTATTTTTGACGAATAAAAGTAATTAATATAAGTGTTTTCAATAAAATCATGTTAAGTTACATTAGATTGTTTGCCTTGTTATTTATTGTGAAGTAGAGAGAAATACCTAACTAAATGCTTTTATTAACAAATAATAACAAAATGTTAGTTGTTCATACCCAGAATATACAATATTCTTTTGTTTTCAGCTAGACAAAATGAGTACAATAATCAATGTGTTACCCATATTATAACATTTCAAATACAATGTCAGAAAAAATGCATTTTAGAGCAGTTATCCATTTAGATTTAATTCAGTTATCCATTTAGACACAATATTTATCGTGACATATTTCGAAAAGTGAGGTATGATTTCGATACAGCAAAAATGTTAATTTTAGTGATTTTTTTAAGCTAAAGAATATACATAAAATTACGTATTTAAAAAGAATGGGACTCAGTCGTGACTATTTTATTGTAAAAATTCATTTTACAATAAAATAGTCACGATGTCTCATGTAAAGAGAAATGTAAATAATAAAAATTTACATAAGAAAAATTAGAATTTACAAGCGCTGTCACAGATTAAATATTTAGTTTGCGACATAAATTTGTGAAATTATAAATTCAAAAACAGTTGGATTTTCATTGTTGCTTTGATGCATTTGTGCCCAATTATTAATTGATAATAAAAAAAAATTATGAACTAAATATTAACTAATAAATTTGCAAGGTTTGCAGAATTGAATGTTTTTGTTAAGATTAAGAGAGATAAAAGTAATCTTTTTAAACTTTTTTTTTGTAAATTTTTATATACATCTCATTAAATTTTTCTCTCATTATGACCATTCATATTTATATGTTTGTTAAATATCTAATTGTAAATTTAAAGTGAAAATATGGAAAAAAATTGCAAAACAAAAAATGGAGGTATTATTGTTAGTAATTTTTTATCCATGTCATTTTTCAAAATAAAATAATCGCGACCGAGACCTATTGTTTCAAAAACGTAATTTTATATACCTATACATTCTTTCATTAAAAAATCGAAAGAAATTTGCATTTTTGCTAAACTGCACTGGTTCCAAAAGTAAATATAACAATAAACATAAGTCGTATTTATCTGTGACAATACTGCGAGCCTACAGCGAGGCAGGTATCATCACTTTTTTGACATTTTCAATCCTTTTGTAACTTTCTTTGCTTTTTCGTATTCTATTTTTCTCACTATTAATTTTTTTTTCATAATTACGCTTTTTCGATTTTACGTTTTTTTTTAAACATTTACTAACAATTAAATGAAACTACTTGCTTTTTCGTATTCTATTTTTCCCACTATTAATTTTTTTTCTTAATTACGCTTTTTTGATTTTACATTTTTTTTTTAAATATTATTGTGAACAATGAATTTCTACGAAATTAACGCCAAATATATTCACAATTAAATGAAACTACGTAATGTAGTATTATTTCTGCTTTCTTTAAGTTCTTTACCACGACCTATATTTCGTTGTATTATAACATCTTCAGGTGAGTTATTAACAAAGGTAAATTATTTCATTAAAATACAACGAAACCTAAGTCGTGGTAAGGAAATTTTAAAAAGTAGAAATAATACTACATCACGTAGTTTCATTTAACTGTGAAGAATGAATTTCTACAAAATTAACGCCAAATATATTCAAAAATATTTACTGCTTAATTTTGCAATAAATCTATTTTAATGGCCTTATTTCAAATATTATTTTCATATTTTTTTTACATTATATAAAACTTACTTCACTTTATAATCGTCAGCTTAATACTAACGATGCATCATTTTATACAGTTACTTAAAAATGCCATAAGAGCGTTATTAATTCTATCAGACATATCTGATCCTCGTTTCACATCAACATCTATTTTTAAAAAATTCTGGACGATGGTCTTCCCAATATGCAGATTTATTCTTATGACTACTTAGTTAGTTTTTATTTCGTATACAGTTATGTTCCTAAGTGTACATATATTAATTTAGAATTTATCATTATACATGATATCGTCCACATTAAATTGAAAATGTGTTTAACCTTGTCCTTTTAAAACTTTAATTAATCACAAGTTTGATACAGAAAATAAGCTTGATTTAATTTTCAAATATTTATATTGTTCACTGCATAATTTGATGACAATTTGGCAGATTGTTTTTCATATGAACGTTTTTGGGGGTGTCCTCCTTCTTGCCTGAACCTGGCTTATTATTCCTACAGAATACTTCATTCGCTCGGATAGCCAAATTCTATCAAATATTTTACTTATTACGTTCAATAGGCTAATGGTTCTAGAAATTTTGGAGTCTTTAATAAACAATTTATTTTAGAGCTTAATATCCTGGGATTTTAAACTGCTATTATTGTATTTATTATATAAACGGATTTCGATTGCCTATATTTTTGTGTTTCTTTAACAGCAAGCTTTTTAATCTCAATTAATTTTGTTTTGTTTTTAATTTGAATTCATTTATTGAGTTTATGATTCTAAATCGATATATCTGATAAATATTTTCTCTATCTATTAGCTTCTAGTAGTTATTCTTCTTGATCAGCGATCTCTTTTCGTTCCAGTGAGCATTAAACATCGAAAGATTATTAAAGGTGTTTTAAGACCATCTTTGTTTTATCTTCGAATTGTTTTGGTACTGAAAAGCTTTTATAGTTCTTTTGCTTTTTTCTTCTTATACCTATTATTTACGTATATTTTCATATCCTCTTGGATCTTCACTTGTGAATTTTCATTGCAAATTCTTACTTCGATCATATTTATGCAGTATACATTTTGTTCTTTCCGTTAATTTTTTACGTGATATTTTCTCTTTTATCAAATCTTTTAAGTTACAATTTTTTTTATTTGAAACTTCGTATATTTTTTAAAACTGAAATCACCTTTACCTAATTCGATTGTTGCCTATTTAAAAAAAAATATATTTGGTACATATTTTTTCTTTATTGGTGTATAAGCTTATATATATATATATATATATATATATATATATATATATATATATACATATATATGTATCTATATATATATATATATATATACATATATATATATATATTACTCATTTTTTCTTTTGTGAAATTATTTTTTGTCAATTATCCGAGAACATTCTCGTTACCCCTGTCCGGAATAAGGGGTGTGGTATTTTATAACTGCTTCTCGTCCTCACTACAGGTGGAAAGGTATAACAGAAAGAAATTTATCGGTATCAATATTTTAAGACCATCACTGCCTCCAACTATCGTCTAACCTGTCATACTGAATTGTCTTGACATACTGCTCTTTCTAATTACTATTTATTTCGTTAATCCTTCACGTCCACTATTTATTTTCATTTAATAATCTTATATATTACCTAACTATTTTAAATATACATCTTTACATAGTTAAAACTTTATTAAAAATATTCATGAACATAGTTAATTAAAAACTTTATTAAAAATATTTATTAAAAATAAAAATTAAAAAAACTTTATTTTCGTTTTTTATATTTTCTTAAATTATTTTCTTTCGCTTGTGATAAACGCTCGCGCTGATAAATAACATTATCTTCGTCTTGTTATTTAAAAACTGACAACTCCACCCACATTTTAATTTTAACATTTTAATTACTGTTAAACATTTTCTCTTACTCAAAAGTTTAAGTTTTGTCTTTCTTGTAATTTTTATGTCCGCCATTCTGACTCATAATGGATTTGTCATGGTTGATTTGTCTCACAGCATCTAAACGTGCCTGTTCTCACTAATTTAATTCAGATCGCCAAAGGAAGGTAAAAGAAAATTAAAAAAATTAATTGGCTTAAGACCACATTGTAGAAGTGAAAACTTTGGCAACCAATATAAACGTACTGTGTATGTTGGAAATTTTCAATACGAAAATTAAAAAACAAAGATATCTGATGCGTATCATCATCATCATATATATTAATACGCTAAGGTTAAGATGTTACTCTCCCTTTTTAGAAAAAACCTCACAACTAATCCACATAAATTATATATCATTTTATAGATAATTGCTTGCTCTAACGGCATCCACAACTAAAAAAATTATTATTGATATTGTTTTTGCAAATTAATTAAATATTAAAATTATATACACAAAACAGCAATGCTGCCATCTAACGGCACAACGTCAATATGATTGACGGTCGGTAAAATTTTTGTTTAATTTCAAATCCACTCACTTATAAATAAAGTGGCGCTTTAGCTCAATGCTTTTGATACTTGCGCCTCTATATGTCAATTTTAGTAAAATATTTGTTTGATCTGTCATCTGAGCTTCATAATGGAATAAAAACGTAATAAGCAGTGTGCAAAATTAGAAATGAATTGAATACCTGCAATCAATTTTGATTTATTAAATTGACTCTAAACACTCTGTTGTAACTAATATGACAGTTGTGAGTTCATTTTCTCATGTGTAAATATTTATAATCTACCACGCAAATTGATATAATGCGAAGACTTCGCACGGGTCACGCTAGTTATATTAAATTACACTGAAATAAATAAAATATTATTCAAAAATGGAACGTAATTCTTGAAAAGGATGCGCTCCGTATTAGACAGTGAACACGCTCCGCCGATGTGGAAGCGAGCCGAGATTACCCGAACAATACCGTGCACATTCAAATGAACACATTTTTGAATTTCGAACTCCACGAAGTTGACGACGAAACATAACTTGAAATTAAGTGTTAAAATTAATAAATATAATTTAAAAAATTAATATTTCCGCCTCCCTATCCCATAACTTACATCCACATAATTTTTTAAATTGCGTGCAAAAGGAATACTTGACTTGTTTTATCAGCTTTTTCTCAAAATCCGAGTGAGAAAACTAATTTGTACACATATATTTGCAAAAAAATATGTTTGCGTTTCTTTCTGACTGCTTGTCTTCTACTAATTTCTTCACTGTATTTTAAAAGTGCGTTCCCAACTGTTTGAAAATAATGAATCAGATGTACTTAACGATTGATAAATAAATACTATAAATTCAGGTCTCAGTAAACGTTATGTATTAATGTATGTAACGCTGTACGGTAATTCCATAGCGTTTTATTAGCACACTAACGCCATCTGTTTGAACGTTATCATTTTATCCCTGGATCCTATACGTTTCTGGCATTTATTTAATGCGGTATAATTCAGGAATAAACAATGTATTATTAGTAATAAACAATCATAATATATTACTATTATAGTAAAATACTTAATAAAAATGACAATACGGCTATAAAAATGACACTGAAATGTGACCATTATTTTTTAACCATTATTACTTAAATTTAATGAAGCAAAATTCAAATATCATAGAAGTTTCACTTCTCGCGTATGGTTCAAAGTGCATACACTCTCATATTAAAATCCTCAATTATAGAAAATAATATTTCAAAACTTAATTGGCCTCTTACGTTAAGAATAACTAAATCTGAAATAAAATTCTTCTGGTAATAAATGCGAGAATGCATATACAGATTTGGCAGACGTATTAACCGCATAGCTGCACCGACCGCATTGCAGCCCTCAGGTGTCTAATGAGAGAAATCACTAGTCCATGCCATCTCGTAACGGCAACGAATAGATCAAAGCAAGTAGTCCCTCTTGAGCTGCGCGGGCAACGTTTCCGAGAGTGGCTCTGTACATGGATATTGGATTAAGCTATTTGTGTATGTTTTTATTGCCGTAATTAGAAGTAGGGCGCTTTTGCTGCCTTAAAAACAACTTTATGTGCTTCGTATGTAAAACTTCTGTAATAGTTTAATTTTAATTATAAATATGTGACGTGATAAATAGTATTGGAAACCTACGTTTACGTGGCCGTTGTTACAGTATCGTCTTTTAAAAATATATTTTCAAATTTATAAATTTAACTATTTTTTGACGCTATATTATTGAATCATAGTTTTTTTATATAACTCTAAATTTATTCTACGTGTTTTACCACTATTTAATTTTTAAAAAAAACGCGGAAATCAATGGTTTAATTCAAGGTTCGAAATATGAAAATAATCCCAATATTTATTTAATTTGATGCATACATTATATGGGAATGACGTCAAATGACATTGAAACGTAATAGACAAACGTTAAAGAGTATTAAACAAATTCTCAATACATAAGTTAATATCCCTCGACATATAAGTTATTATCCCTAAATACAACAATTCATATCCCTAAAGTTATAGTCCTCAACGCATAAGTTAGTAACCCTCAACGTTTCTTATACGGAATAATAGATTTCGCTCAACGCGGTAGCTAATTCCCTAAACATAGGAATATTAACCCTATAATTATATCCTTCAATGTATAGGTTGAAATCCCTGATAATCTTTTAAGCATTGAAACGAATGGACAATTTCTGTGCAGGAAAAGCAAAGAAAGCTTAGGACTAATTCCAATATAAAAGATTGCTATGTCTGGCACAAAAAAATCTCTGCAATAAAATTGAAATTAACGAATAACTCTAAAGCGACTCAAAACGTTTATACGCTCCGTTTATTATTAAAGAAAACATACCTCCTTCTCAGAGCCGAACAAGTGGGAAGTTAAATCAAAATTAAATTCAACAGTGCTTTCAAATTAATTGTTTATTGATTTATGAAGCTATAAAAGACATTTCGTGTACGAAGGAGAAAATTATGCATAATTATATTCAACATTACCTAACTGAGTTTATGATGCGAAGTAGAATTGTAAATATATTTTGCGTCGAAGATTAGTTGAAAGAAATGAGAACAATGCGAGAATGTCGGAAAAATTATTTGACTACATTAATATTTGACGACATAAGAAAAATTATTGCTTAACTATCTGATAAAGAAAATTATATACCTGATGAAGAAAATTAAATCACCAAACGCGTGAAATATGACGGAATTAATGAAATAACAAAGAGTATCTTCAGATAGGCTGATGCGTATTAAAAATTAGTTTCTATAAAAGAAAATATCAATCAAACACTAGCTATGCCTACAACTTCGTTCGCGTGAAATTCGGAAAAGAAAATTTATTAGAATTTTGTTTTTTTTTTCTTCGGCTCTTGCATACAAACTGTCACCATACCAAATTACATTAAAATTCGTCCAGCAGATTTTGCGTGATCAACAAACAAACAGACAGGCAAGCAGAGAGACAACAATTCTAAAACAGGTTTTCTGGCTTCTATTATGATCCCTTACGGAATTCAATTACTCTTTTTAAAATAATTCACTCTGTTACAATAGATACGGCACTTTATAAAATATGGAAAAATCGTCAATATGCCATTGCGAATATATTACCGGAAACTGTCGCATGGGGTTACTAACCAGGACAAGTTTAGATTTCGTTTACAATATTAATATTTCAAAAGTCTAAATTTCTTTTAACATATAAAGGAATCACTGTTCCGATATCAACCAAATCAAATCTTAATACTTGCGAATTTCGCCATTCACTACCGTTTTTCTCAGAAATCGATTAACGTAGAAAGTTAATGATTGTCTGAGATACAGAAGATATATTACTCATTGATTTCAAAGATAAAGGTGTTTTATAATGGGTACTACGCTGATCTAATGGAGCAACTTAAAGAAAAATTGAAGAAGAAAAGGCGAGGGAACTTAACTAAATTTGTGCTAATCTTTCACGACAATATACACAAAAGCCATGTTAAGACAGTTGCTCTTCACAACTGTGACCTTCAAATATTACAACACCCACCTTACGGCTCAGTTTTAACCCCCTGTGAATATTATTTGTTCCCAAAAACAAAAAAGGAGCTTCGTGGAAAATATTAAGCTATAGTGAAAAGGTAAAGTCTGCAATTCGGAAATTTTCGGAAATATTCCTTCATTCAGCAATATTTACACATTCAAATAAATAAAACCGGCCAACATTTGTGTTGGAAACCATATAAGTAGTTATTTAAAATTGTTGGTACAAGTTATTTTAACTAAAATTAAAAAAAAACAAGAATTTTTTAGATTTTTCGAATCATGGTTGAAAAACTAGAGCTCCAGAAAATTTTAAAAATTCATAAATATAACCTATACATATATTACATAAATGGGTAGGAGTATCAAAACATTTTTTTATTCATTGAAACTTTTATGATCTTTTGTAATATTCATGGAAAATTTCATAGACATAGTTTAAATGGCGTATATGAGAAAGTTACGAACGTATATGAGAAATGTACAGTTTCCCGATAAGATCAAAAATAAGTAAGATCCGAATTCAACTTCCGATTCAAAAACTGCGCTTTGAATGCTTTTATATTATCAAAAGCCCTAAAACATTCAAACATAATTCTCAAAATGCTCAAATACGATCAAAAATATTTTTCCTTTCTGTTCAACGCATTGCCACGCGTTGAATTATAAAAATTAAGTTTTACCTACTACATCAATTAGCTTTGCTAACTCGCAATTACAGGTACAACGCTCATTCACGACAACAAAGTCAAGCATAAGAACCCATAACGTAGATATCAGCATGCATCATGTAAATCAATAGTGTTCTAACGGCCTGCTACACGGCAGTTTCCCGTGAAAGCATCCCTCGAGAATTAATTAAACTTAACAACCCGTTAACGTTTCTAAGCGCGTTACGAAATTAATTTGCAATTAATCATTCATCATCTGCTTAATAATATATTAAATAAGCGTTAGAGCTCGCCTTGCGCAGCATTGTATTATGCGCGCCGCGTACCGAATCTATGAAGCGAAGGTATTCTTAAATGACTTGCAAATTGCTACTTTGTAACTCGTGTATGAATAAGGGAGAAGTGGGTACAGGATAATGTAAATTATTGATTAGGAAGGTTCATGGAGTCGATGCAGATAGGCGATTTAGGTAGACCTTTAAATGTGAGACATACTGCTTTGTGCAGTATATTATGTTTAAATATAATTTTATGGTATCATCAATTGAAGGTCAGATGCACAGGAGAGACGAAGTTTAATAATTTTTTATATTATTTGTTGTATTTGATAAATATATTAAAAAATCAATATAAATAATACAAAAAGACACGCGGTAGAAGTGAAACTTCTGTATATGTCAATCCGAGTAGCTATTATTTATCTTTAAAATTAAAATACATTTAAAAAATTTTAATTAAAATTTAATTAAACTTTTCATTAAAATTACATTGAAAATTACATTTAAAACAACTTTAAATTACATTTCCATAATGGCATCGAACATATAAAGCGGGAGATTTGATAAAAAATGACTGCACAGGGATGCTGCAGTCATTTTTTATCAAATCTCCCGCTTTATATGTTACATACATCAACATACACTCATCAACATGGAAATAAAATATAATTGAAAACGATGGAGTATAACAGCGGTTCTCAAACTTCTTTTCATATACCACTCGTGTCAAAGTCAAACACAGATCAGTCGCGTACTACTGAACTATTAAACATTTTAGACAGAGTTTTATTTCAGAAGCAATAAAATATTTCAATATTTGTTTAATGTGTTTGTAATGTATATATATATATATATATATATATATATATATATATATATATATATATATATATATATGTATATATGTATATATGTATATATATATGTATATATATATATATATATATATATATATATGTATATATATATATATATATATATATATAAATATATATAAAAGTAACAATAATAAAATTACATTTCCTATTTTTGCTTACCACATTCTATGCGCACCGTCAGTGGTACTCATACCACAATTTGAGAATCGCTGAAGTTTTAGTATTTATTATTTAAAGTGAAAATTGATTATTCCTTTCAAATACTTCACGTTTCTCCAATTATCTCTCCAAAAAATTCGCAGTGGAAGATATTTACTTTAGCGATTCATTGTATTTGACATACATTCAATAATACGGTACATACAAGATTTTTTTTCACTTCATCAATTAATTTATTAGCAAATCAGACCTTGAATAAGAAATAAAATTTAAAAAATAGTGTCAAATGCCCGTGTCTCAGGGCTTTAAAGTTCTTTATTAGAAAATGAAATCCGATAAGCTTTCTGACGTCATAATCTATGCCCGCCATATGTTTTTCATATAAAATATCGTTTTAGAAAGGATATATTTGTCTCTTTCCCAAAAAAACTTTAGTTGATACTGTTTTCACTATTAGGTACTTATTTTAACATTTTTCCTGATAATGCTATTAAATGTTGTTTTCGTTCATATTTCCCATTATTTCAATATTTTTAAATAAAAAAACTCAACGCATGTTCATTAGTGGAACCATCTTGACGTGTCTGATTAGCGGTCTACATTGTTTCTATTTTTTTGCATTGGCTGAAAATAATGATTACGAATCGTATTTGTTTCTTTATTTACGCCAATTTTTTTTAATCACACTGGCTTCGATTAAACTCTTCGAGAACTTTTCCTGACAATCGCATGTTATAGGAGTTGTGCTTAATATTTGCTGTAATAAATATTTAACTCACTCTCACGTTAAATATCGAGCATTTTTACTAGAATGTGGTGTAGTACCCTCATACGCGAAGGTGTATATAAAAATCTAAAGAATATAAAATATATAAAAATATAAAAATCTAAAAATGTTTCGTTAGTTCTTTACGCTGTCCTAATAAAAGATTATTAAAGGTCTAGTTTTATAGTTTATTTTTCATAATTACTTTAATACAGAATAAAATATATATAGACCTATAGTTTGACTAATTTCTGTATTAAAGGTTCTTGTTACCAAAATTTATACGAAGTTACGCAGGAACCATTTCAGGTTTACATGCGTGAAATTTCTGCAATTAAGTGAACGAGATAGGTATCTCACTAATATATAACGAATGTAGATGGAAATTTGAAAATAATATTTATTCAAAAAGTATTTTTACGGAATCCTATTTAACATATGTGGAGTTTAATATATATATAATGTAAACAGTGTATATAGTTGAGGCGAAAATATTTTTTCGTTTTGCTCATCGCCTGATGCTGGTGGGTCGTTTTAAATGGAATTCAGATTTCATTTAACATTTTTTAGTCTCAAGGATAATTTCAGCATAACTAATTTATTTAGGTACACATTCGTTACCATTTTCATATACCATTTTTAAATATCAAGAATAATTTCGGCATAACTAATTTACATAGGTACATCTATGTTAACATTGAGATTCATTTACCATTTTCATATACCATTGATGGAATTGAGATTTCATTCACCATTTTCATAAACCTTTTTTTTAACTCAAGAATAATTTTGATATAACTAATTTATTTAGGTATACATATATTATAATTGAGATTCATTTACTATTTTTATACACCATTTTTTTAATCTCAAGAATAATTATGAATAACTGATTTATTTAAGTACACATTCTGTTATAATTGAGATTCATTTACCATCGACGGGATTGAGATTTCATTTACCATTTTTTTTAATCTCAAGAATAATTTCGTCTTAACTAATTTACTTAGTTACATGTATGTTATAAATTCTTACTAACGGGTTATTACTAAGTATAACTGTTCGACACTAGATTTAATAAAAAAATTGTCTTGTTAAAAAGTGCAACGAGAAATGTGTCTATGCTCCTAAATCCATGCATATCTATCATTTCCGAAAGAGACTAGTATTTGGACTGTCAAGTATATATGTGGCAAAAGAACTTAGTCGCATTCGATTCTCGCACAATGAAATCGCTAAATTGTAAGTTGATAAACGTTTACAAGCAAACTTGTATGCACAAATAAAGTATGTAACAGTCACAGTAAAGTATGTAACAGCATATAACATACGCGTAAGCTTTGAATCTACATAGTTTAAATGAACGTTGAATGTTTTTATGATTATGTATTATTTACTTTATAATTTATAACAATATTAAAACAAATTAAAAACCGTTACCTGTTAAATATACAACTACCGAAATACAAAAGTGAATAACCTATAAATTTCAGTAATTAATAATAAAATAACAAGTGGGTAATTTGTGACAAACTGCGGCAATCGATTTTAATAAAACTGTCATTAGAAAATTGTTTTTTTTATTTATTTAGCTACTTTAATGTAACTAATTGATACATATTGCGAACTTATTGCTACAAGAGCAATCTCTTACAACCAACCATAACACCAGTCCAGCCCCGTTCGAAGAACTGCCGGGAATCGAACCCAGGTCCCAGCGGTGCACCGCATCGTTAAATGCCGTATGCCCAACCCAACACACCAAGGTGACGGTATTTTAAGTGTGTGTAATCGAATGTCCGGAAAAATTTAATTCCGGTAGAATTCATATACAGACGGTAATAATAAAAAAAGACAGGAGTTGCATATACACAGGAATTCGTAAGGTGCAAAGAAAAAATACCTTAATTAATATGAAAAGCAAACAAAATTAATTTTAATAGTGGAAAATAAATATTGTAAGACAGATTTTGCCTTATAAAATCTTATTGTTCCATGTATACAACAAAATAAAAAAATCTTATTGTTCCATGTATAAAACGAAACAAACAAAATAAAAAAATCTTATTGTTTCGTGTATACAAGGAAACAAACAAAATAAAAAAATCTTATTGTTCCATGTATACAACGAAACAAACAAAATAAAAAAATCTTATTGCTCCATGTAACAGAAAATAAAAAAATCTAAATGTTCCATGTACACAACGGTTAAAAATCGTAGTAGGCACGTAAGTTTTGGAACTACCTGGTTTAAATGAACGTTGAATATTGTTATGATTATATATTATTTACTTTATAATTTATTATAATACTAAAAAAATTAAAAACCGTTTTGTATTTTAACATGAGAAAATTTGTATCAAACATTATTTTTTCGCTATAATTAACTATGGAGTTAAATAATTAAATTGTTTGTAACAAATACGCGGTGAACATAAAAATTTGCTTGTGGTTTTTTTAATATCTTTAGTTGACCTCATATAGAGGAAATGATTTTAACGTATATTTTTTGAATATTTCTTAAATTATAAACAATATAGAAAATTGTAACGAAACGAAGGGGGCATTAATGCGGCCTGCATTATTTTCTCGTAATAAATTCTGCATTAAAAAGACTTAAAAGGTTAACTGCAAATGTTGCTTGCTATATCTTCACCGACCATGATCCATAGAAACCAAATAGAAAGTGAGAGTACATATACATACGTGTATATATATATATATATATATATATATATATATATATATATATAAATGCAAAATATTTGTTCTCTGTACATATTTATTAATTGTTCTTTTTCTTTTACAGTATGAAAAATTACTTAATAAATAATTCTAGGTTCTGGGAATTGCAACTTTTTGATAGGTACCGAATATAGCTTTTTTTTGTTAAATGGTAATTAACTTATTTCTTCATTTTATTGTACCCAAAAAATTTCCCAAAAACGCCTCTACTTGATGAAAATTATCTTTTTTTTCTGATAAAATCGTATGTATCAGCTCCGACGCGCTACTGGAATTTATTCCTGAAGTGCTATTTTCTTGTATGTATAAAAAAGGTAACACTTTATGTAAATATAAGTATCATTAAATGTAAATGATAATTTTTTAAATAAAAAAATGCCGACAACATAATTATTTTCAAATAAAACACGAACGAACAAGATCAAATTTATAAAACAAAATTTAAAACATTTAGTAACGTCAGACTAGGAAGTTAAAATTAAAAGAAACCTTTTAATTTTGTAGAATAGAAGATATCAAATATTCAAACAAAATGACATTTAATGATTTCATATTGGTATAAGCGAACGATAGTAAACTATATATATTACACTCCGTCATTGCGATTACGACATAAGAAAATGCCAAATAAACATATTGATATCTCACTCTAAAGATGCGCAGAAATGTTGCGCGAAGAGGCAACCTAACGGTTATACTTTTTTTAAAGATCTGAACTTCGTACGCTTTGAACTTCAGATTTGGCTCCTCATCAAACTTCATACCAGGCGCTAAGTATGAAGATCGATACTTAAGGAGTAAACTCCAAAAAGTGTCTATTGTGGTAATAAATTTAGCCTACGTATATATATATATATATATATATATATATATATATATATGTTTATAAATTGGTACATAACTAAAATAAACAAATAAATAACTAAATAAATGGAAGGACTTAAATGGTGCGTGAAAGTAATTTATTTTCCATATACTCTTATATCTTATGCAATCTTTGGTTGTATGTGTAATATTATTATTATCATTTAGTTGGTGTCAGTGACTTCATTCGCGTGGACTTCAGTTTTGGTTTTATCAGACTTACTTGTGGTGAAAAATTGTCACAAATATGTGACAACACATATCCTCAAATTCTAAGAAAATAGAAAGCAGAAGTGGCCACGTCGTTATTTTGACTGTACGTCATTTTATTAGTATAACAGTTAATAAGTTACAAATAATGCTTCTCTGTATACTATATTACATGTAGAGCCATCAGGGATTAAAGTATAAAGTTTCCTGGAGTTACTAACACGCGACAGAGCTACATAAAACTGACCGTATAAAAAACAGCTTGTACTAAGGTCTACACTCGCAAAACTCAGTCAGGATTATGCATGTCAGCTCCTGTGGCCCTGAGCTTTGTTAATTATCATAGCGTAACACAGGCTCGCTGAAAAGTGAACTCGTTTAAATCTAAACGGAAAATTATTCGGAATAGTAGGGATCCGGGGTATAAAACCATTATCACCTACGTCACATCTTTGCTTCTGTCACATTTCGTTGTAAATTGGTCACTTTTAACCTAGTACCATTACACAGATTGGGCGGGCTTAATTTTTTACGGAGCACTATAGGTACACTGACTTTTAAATTTATCTTATGAGCTAGCAGTGCAGGAATGCTCAGGGATTTTAAAATTTTAACTGGATAGTTAATAGATTCTTCTTGATCCCTAACTCTGTTTACAGAGATATACTCTACATTAATTTCCGGAAAAAAATTAAAATTTTAGCATTTATTGCCACCGCCTGATCGATACGTGAGGTCAAAATGGCTCTTTCAAAAAGCCAAGAGTTTTCATAACTTGCTAATTGCATTGCGTCTTCGTACACAGATGATATGAGGTTCCGCTTCGATGAAATTGTACGGCACAGGTTTTCATGTAAGACAACTTTTCCTTGTTTCTGTGGATACATACCATTACCATTTGATTTGTGCATTGTCGTTGCTTCCGAGTCACGCTCGCATATTTATCGTTAAATACGTAAAGATTATGAAGTGCCACAGACTGGAACTCTTAAAACAGACTCTAATTTCATCAGCCCTTTTGTATTCTTTTCCACGTGGTATAACAGGCAGAGTCTGCCAAAAATCACCACAAGATAGTACTGTTATACCATCATCGCCTGATATTACGTAATGTCCGTCCATCTACTACTTCTACCGCTTTGCAGTTTGTACTTTCATTCTATATAATAAGGCTACAATCATGTAGAACTTTGCTTCGTCACTGTTTCTTGAAATATTACACACGACAGCTCTCTGTCTAATTCGATTGGGATCTTAGACATCGTGTGGGCAGTTTTTCTTCCTGGCATAAAGTAGCTGCTATGTCTGAGGAGGCGACTGCAAGAGCAATTTTACTTTAACTTCGAACCTTTGCCGAAATTACCGAAACCACCGGAAGCATCTATGAACAGCATTTCTCCCAAAGCATTATTTACAATGCGACAAACACTATCGAATATTAAACGCTGTTCTTCAGTTAGTCTCGAAACACCTGTTTGTAAATTTGCGGCCAGTTCCACTGGATTATAATTTATTACCGTTGTGTAATCTCTGTTAATGCGTTCTTGTTAATGCGTACCATCAAATGATGGCTCTGGCATACCATTTTGATAAATAGGGTTACCTTCTATATATGTAACTATATCTTGAATAGCCAACAAACAATGATTCAAATGACTTTCTCGTAACCTTGAAGAAATTCCGTTATCATTAGTTACTTGTGCATGCCTGAAAAAGTCTTCAGCTAATTTATCTTGGTATTTATGCCACAACTGTCCGGGATCTGAAAGTGCACAAAACGCCAGCATAACCGCAAACAAATGGCGCAGTCTTGATCATAAGCAAGCAATGTTGATCACCTTCTAGTAAGTAACGTGCCCGGCAAGCTGTTTGGTAAGTAGTATACATAGTACCATCAACCCTTCGAAGCTCAGCAAAAGAAGTGGATCCTTAAACAGTATGCAAAAGTAGGCGCAAGTAAAGGTTTTTGGATGTACGGTAAAAACTCTTCCAATAATGATATGAACTTTTGAATGAAATGTTTTTGATAATACGGTTAAATAGAATATCATCCATCTATTATCGAAAACGATTACTTGGCCATGTAACCTAATTTTAGCCGTGAAGCATTTTGAGGTGATTTTCGACGGTACAGCCGAAACCCGTTTTCCCCCCGACATCGTTTGCTTTGGAAGCTCCGGTAAAACTTGACGGTAAAATATCTTGTTGCATTGCGTCTCGCAGGTGCACGTAACCTTCAGCGCTGTCGTGCACGACTAGTTTGTAATAATTATTTTGATCATGTAAAATGCAATCTAACGCGGCTTGAAAGCTTCTCACATACGTATTTACCTCATGCAACTTATTAAATTTTATGACATTTTGAGGAAGAAAAGATTCAGTAAGACTTGAATTTGCTTGCTTAAACTTGCTTTTCACCTTGAAAGTTGGCATAAATGGTCCCTTTGTAATTTGTAATTTGTTTTGCTCTAAAGGATGTTATTTGGAATGCACTATTGTATAAACGGACATTGTCCAAGAAATGTTTCGACTGTGGATGCTTACCGTTTGGTAGTGCTTTAATAAAGTCTGAGGGTTCTTGAAAATTTTTAATTAGCACTTTTCCGCCTAAACGGCAGATTCAATTTGGTTTTTTTCTCCATTTCAGTACATTACAAAAATGCCAACATACCACCGCACCTCTTACAGATGCGAATATAGTATAATTAATTCCAGGCGAATAAATGACCGGATTGCTCATTGTTGACTCGTGGAATAATGTTAATTTCTTCCCCGCTTAAGTCTTCTGACGAACTAAATGACATTCTGTTGAGATTATATCGAAGTCAATCACTATCTAATCGTGACAGACATAGGTCTGCCGTTTCATTATGGCGTATTTCACTTATTCTTTCTCTCTCAGCTAATAAATTATTTCCTCCCTCTGACGGGTCCGTTCATGGTTTTCTCTAGCTGTCTGCAACCATTGCCGATGTTTGTCTTCATTCTCAAGTGTTAAAAGTATTTTACGTTCTGAACTACTTTCCAGCTCTCTACACTGCGCTGTCCGAACTCTTCAAGAGCTCAAGCGAGATTTTTTATCGGTGAAGGTTTCAGACTCGCGCGATAGTGCAAGAGCTTCACGATCTGCGATTAGATGCGCTTCGCGTTCATCAATAATCTCCTGAGACCGAGCGTTCACCATCCGAATGCTCTGAGAGGTCGGATTTTTCATTAGTCTCCTGAGACCAAGCGTTCACCGTCCGAACTTTCTGAGAGCTCAAACGAAATTCCCTTTCAGTGAAGGTCTCAGAGTCACGCAATAGTGCATGTGTTTCGCGACCCGCAGTTAGACGCGCTTTGCATTCTTTGTAACTCTCCGATGATCGAGTGTTCGCTGTCCGAGCTCTCTGCGAACTTAATCGAGATTCTCGGACTGGCATGACAGGACATGCCGTTGTCGATTCGCGGATAAGCGTACCTCACACTGTTCGCTGTTCTCCCGATTGCGATAGGGCACCATTCGAAAATACTGCAAACTTAGCCGAGACTCAAGCTGAACTAGAGTTTCTGTAGCACGATACCTGGCCTAATGTTCCTGATCTGTAGCAAGTATCTCCTCATAATCTTCTTCAGATTCCTGAGATCGAGTTAATCTCATCCTTTTAGTATTTCTACTATATTGGGAAAGATTTGATTTTTTTTTTGAGGGATTTTATATATAATTAATATTTACACATAAAGTTATTTACAACAAAGCTATTAACAGCAAAATAACGTTCTCAACTCGTTGAAGTCAATTCTTATCAGCGCTAAAATCGAATTACTTTGTGAAAACTTGTAAGAAACGAAACAATATGTACACAGATATTTTTTTACAAACACTCAATAGAAATCAAATGAAACTGTATGAAACAGAAGTTAGTTATTTTAAACACCGGATTTTAATCACAAAATATAATAAAACAAACGAAAGTTATACGTAATATTATATTTTCTATTTTGTGAAGGCTATTATGTACGTATATCTGTAAATATACTTATTTGATAACTTAAATTATTATAGTTAAAAAACTTTACATATTACTTTCGTTGGTTTCATTTTGTTTGACTAAAATCCTGTGTTTATAATAGTTACTTCACTCTTACATAACATGAGCTATAAAAAGTAAGGCGTTATAAGTTGGTAGGGGTTTTTACTTTAACGCGCAGACGCATAGACAAAGACACGAATTCTAAAAACTATTTTTGGGCTCGGTGACATAAGTACAACATATATATATATATATATATATATATATAAACGGAGTAAAAGGAGAATATATATGTATATATATATATATATATATATATATATATATATATATATATATCTAATCGCACGCCGCAGTCGTACGCATAGATCTCCAATAAACCCTACGTAAAATGTCTGTTGAAGGCGTAAACCGAATTGTGATTTGGACGTAGCCAAAATATCAAACGACCGAAATATAGAAAACTCCGACTTGTTTCAACTAATATTATTCAATCAATATTTTGCAGCTTTTAGTTTTAAATGTAAAATCTAATACGTCATGAAATTGAGAGATAATGTCCACTTGCATGTTTGTTTATAATTTATTTTGTATATATTTATTATTTTATTAATTTTACCACATTAAAATAATAATTCAAATTTAATAATGTTTATCTTATTATTTCACTTAAATTCTAGCAATAAATCTAAAGTGTAGTATATTAATTTGATATTATTACAATGTGAAACATTTTATAAATAGAAAGAAAGTATCAGCCTACTAAGAATCGTAACGCTTTACCATTAATTGACCATTCACACCACAAAATTGATTGACCATTGATCGTTGTCACCATTTTGAACAAACAAATTAACGCGAGCTAAGCTACGAAAAAACTAATTATTGGGTAAATTTTTAAGACTAATTTAAATGAAATAATATTGATGTTATTACATTATAAAGTCTAAAAACGGACTTTAAAGTATAAGACATTTATTAAGCATCAGTACAATGTATTAGTAAGCAGTCCTAACAACCATGGTTTACCATTAACCGTTGGCGTTGCTAACAACTGGATAAATAAAGAAATTAGAGTAATCCAAGCAACAAACCAACAGTTAATGAAATATATTAAAAACTATAGTTGACCTACGAATATGTTAAAGTATAATGTACAAAATAAGAATATATTCAAGTGATACGCTCATTTTATTATGATAATATTTTCTAAAATAAATAATTTGAATATTGTATTCAAATCTCACAAAATAACACAAAAACTAATTACGGACATATTCAAAAGTAAAGAAAATCTGACACAAAATTATAGACGTTTTTAAAATTCAGACAAACTATCATCGTATGTCGAACTCCAACATCCTCGCCTTTCCTCCAAGTGTGAAAATTCGCATTACCAAAAACAAGGGAATAGAGGCAATAAGGCTCAATACAACATACCACTAAACCTCCAGATAATAGAATAGAAGGTATAGATTGAGTCGTAAATCGGGTCGGTAAAACTACAAACTTCTCTTGAAAACTGCGAGATGTAGACATCTCAATGCGGACAAGAAACTTGTACACTCGTAGCTTGTCGTCAACAACTCACAGAAGTACAAACTTTTCAGATGAACCGCTCACGACAATGGACGTATGATTTTTTTACATGCTTGTATTGCTACGTTTATGAGGTAATTTAACTTACATATACTTCAAATTTTATGTTTTAGTACAAGTGCATTGTTTAAAACACTCATCGTAATATATTGGTAACGTCTATATTGGTAACGTTTTGAAGCTTTTGTTTATTCTGAAACAATTTGTTACATTATAAACTTGGAACTTAATTTCTCACCTCTAAGAGACATTAACAATTAAATTAACAATTTTTTAAATTAAGTTAGGTATGAATAATTGTTAATGTAACAAGCTATCTCAGTATATTACTAAATAAGAATTTAATTACTCTATAATTTACATTAAAATGTATTGATAAGTAATAACAACAATTTCGACAGTGTATATGAGCACCAATACCTTTCTAGATCAGGTTGGACAGGATGCAATTATAAGCCCACCTCTAAAATGCAAACATACCATGTAATATATGCATATTTATGATAATTTATGGACAGAAGAAAAGCTGATCATCATTTATCATTCACAGAATAACCTACAAATATTGTTTCCAATTTGTGGCTCCGTTGAAAGTCGAATAAATATAGAGAAAATTGCAAGAAAATTTAGAAAAATGTTCATTAATTTCATGTTTAGTAAGGCATCTTGACTTTGCAACAAACGTTGCAGAAGCAAAAGGCAAAGGGCACCTTTAGAAAAATTAATATCAGAGGTCATCTTGTATCGATAATTTTAGAAAGTCTTGTAATACCTAAAAAACCGACGACATTTACCATAAATTATAAATATTTATTATAACCAAGAACTTATCACCTTTATTGTTAGCAGTATGAAATTAAATCAATTTCCCTCCGTCTTTACACATAGGAAATCTTTTAATTTGAATGTATCCAAATTCAAGGCAATACAGAACTTTTTCTTGGCCAAAATTTACAAACTAAAATTTTAATAATATTACCATTATAGTGATTCATATCTTTAAAATTATTAAAAAAATTGTTCGATTTCCCAACCTTAACAAGAATATACCACTTATAAAATCATGAAAACAAATGGGCATAAAATATAGTATAAACAATAACGAATAAGACAGAAACGCATTTCGAATCAATATTACTCTAACTAGTGATCAGTCGTGAACCATCTAGTAACCCCATAACACCATTCCTGAAGCGGTCAATGGAGCAATATGTATGGTCAATGGAGTAATATAGTATGGAGATTAGACGCATCTCATAATATTTTGTTGGAAAATATGAGTGCGCGGAAGACAGATTAATGTTGTAGGATATTCGTTTGTGTTCAACAGACAGAAGTATACAGTGTCAATAAACTCACGATCAAAGCGTCATCAGTTTAATCATTAAAAAAAATATGTGATCACAGCAATTGGCAACTGAATTGGAGAGGAGAAGGAAATGAAAGAGGATAATACTCATACAATTTGTAGTACAAAAACCACTTTTATTATTTTCTCCAATAATGATATAAGTAACTTCATACGGAGACCAGATGACTGTGTTCATTTCAAGTATAGCACGAACTAGAGAGTCGCATAAAATAAAGTCAGGATACATTCGATATCATGAAAATAGTGGGAACATCATTGACAAATCGTAGCACCATGTGGACTTTCTGAGAGTTTTCATTAATGTGACTATGAAATGTATGACAATTATCCATATTTACATAGCGATCCCATACAGATGAAACCTTTTCGATATGGCAGATTAGTAGTATAACAAAAACAATGAAAACCTCAGTCGTTCGAGGGTTAGTGTTCCACACTTTCTTTTAAGACTCAGAGACGTCAGATAGTGTTGGCGTGAAAGTGAGAAAAAAGATAGGCGCTTCGGAAATGCGGTATTGCAGAAGAATACATGGAGTATCGTGGATCAAGTTTCATACTAATGCATCCATACTCCAAAAATTCGGTATCAAACAGCGTTTGTCGAATATTGTACAAATTCTCATAATGAAATTCTTCGGACACGTGTCACGGCATAGCAACTATAGTATTGAACGCCTTATAGTACAGATCAAAGTAGAAAGTACAAGACCTCTTGGAGTAGAACTGATGAGATAAATAGGTTAGGTCAACGCTGATGAGATCAGTAGATTAGGTAGCCATGGAGACATATCCTGTTTACTTCCTCGTGGGCCTACATCCATTCTTAACTGTGCACAAGGAAGATACGTAGGCGGGAGTATGTCATCATAGCATATTTTCTCACATTAAAATGTAGCTTATTTTTCAGATTTTATTGAAATACGGAGTGTATTACACATTCGAACAGCTCACTATTAGATTAGTTGTTACCATCTGAGAAGAGATTTAAATCATTGGCAAACATAGGGCAAAGAGCAATGCTGAAAAGTAGGGACAAGTCGTTTATAAAAAACAAAAGTGGACATAAATGATTACCTTGGCTGGATCCGGAGTGAGTAATACAATAAACATGGTTATTTTTATATTATGTGCATTAAAAATAGTAAAAACATTTATCAAACTTTAAAATTCGACTCTAAGATAAATCAATAGTATAATATGCATCCTACGACTGAATAGGAAGAATATTTAAAGCTGATAATGTATTTAAAACAAATAATTTTGTAAATAATTAATGATATTAACTCCTAGAAATTTTCTGAACCATTCCAATTCTTTTAAGTTTTTCATACCACACCAAAAATATACCCACATTTTATATTTACACTTAAAACCATTATCGAGCAACGTGAGTTAGGCCCGATGGTCCAAACATCGTAATTAAGTATTTCCGAACTCACGTTTAACAAACTTGGTACGCCTGCGTATTTCTGGATTCGCAATTCTATAAAAGAATACAAGAACTTTTAATTTTAGCAGAACGTTAAATTTTAGCAGTACGCAACGTGTTATAAATATACTTTTAAATATTCGGTTCTGAAGTTATCTAAATATACTTTTAGACATAAGGCGTAAGGCAGTAGATAAATTTAGAAAGTAAAGTGTGCACGTGCACACTTTACTTTTCAATATTTCTATGTTCCAAAATAAGGATGTGATGCAGATAAAAAAATCTAAAAATAACCTAATTTTTTTGGATACGAAATTAACATAAATGTACTGTACATTCTTCTCCTTCTTAGTCGTTACACACAGTAGATAGTACACATTACACTTTTGGGAGAGTGGTATCGATGCATTTGAGTGATGCCCAATATGTAAGCCGCCATTTCTCTCTACAGCTATTGTCCATGTACACTCGTGTAGTGAAACATCCATGCTTGCCACTTTGTCCTGTTCCATCAGGCGTTCAATACTATTGTTTTTACGCCGCGACACCAGTCCGAAGAATTTCATTATGTGAGTTTGTACAATATACGACAAACTCCGCCTGATACCGAGTTCAAAAAGTATGACTGCATTAGCACGAAACTCTGTTCACGATAGTTCATGCATTCTTCTGCAACGCCATATTTCCAGATGCTACTTTCTTTTTTTTCACTTGCACATCAATACTTATTGACGTCTCTGCGGCGTAGAGGAAAATGAGGAACACACATGCTCGAACGAGTCAGTTTTTCGTTGTTTTTGTCATGTTACTTTTCTTCCATATCTTCCTCCTCTAATATCCTATGTAAATATTCTTTTCACATCGATGAATTATCTAAGAAGCTTATTTTTTTATTTTCATATTGTTTAAAAAATAAGAATGAGAACGTACATTTTCATGAAGTTTCCTGAAAACATTTTATTATCAAATGAACTGAAAGTATAAAACTATAAATATTTCGATACTAATAGGAATAGTTGTGGAGTCCTATTTTTGGCACTTCAGTTTCTAACTACAAGAATAGTTACTGAGTTTAGTTTTCTGAATTTTTATACAGATTGTTGGTGGAAAATCTTAGCAGCAGACAGATAAGCGGGTTCTGAGATGAATTGTACAGATTCCACTGTTTTAATTTTTCTGGAACGTTTTGAATAATTATTTATAATTAATCACCAAAAAATTATCAGATATGTGAAAATACTCTAAATGCTTTGTTTTTTATATTGCTTTTATTTTTAACCCTCTAATGAAAAGTTACAGTTGTTTACGTGAATCTTTATTTGATGCCTTAATAATTTTTCAATAAGTTAAAATTAAGCTATTTTGTACGCAACGAATTTTCGTATTTATATTTTTCTAATGTTGTTTAACATTTTAATAAAAACATCCTAAACGGCAAATAGTGTTTGCCGATTCACAATTGCCCAAAACTTTGAACACAACCAACCAATAACTAGCTATTTATCTAATAAGAGTAATTTATTCAAAATGCTAATTATAGAAAAAATTGATAGGTTACTCGAAACAAAAATATATACGCCAATATTTTTAAAATTTAGCAAGAAAAAAACTAAAAACTTTTCCAGAACTAATTATGAGTTAGTATATTTTTTCCAAAACCACATTGACTTTCCGCCAAAGTTTCATATACATGTATAAAAGGTTAAAGGAATTAATTTTGTAATAGGAGACTTCTTACCAGAAAGGAATTATTTCAGAAAAGAAAATGCCAACAACGACATTTACTACGATGAAATTGTTTTCTATTTTCCAAATTTTGACAAATTTTCCGTCCTCGAAATAAAAAAAGGGAAACCTTCACTTAGTTTTCCGCCCACCCGTCTGTCAAAACACTTTTTCTTAATAAAGGCTTGAGATATTAAGTTAAAACTATAAATGCAAATCGAGGTCTGTGGCCTACGTTCCTGTAAAAATTTCAACTTTCTTGGGTCACGTAACAAATAAATATAGCTCTTTAAAGTGTATTTTGTTGTTATTTATACCGTCATCAAAACTTTTATGGTATTTCCGGTTGATCTAAAATGATAAAAATCGTGAAAAGCATAATGTGTGGTCTTATAACAAAAGTAAAGGGGGAAAATCTAAAAATCAAAGATATCTACTTCTATGTATGACCATTTTTTTTTAAGTATGCGCCTATAAAAATACGGTAGCAATGTATTTTTTATTATCAAACCTAAGATTACTTTCGATCGACTTACAATATTGAAAGTCGGCATAATAGGAGATCTTACAACAAAAGAAATGGGACAAGTCGAAAACCCATTATTTATAATTTAATATGGAGTTATGCATTTTTATTAGTTTGTTTTTACGCCTCTGAAAAATATAGTAGGCAATATATTTTTATATATATAGCTTTTTGAAAAATTATTATTTTTAAATAGTTTAATTGGAAATACTACTTTAAGTTGTTTCTTATTAATTGTTTAAGTTAATTGTGTCTTCTAAGTTGAAATTTTTATAAGTGTCTACAAGTATACAGAATTCTACTGATGTTTAATAGTATTTTTTTAATTAATTTCGCGTTTAATCATCGTACCACAAACATTGGTTATTTACTTCTCCGGTCAGTCTAAATGCCATTATACATTTCGATAAAATAAATTAAAATATTTAAAGAAAAAAACGCTTAAACAGAGGCCAGCTTAAATATAGAGATCAAATCTCAAGTGCTCTAGTTAGAGACCGTGGTTGGAAGTAAACTCGAAACCGGAAGAGGCATTAGTAATTGTGTGCGTGTTCTCATTAAATGCGTCGAAGCGTATGGTTGGAGATCGCGTATAGGGATATCGACCTTCCTTATTTTAGATTTGACACCGCGCTGGCTTCAAATTATAAAAATCCATGAAGTCCTTGATTGTTACTAGGACATCTGCTACCTATAATTTTCACGACAACCTTTTTTTGACAATTATATTCCGAGTCATGCCAGATTTCCTTAGCATTCACTAGTACCACGTAATATTTAACCAGTCCCAATACTGACAACTGAGTGACCTAAAACCGGAATATGAAAACGTACCTAGAATACACCAACATACCCAATTTCTGACTTCGATAGTTTTGGAACCAGTTTTAAATAAATCGGAGTAAAATAGAAATTGTAAATTTCAAGTATAATAGAAGTAAGAATGAGGGGCGGAAACCAACTGAAGGTACAGCATATTAATCAGCTGATGCATCATCATAGCCGATAATCACTAAATCTTTTTGTACACATAGACATACCCTTAAAATATAATACACTTATTCCAAAGAAAATATACATTTTACAATAGGTATAAAATTAACAACGTGTTTACTCCACATTGAAAATAAATTTTGAAAATATTTGATCATATTTAAGAGACTACAATATATTTGCTGCCGCAATTTTGAAATTAGGCTATAAATGTGAACCAAATTTTTTTTAGTGCAACATCTCTTCTGTTGGTAGACAATAAGCTAATAGCATTTAACGGACAGATGGTGATATGCTAACGCCATCTATAGGTCAGTTGACATAAATATTTCTATATTGGTAATTTGCGGTTCAAATTTCAAATCACGGACGATACTGTACATTATCTTTGTAATTAAAAAAAAATTAATATTAGTAAAGTTTACATCATATTATGTTAATAATAATCATAATTTTATAAAAAAATTATGACGAATAAATATTTAATTAAAGTACTTTTAAATAAACCATTTACAATGAAGACATCATTACGGACGTTCTTTGACAATACATAACCAAATAAGGTTATTGATATCTAAATATTCAGCAAGAAATATCTTTATTTCTTCAAAGGTACAGAGCTAATAGCTGAAAGTTAAGAAACATTATCTCAAGTTTTCCTCGAAAAAATCCCCTACCCCCATTTTATAAGCATCGTGCGCCATTTTCCAAGTACCGGCCGTCGCTTCGTGCAAATTGTTCCCCGTGGGCTAATATTTTTCACTTTCCCGCTTTTCGTTACTTATTTATTTAAATAATTTGTGCTACTTCGGAAAAGTTTATACTTCGATGACAAGTTAAGCTTGTAACCCGTGCCAGCCGGGACGTTCGCTTACTTGCCACGTCGCTTGTAATCACGAAATCTAAATAGGAAATTCGAAGTAATGCTGCACGATAAATAGTAATTATTATATTTCTCTTGTCAAAAAAGAGCAAAAGCTTTACTATATATCGACCTAAGCTTTCAAGCATTGTCTGCGAATAAAATAAATTACAAATGTGCGTCCTAAAAATGGCAGTTACTGTTACCATAACGAAAAAAAAATACAATAACATCAACACGTAAATTCGGAAAAGTAACGACCGGTAGCTTCAAGCAAATAATGATATGTTTAAACGTCTATCGCGAAAGAAAATTCGACCTTTTTTCACTCATCGTTGACATTTTCTCCATCGGTGTCCACGCGTGCACGAAAATATCCCAAGAGAGAACAACTTTAATTTTTCCACACAACCATATTTCCTTATAAACTTTACAAAATACCAATCAGAACTTCGCCGTCTCACCTACTTTTTAATATCATCTATGTATATCCGTGTTAACTTATACACATTCGTGTAAGTATGCTGATAGCTATATATACCAGCTATATACCTGTGTCACCTATAGCTGTGTGCCCGTATAGTTAATATATGTATGTATATATGCAAGCAATGTGTGCTGGAAACGGAAATAACAAAATATTACGGTGACTAGTTTTAAAGTAGAGGGGGGAAATGGGTAATCGGCGCGAGCGGGTAATGGGGGCCTGTTGGCTGTGATTTTTTGTTTAGTAAATAGCTAATTCATTAAATAGCTACGCAGTAAATAACTGAAGTTGGCTAATTTGTTTTTTTTTTATTATTTACGTTCGGTGATAGGAGAACGGCTATTGTAAGAATACAGTTTCAAATTACTACGGCTTCGGCTGGTTTTATTTACTATTCACATGTGGTGCAGAAGTTCACTTTTTATTGCAAATACACATTAGTTATAAGCTTAGTTGCAGCAAAAGAAAATGAAACCGACATTGGCAAGATCGTAAATAATAACGGCTCTACGGCGTAATCATGTAAATTATCTGTCAGTCTATTTTGCTATTACTTCTGAAATTTATACCAGTGTTGTTAAATGAAAGCTTCCTAGGAAAGCTTTAACTAAGTTGCAATTTAGCTCTTTAGAGAATAATTTACTTTATCTTTATAAGCCCCTGTTTTTCCAGTTAAATACGTTCAGCGCTGGCGTGTTGAATGAAACTTAGTTTGGATATATTTAGTAAAGTCGTAATATAATATTTACAATTGCATTTAAGAAAAGATAGTCTAGTTTAATCTTCTAATAGTAAGAATGATAGAAAAGCTAATATTTAGCACGCAAGGTCTGTTAGTGAACTTTGTCTTTTTTTGTTAAATATTAAACATACGTGCTTGAAAATTAAATAAATATTGTATCTCGAGTGCCAAGATCTAAAGAGCTAAATTGTAACTTAGTTAAAGCTTTCCGAAGAAGCTTTCATTTTACAACATTGGTATAAATAACAACTTTCTTTATTTTTATATTATTGATAGTCACTTTATATTTTATTTCTAAAACATTTTGGCGAATATAATATATTATAATTAACATACGTAATTAATAATATTATATAAAAAGAAATAAAGTAATTAATAATTATCTTAAATATATAAAGTAATTAATAATTAACATACGTAAAAATACTATGAAAATTTCCCCCACCGTTTCGCGCGAGTCTGACTACTGGAGATAAAAAGAAATAAAAATTTCTTTCTTCTTGTTTCGAGTATTTAACCGTTTCTTTTATTACGCACGTTTTATATTCCTAATTTTACTTTTATTTTATATTTCTGATTATATTAAATTTCGGTAAAATTTAAGACAAAGCTAGTATGCTCTTTAGTCACCCAGCTCGTATTGAGATCGAGTTAAAAAAATATTGAAATATATGGAGCATAAATATTGAGTTGAACTTATAGCTTGTTTAGTAAGAGCTTGAAAGCTCATAGTTGAATTTACAATATTTGTAATACTTGCAAGCTAAGTTTCATTCAGCAGGCCAGCGCTGAACGAACTTTATAATGATAAATTAATTTACTCTCTAAAGAGTTATATTGCAACTTAGTTAAAGCTTTCCTAGTAAGCTTTCATTTTGCAACACTGGTATAAATTTCAGATCCCAATGCGGGCTGGGTGACTTAAGAGTGTACTACCTTTGTCTTAAATTTTTCCGAAATTTACTAACTCTCACTTAAATAAATTTATATACTCCATAAATCGATCAATCGCGCTGATTAAAGTGTACTCAATTGTGCCACATGTCGTGTACTTGCAAATTAAAAAACGATTCATATTATTAATTATCTGGTATTATTTAACTCAATGCTGTACTGTATTTTAATATTCTTTATATGCCTTGCTTCTTTACTTTGTATTTTACTTGATTATATTAATAGTTAAAATTATAAATATCTCCATTTTAAATACCTCTAAATAAACACTTAAAAGGACGAATGAAAAGTGAAAATGTATTCAAAAATAAAGTTCTATTATACTGAAATTTTCATGACACTATTATTTTATTATCTTTGTTATTATTATACAAGAATTGTTTTACCCTCAGTCATATTCAGTTGATGTAAACTAATTTAATTCAATTCTCTATAAAACCGTATATTCTATATAAAATAGGAATAAACTAGTAATCATAATTTCCATTTCAAAACTCTAGAAAATTTTAAAATAGCAAATAGTATTTCAAGCAAAGAAAAGTTTCCCGCTAAATGTAGAAAGCGACGCTGTAATTATTAAATATTTGAGAGAAAAACGATTGCGGAAGCGGAAAGGAATGTTAAGTGAAATGGATAAGATGAAAAAGACAACAAATTAATAAATATGTGTTTTTTTCCAGAATAAAAAATCAAAGTTGAAATTTAATGGCATAAAATAAATAACAATACGTTGTGCCAAAAATTATTTGAATATATTACGCCAGCCGAATGAACCAAAAATTACTTGTATAGTGTCTGTATTGAAAAGTTTTCTTAACATATTGGTATCGGTTAAATTTAAGTAAGACCAAGGAGAATAAAAGTTCCAATTTAACTGGTAACTCACTAAATGAAATAAACTATCTTATTAATTTCATTTAAACAAGCTGATCTTTCCGGTACAACGATCTCAAAGCTTAACTTCCAAAAACCAAATCGATTAAAACTTATGTGTAACGTTAGATACAATGAATACATTTTAGTCTACGCAATTAACCGATTTATGAATTGACGTCATTTTCATATTTCAGTGTTTTTTTACTTGTGCAGTTTAAGTAGAAGTTTAATCATTCAGAGGTAAAAACAAACGTATTATTTCACGAATATTAAAAAAAACATGATACCAACGCCTACTTTCCTTTGTGGATAAATAGGTGGAAACTTGTTTGTATTTAGTGACTAAAATTATTGCATAATGACTAGCGCTTTCATCAACAATAACCGATACTTGCAAGTTGAAAATAGGAAAAACCGTCACAGTTAATTCAGTATGATAAACCTTGCCTGTTTATTGCAAGTTATTTAAGTTCAATATAATGTTTGTAAATGTAACCTATACTAATAGTACTTTAAGATACTTACAGCCTACTCATAACTGGTTATTTTGCAAAGAGTGACTGTTATTTGGAAGTCAGTGGAAACAAATTCCTACTGATTGGAGCAGAGGCCAGAAAAAAAAACGATACCAATTTGTATATAAATGAAATTGTGGGAAAAAGTTGGAGAATACAAAGTAGTTACCAAAAATGTGTCATAACGATGTAAAACAAGATGTTGTAAAAATAATATAAAGAAAAGCTTTGAAATTTTGTATTTAAAAAATGTTTATTATATCTAGTTTATTTAAATTATTGACCACGACCTAGGTTTCGTTTTATGACAAGATTTTCAGGCGGGCGATATGAAGAGATTGCCTGCCTCTTCAAATTGACCACCTGAACACAAAGAAACCTGGATCGTTTTAATGATGTAAATAAAGTCGATATAATATTACATCACGTGTTTTCATTTAGTTGTGAAGAAAAATTATAAATTTTTCCAAAATTAACGGCAATAAATTCAATTTTGTATTTAATTTCATGGGATTTCTATTTCTGATCATTAAAAGGCAATAATGTATCCGGCCGGATCGGACAAAAAGTTCTAAGATACTAAAACAATTTTTACTCCTATTTTGTTTTGGTATTCGTTTTCAACCTTATTCTAATACATAATCACTACTGAAATCTACAACATTCTCCAAATTTCAAACAAAAGGAAGATACCGCACTAATAGAAATCACTTTGTTGCTCACTTTCTAGATCTTCCGCCCTATCGAATATTTTGTCCTTGAAATGATTTTATAATGATCTAAACAAGTGATTATTGTTAGGCGAAAAGTGCGTAGAGGATGGTGGGTAAGTGACAAAATCCAGCCTGACTATATGATTTTGCTCCGCGTCTTCAAAGATATAGGTGATCGAGCGTTGTAATGAACAAACTTAATTCTGCATTATTTGCCACGCAGTTTTGTAGCAATTATATCTAACTGGGCATAATAATTGGCATTATTCATTGTAAGCCTACGTGGTAAAATGCTCCAATTGTTCCACCAACAGGCCATCATGTCCTTCATTCCGAAGTGGTTAAATTTAGACGTTGAAACTCCAGTCCAGTTCTGGTACCAAACCACTGACACTTACGAGAGGAATACCCATTTCTCGTTTCCAGTCATTGAATGTTTAAGCCATTTTTATTCACGTGTGATGTCAAACGACTCGTACAGATGTCAAACCCAGTTGCTTCTGTATTTTCATTCAGCTCGTGCAGAATCCACAACCTAAGTTCCCAAGTCTTTACCATTTCATCAAGGTACGATAAGATCATGCTTTTTGAGCATTAAAGTCGATCTGCTAAACACTGTTCTGCCTGCTGCTGATCCTATATAAGATTTGATTAATAACGTTGATATCCAATGATCACAGTCGTTTAAAGCGTAGAGCATCATCGAATTCCAGATTTTTCATATAGAAGCGATCAAGAAGATCGGGAAGTGATAGTAAAGAGGCCGTACCGTTTCCTATCGTTCGGTTAATTTTCGTTGCAACCGTAAGTGCAAAAGTTCCCAAACGGTACTCGTTAACAAGAAGCATTCGTAGTAATCCACGGAAATTTTTTTTTGATAAATTTGCCATCTCAACTATTTTAACATACTGATTTAACTCGCGAACTCATGCTGCTTATATATCACTTGAAAATTTTCAAACATTCATGCAACTTTTAGAATAATCATGAAAAAGTATCTCAAATCTTTCTGTTTACCCGATATTTTTACCATAAAGAAAGAAAATGCCGGAGGTATCACAACATTTACGTTCTATCGGAAGCAGAACCATGGAGTTTGCTTTTCATTCCGCAATACTAAATTGGTATTTCACTATAAGGAAGTTTCGAGAGTGCGAACAATAAAAGAATAGTAACATATGTACCTCACCCGTTAAAATCATTGATTTATTTGAAATTTCAAAAATACGCAAAATTATTTATGTTTTATTTATTTATTTTATTTGTTTATTTTATTAAGTGCTAATATATTTCATTAAACATAATGAAACATACTTTAAAACCAATCACTGTGTGGTGACACAGGTACTCGAATTCTAATTTGCTGTTTTTCCTGATTAAATAAGAACTGAAAATATATTGTCTACTTTATTTTATTTATTTATTTTATTAAGTACTAATATATTTCATTAAACATAATGAAACATACTTTAAAAGCAATCACTGTGTGGTGACACAGGTACTCGAAACTTAATACGGGAAATTCTAATTTGCTGTTTTTCCTGATTAAATAAGAATTGAAAATATATTGTCTACTTTATTTTATTTGTTTATTTTATTAAGTACTAATATATTTCATTAAACATAATGAAACATACTTTAAAACCAATGACTGTGTGGTGACACAGGTACTCAAAACTTAATATGGGAAATTCTAATTTGTTGCTTTTCCTGATTAAATAAGAAATGAAAATATAAAATAAAGTAGACAATCTGCTTTATATTTCTGAACAACATTCAAAAATATTTGGATCCCTAATCAATCTTGTTAGTTTTCATATTTTCATCTGTCCGTCTGTATTTCGTAGGAATGTAAACTCACTTCTAATCAAGATGAATTTTAACGTTTATAGAAGACAATATTACAAGCGGATATGTCAAAAATAATAAACAATATTTTGCCATATTATTTTATGTTATTTCACAACTATAATAATTAAAAATCTTAATAATCTTAATAACATTTATAAAAATTTTGTAAGAAAATCATTGAATAAATTATATAATTATATTATACACAAAGAATTAAAATTATGATGTCGTTCCAAAAGGGGTAACACAAAGAACGATGGGAAGATTTATGATGCTCATATCTACCCTAAAGCGTATCTTCGGCGAAGTCATCGGGACGAAAGTAACCTTTTTCTTTGGTAATTTGAATTACAGAGTAGCAAAATTAAGATTGCAAAGAGGTTTTGCGACAATAGATGAAGTCCCTCATCTGAATGACTAAAACGCGGAACTCACTGAATAAAAGCTAATTTACCAACTCTTGTTGCCAGTTATAACTAAGCAAAACCTATTGGGAGGAGCTAAGAAAAATCTAAGTCCAAATCTGGGCATAATTAGGCTGACGGTGATAATTAACTAAATGGATGGTGGATCATTGGCTTTTTTCTGTTGGTCGATTTTCCTAGCTTGGTTGAAGGACTGTTCGATCAGCGTGATTGATGAATCAACACTCAATCGTATACCGTATTATTAAAGTATATATCTTATAAAACATTTTGATAACTTTGAAATTTCGCATTGCCATATTTCTCATAACCATGCCAACACTTCAAATGTGGTTCTATAAAAAAAACATTGCGGCCGTAGTTTCGTACCCTGAATAAATTATTCCTTCTTTATTTAATTATCATCAGATTAAACCTTAGATTTTATGTTAATATTGATCTATAAAGCATTATGTCAATCAAAAATTAGACTAGGAATTTTAATGAACACCATTATTGTCACATGTTTATCTAGAAAATATTTACTTTGACATCCAAATAATAAGAGTCCAGATTCGTCCAAGGAGAAGGCAATTTAAAACAAAATTTTGTACTGAACTATTAAACTCGCCATAATTAAGTTTCTACTACACGTCAAAATTATTTTTTTTTTGATTTAACCAATAATAAGCGAATAAATACGCAATTAAATAAAAAATTCTGTATTAATATAAAGGAGCAAACAGCGATAACGAAGGGCTTTAGCCTATTGCCAATCAATGTTTTTCACTGATTACATAAAGACCTTTGCTTTGGTGATTCTAGATCTTTATTTGACTGTATTCTACTTTATGTCATAAATGAAAAAATGGTTCTTTTTCGAAGATCCAAATGATATTAATTGGATTATTATCAATACGGAATAACTTTAAGTCACCTAAATAGCTGTAGTATCTTTTGTTTCATTTCACAAACCTCCATTATGCAGCTATTTTTATAACGATATATCTTTCAATTGAAATTTATTACTAGGTGTTTACAAAATGCATTCTGCAATAACAAAGTATATTATCGTTCATGTGATAGTAAAGCCCATTTTTTCGTTTCTCTGGCTTTGACTTTTTTTGCAGTAAGATATATACTTAAGAAAATTTAACGATAACATTTGCATTCTTTATATTCTATAAACAAATGATAAAATATGTTTGGGAAATCATTGATGTACACAAGAAAATATACTACAATGTATATGGTAAAGAATTAAGTTATTAAAATGGCAATTAAAAACAGAAAAAGACGTGATATTCAAATACAAAATTACATTGAGGTTGTTCTCAAATACATTGAGGTTGTTCTCAAATAAGATGTAATTAAATAATCCTCATCATCACTAGGAAAACAAAATCAGCAAGAAATCGAATTAAATAGTATACCGCAATGAAGATAATACCATTAATAAATTAAGTTTTTAAACCTTGATGTTATTATAAAATATCGTTCTCGTAATTAAATTAAAACTACTGTAGAATTAATTTCTTACTTTTCTCTTACAAAGCTACTATTACTATAGAAGATCTATAAGAGAAAAGAAAAATGTGATTCTATTCTATAGTAGTAAAAGAGCTTTTGTCACTGAAAGTAAAGAATCGAATTCCACAGTTCTACCGCTCGTTGAAAGTGGGAAAGCAAAACGTCACCCGGTTTAAGCTGTCTGCATGCAGATACTCCCATTTCTACTCCAATCGCTAGTTACGGGGTTAATTTAATTTTTTTACTACTATTAAATTGACTACTGTACTTTATTGCAGAGGTCAAATCTCTTATAGAATAGTAATAATAATAACTGAATAGTTAAATGACTCATTTGTATAAACTTTTTTAACTATAATTTTAAGAATAAAGAAAGTAACTATATATGGAATGTATTTCTTTCTATTAAACTTTTTTTAAAAAGACTTAAACTGGACATAAAACCAAATAATTTGTTCTATTAGATACATCTATCTTTAATGATATGAAATATTGTTTTTTGTAATTTCAAATACTTTGTAGTGCGCTCTCTTAATTGAAATGCAAAACAAATTCGCAAATAACAAAGATAAATCTTTCGCGGGGACAGGATCCACAACATCATAGGGTCATTGCGTCTGTTTTAATATTGTTTCCTTCACGGCCATTCTCCCCTACGTCTACGAAACGTACATAGCCTTACACCGTAGGTTTCTACGTACTGACGTTATACGTTAAACGAGCACATTTTCAACACACATAAAGGCAAAGCGCCCGACTTGCCTTGGTACGCTACGTTCCTTTGTTGTAACCTATTATAATACATATTTTGGCGTTTCTTAAAAGTGTGTTGGTTACGAACCAACAGCCCATAAAAGGAGTAGTGAATGCGAGTCCAAATAGATGTCGATTGAATACGAAAAATCACGTGACGTTATATACTGAATAAAATCACAACAGTTGATTTGTATAAGCGTATAGGCTCAATGGAACATGACCACTTGTTTCGTGCCTTTTTTCGGGTTAATGCTCGGATTCCGCTATTACCGCTATACGTACACATAAATGATTAGGCAGCAAACAGAATAAATGTTTGAGTAATAAAAAGTCAAACTTTTAACAATTCTAAGTACGGCAACATGAAACATCGAGTGGTTATACCATTACTAATTAAATGAACTATGTGCGAACACTTACCTGACATATTTTCTACCACAAAACAATAAATAATTTAAACAATCAACACACACATTAACACTACAAAATACTAATAGAAGAAAAAATAAATTAAATAGTTTATGAACACTTCACAAACAAACACATGCTTTATTTTTTTAATTCCTTGTCCTCGCGCTCCTGTTTATCATCTGCCTCCATGCGACATTACCGGCTTCCGGCACATGGTTTTAAAACAAAAAGAAACAACAAGAAAATTCGCCTAAATTATAAGTTAGAAACTAACTAAATAATGTGTATGTGTTTTTGTAACATTTTCTTCTCATTTTTTTTCAAAAGTTGTTTATTATCTGAACAAAGTAGTAAATAAGACCGCAACACGACAACACGACAATACCGAAACTTAGGAACGAACCATCGGCTGCGCGCGACTGGCTAGTTCGGAGTTGTTCGTTTTGAGAGTTGTAGCGTCGGTTGTGGGGTCCGGCGGGGTCCTCTCGCGGTGTGGGGGGCTATGTAGCAGGTGTCCCGGCCGCAGAGGGCCGTGCGGGCGCGGCGGCGGGCGGCTGGCGAGTGACAGCCGCGCCGCACCGGGCGACGGCGCGCGCACGCCCGGGCGCGCTTCTCCCCCTGCGGAGGTAGGGGGACTTTTGGGGTGCTATCTTTTTTCTTTTTATTTTTTTGAATTTTTTTGCTTTTTCTATTGTTATAACTTTAGTTTTTGGCTTGTCTCAGTTGAATTTTGCGAATTGAACACTAGTGGATCCAACAACGTTCACATGCAATTTTATTATTTAAATCCGACAATTACATTCTTTGAATATATAGAATTTTCATTACACTACGATATTATTACTATCATTATACCATGATACGGCGGAACGAATATTTTTGAAAAAAAATAGACAGAATATAATAAAACCATGAATGCTGCTCTCAAAAGCTACACTTCTTTTACTGTGGTGGAAGAAACACATAATTTCTGAAGCGTATACGATCCCAATATCCATATAGGAGTATATTGCAAATCCATTTCAAATTGATTAAATAATCATTAAAATAAATTATAGTTTAATTATCGTTATTATAAATGAAAAGAAAAAATAAGCAACAATTCAAATTAATTAATCATAAACCACCAAGCAACTTTAAAACCGCATTGTTTAAAGGAACAAAAGAAGCAGAGAAAAATCAAGATTGGATGTCCATTGCAACACCGCGCTTGTCACTAAGTAAGCGAAAAAGAAATGAGCACTGCACGATATTCGTTTGGCAGCCAGGCTGCCAATATAAACTGTCATTTCCTCTCTCATTTAAAAATTAATTGCATAAAATGCACAGACAAAGATATTACCAACATAATTATTTAATAGTTTTAAAAATAATGCACTATCAAAATTAATTCCTATCTGAGTCGAAGGTAAATACAGTTGACCAAATTATAAAACCTAAAGGAAACAGGGAAGGTCTAGTTTACTGAATGGAAATAATACGCAATTGAGCAATGATCAGATAAATCAAAGTGACCAATATTAAAAAGTCTACATATTCGCAGCAATTGGTACCTATAAGGCTATGCAAAATAGTAAACGTTCAGACTAAAATCACAAGATTATTTACTCCGACGCGACTTCATTCATGTGGAATTCGGTATAAGAAAAGAAATTAGGAATTGTTTTGTTTATTTTTATTTTTTTTCTCCCAGAACTATGAGCATAAAGTTTACTAAAAATACTGATAAGTGGTTTTGACAGTAAGATACTATCATTCTTTATGTACAGAATTCACTCTTACAATTTTATTATTTCAACGGATTTCCCCTCACTTTGTTGCTGCGATTTTCCTTTAGAGTTAAAAAATTATTAATCATCCCGAGTTAGTTATAATACAACAAGTTATCCAGGCATGCATAAGTCTCGATCGTTGAACTGTTTACAGCTATGTTAAGAATATATCTAATATAAAACTATCTTAGCACTCACTTTGGAAAATAAAACCAATAAATGTTCCCAACAAAAAACATTTTGAGACCGTGAAACATACACAAAACCCCTACATGGCCATTTATATTGAATTACACATTTCGGCACCTGATTTGTAAAAGTATTTTAGGTATAGAAAAACGTTTGTGTGTGTATATATATATATATATATATATATATATATATAAATATATATATATATATATAAATATATATATATATATATATATATATATATACCAGCTATTCGCGAGCTATTACGGACAGCACTTTCAATTTTAAAAAAGTCTATAGCGTCCACAAAATGGTTTTAAACAACATACAGATAAAAGTTTGTAAAATTAATCTATGGGAATAAAACTTGAATGATATTGAACGTTGAAAAGTTTTAAACGTTGAACAAAAAATAAGACCACCCGAAGTTATCTTCAAAATAAGTGCCGCATCTGTACCAACAGAATAAAACCTCACAAGTGTAAGATTTGCTAAGAACGATTTGGAGTTGCTGTACTGAAGCAGTCAAACCAGTGAAAATACCGTGATTTTTTCCTGTCAATGAGTAAAAATTAATTACATCACGGGATCAGCAAAACTCATGGTATCCATTTTTATTCACTAAAATAAAAATTCGGGAAGTACCAGGGAAAATAAGAAAAATATATTGATGATCTGAGCGTATATAGATATGTGTGTATATATATATATATATATATATATATATATATATATATATATATAATATATTATATATACAACATAAATTTAACTTCTTTTTAATGCTGTACTGCTACATTCTTTATTACTACACTAACTCCTCACATTTCAAAACATTAAGTGGCAAAAAAATATTCGCTATTAACCGACAACTAAGTACCCATGAACGAAATATAGTCAAATATTTAATTGGGTCAATCTAGGAGAAGAAAAACTGCAAAACCACTGCCAGTACTCTATCAAATCCACGATCTAATATTATTGACCTATTTGAACATATACACTATATTGCAGCGCAGTTAAAATTATGACCACGTAACTTAAGTTTGAACGACTTCCCAAAACCCCTGTTAAAAGATAGCAAGCATGCGGACCTAAGCCAGATAAGTATTGGCGAAAGCTCTCATAATATGCTCCGGCTGCACAGAGGACGACGTTTAGATTCCACCACAAGTTGTTATAGTCAACTCAGCAACAGTTATAGAACTAACTTCTGTAAGAGTGGACGTTCCACGAAATGTTATTTATGTGCCTGAGCCGCAAAACTTAGGGATCACCTAGATCCTGACATCATTCACCTTAATACATCTACTTTTTAATCTTCTGAAAAACGCTACGAAAGTCAATCCCTGTTCGTACTTTTAAACTTTATAAATTTATGAAATTAGAATAGTTTATTTTGACATCAAGTGATTTTACCATATTTATGATCAATAGAAATTGGCACCCATCATAATTTGCAGATTCATTGCCTTCTTAGTACTTACTAAGTAATCCTAATGATTAATATAGCCTGAAATTCTAATTTTCAAACTTGATTAATGCCTTTTACTATATACCTAAAACCCTCTCACTCTACATGTACACCAGCATAATACTTTTCCTGAATGCGAGGTACTCTTTTGTATTTTGCAACAAATATATTCAGAACGCATCGTCAAAAGACGTCTAAAAAGTGTTCTTCCTATCCTTATTTCCTACTCTCTTAACATGCTTCTATTTCAACATTCCACAATAACAAATATTTTTTAAAAATTGCTACCACGGCAAAAAGTCTGACAAAAGACAATTACGATGTTTGCATTGTTTTTTAATCATTTTATGGAAAATTAATAATTTTTCACACTTCTTTATATTTATATCCTGCTTTCCACAAAAGTATTGAAAACTTTTATACGCCAATTATGAACAAGAATTCTTTATTTTAAGTGCGTGTCGCAAGTCATGGTCATCCATTCTACCCTCGTTTACCATCTCTGCTCTACCAGATCAGCAATACTCACGATATTCATTTTTATTCACTACATTTTCAAAGACCGATCAATTACAGACAAAAAAATTAAATTTCGGAGAATTCCACAGCTTCCTGATGAAGACCTAAAATTCTTTTAATGACTTTACGAAAACTAATATATTCACTGTAATCTCTACGAAGTAGCTGTTTGGAGGGCATATTTATATGAAACAATAAAAAAATATTTTCCATGCACGTCAAATATGTCTCAAAAACCTTCATTAACTTCGTTGTTAACAATTTTCACTACATCAAAGAAAAATCTGGCTCCAGAAAAACCAACAACACCTCGTTTTGTCCAACTTAAACCATTAACGACGAAGCTCTTATTCGTTTACAAGCAAATACGATATTAATAATCCGCCGTTAATTATGGTGAGGGATACTACAATTGCGGGGATAACTCCATCGCATTCATAAGAATATACGTACGAATTAAAATGTAAAATAAATATTAAAAGCCCAAAATGGCTCTCGAACAAAAAAACAATATTTCGCCCTTTAAATACTGCCATATCTGTTTATTTAAACCGTACCGGCGTCTTCGTGCTGCCGAGTTAATTATTTTTGCTTTCAATTACGGACCATGAATCGGCGGCGGGAATTGAATGGAAGCGTTTTGTTGAGGGAAATGGAATACGGGGGGGGGGAGAATGTTTAGGAGCTCAGCGTTAACAATACGAAAAGAAAGATGGTAGATAGATACATACGCATACAAATATAATACATATTAAAACGTATTGTAATACTTTTCAAGTATATTCTTAGCTCCGTATCTTGCAACGCCTGAAAGCTATTTCTTTTCAAACTTGAGTTGATCATTTTTAAGAAATGTAATGTTTCTTATTTTTTGTTTCGTACATTGTGAGTCGTAACACTTCACGTTTATATACATATTTTACATATTTACAATACATATTTAAAAGCAATAACATACATATATTTACATAACAAAATTCATATTTACATGCAGTAGTCTAAAAGACACCTTTGTGGAGTACAAAGATGTATTTTAGACTAATGCATATAAATACGTTTAGTACATTCACATTTGGTAGTTTAGGACATTCATACTATGTGTTTGATTTATGTGACTTATATCTTATCAATAAATCGAGTCCTTTCCGAAAAAAAATTATATACCTGTTATAATTAGCTAAATTAAAAAAATTAAGAATCAGTCATCTATTCAGTTATCTTCAAAGGTTTTCTTTCCATTATTTTAGCATTTAACGTATTAATCATCTAGATACAATTTCAGATCGCATCGTTTTTCACTGCCAACAATATAGAACACTTGTTACATGTGCTAGTTGCGTATTGTGTTCAATAAATCGAGTGTTTTTAGATTCGAGTTAAACCTGTTTCTGATTATCGTACCAATCAATCCAAGACCTTGTGAAATATGGAAATGAGTCCAGGATTCGCTGGAATTAATAATGTAAGTTTTCTAATAATGTCCTAGTTCATACTAGCACTCATTTGCCTATCTACAACTAAATAAAACTACGTGATGTAGTATTACATCTACTTTATTTGAATTATTAATCACGACCGAAGGTTTCGTTAAATGACAACATCATACTGGAGATGTTGTCGCATAATGAAACCTAGGTCATGGTTAATAATTTAAATAAAGTAGATATATTCAAATGATTAATCACGGCCTAGGTTTCGTTGAATGACGACATCCTCCTGAAGATGTTGTCATATAACGACACCTAGGTCATGGTTAATAATTTAAATAAAGTAGATATATTTAAATTATGAACCACGACCTAGCTTTCGTTGAATGACAACATCATCCTAAATATGTTGTCATATAACGAAACCTAGATCATGGTTAATAATTTAAATAAAGTAGATGTAATAGTACATCACGTAGTTTCATTTAGTTTTGAATAAAAATTCAGAGATTTAAAGCCAAATATATTTGATAAATAGTTTTCAGATTCGCATTATTTTTCAATTTAAACTGGATTCTTCTTATTACTCTAAATTCACAAGTTTTCCGTTCACAGTGACGTGTCAGCTTGCTAAATAAGCTACACTTTTATATAGCTAGCCGCTAGCTATATAAAATTGTAGCTTATACAGATATTGCATATTTCGTTTCCATAATTGTTATTAAATATACTATCGAAAATATAAATTTATCAAACCCGACAACAATACAACTCCAATGACGCACGAAACACGATTTGGTTGACTTTGTGATGCAAATTACGTTCATACATCCAAGCGGCAGCAACCTATCGAAAACCTATCGCATTCGCATGACCGATGCTGTATCTAGCCAGGGGGGTACCGCCTTCCGTGAGTACCATGGTCAGCCTCCCGGCCAACTCGTATAATTCGCATCGAATATTTCTCCCGATCAACTTCGATTTTGACTGTAATTTGTAATCTGTTTATCCGCAATGGTCTACGAATAGTGTGTCATGTTTGAAATTATTGATTTTTGGAAATTTCTTATAATCATGTGGCATAGATTATACCTAATTATATTGAATATTTATATAAACTAGTGGAGCTAGGGTCCTTTGTATGCTGTGTATGCATGTTTGAAATTATTAATTTTTGGTATGGTATCAGGTATGTGAAATTTCTTGTAATCATGTGTCATAGATATAATCAGGTATATGATATTTCTTATAATCATGTGGCATAGATATAATCAGGTATATGACATTTCTCATAATCATGTGGCATAGATATAATCAGGTATATGATTATATTAAATATTTATATAAACTAGTGGTCGCCTAGTGGTAATTTATAGAATTTTTAAGTTTGCACGTTTCTTAAAATTCATTCAGTCAATCTGATATTTTAAAATTCTTTGGCGACAATCTTTACTGCGTGCGACTTTTCGACTACAGACTATTAAGGGTTTGACATTGACAGTATATTAACGTAAACAATGAATCTTTTAATGTATTCGTAATATATAATTTAGTGCAATTTTAACATGTTATTTATAAATTTCAACTTTCTGCACTCCTGCTCCATATAAACTTTAACTATGCCAAATCTCACACTCCCCCGTGCGCGCAATATGCTTAAAAAGGGCTACAAAGTTTTCTCTTCACATATTAATATATAGATACCCAAACTATAATCATAACTTCGGATATCAATAATACAAAATAATCAAATTATTTTCATTTGTCGACGCTTTTTTTTATTTTTAGGAAGTTTGATTCGCAGAAAGCTAGTGATTCGTTTGTACTAATATAATAAAACTAAATAAGCTATTAGCTAATAACTATTAAAAGGAGTAAACAATTGCTGTCAAATTCATCATGCTTATATTTCAAGCATTACTGTACATAGTACCATACGATTGTGCTTACGTAGTTAACCAATATTGGGAATGCATATTGAGATATTTATTACTCTATCACGCCTAATCATCTGAACATATTTTCAGTGACTTAATATAACTATAATTCATAATTTATGTGACTTAATATAGACATGGTTCATAGTTTATTTGTGTGACATAGTTCATAATTTATGTTAGTGACTTAATATAGACATAGTTCATAATTTATGTGACTAAATATAGACATAGTTCATTATTTATGTGACTTAATATGCACATAGTTCATAATTTATGTGACTTAATATAGACATAGTTCATAATTTATGTGACTTAATATAGACATAGTTCATAGTTTATGTGAGTGACATAGTTCATACTTTATGTTAGTGACTTAATATACACATAGTTCATAATTTATGTGACTTAATATACACATAGTTCATAATTTATGTGACTTAATATACACATAGTTCATAATTTATGTGTGTGACATAGTTCATAATTTATGTTAGTGACTTAATATAGAAATAGTTCATAATTTATGTTAATATATGGACTATATTTTAATACGACAAATTTCATAATTCCTCTTTGATGAAAATGGACGTCCTCCAGTCAACAGCAAAAATTTCATAATACAAAGTGTCCCAACTCGTGTTTAATGCAATTCAATGGTTCGCGTGTCTCGAAATACTAAAAACAAATTAATATATTTTATTGTAAAAAAGTGTTACAACAGTCTAATTGAATTTGGATAAGAATCGAATCTCTCCACCTTAAGCAAAAATCCTCTTCACGTCGACACTCTGCGATAAGATGATGTTTTAAATTACCAAAACAAAATCAATTCAGCTATAAAAACCTGTCAATAACTGTGGAACTCACTCTACGAGGGTTCCGTACACATTTAGGCAATTTAGGGATTTATAAACGTCAAATGGTACGTAATATTCTTATTAAACTATTTACAAAATTTTAATTGCTTAAAATGAAAATATATCGCCTATTATATATTTAACAGGCCCATATTTAAACAATATTTTTTTGTGATATAACTACAAATTAACAATTTATGGATTTTTTTCTCCGCTTGTGCTCCGAGACCTTGCTTCTTGCCAAATTTCATGATTCTATGTAAACGGGAAGTTTTGATTTATTTGCGAGTGTCAAAATATGCTGCATAAATAGCCGTATTTTTTTTATTGCATTGACTTAGAAATTCGTTTTTTTACAGATGTAAAAGACCGCAGGCCTAAGTATTTGATACTAATTTGAACTTGATGTCTCCACGCATTCCTAGGAAAAATAGTCTTGTCAGACGGACAACGGAGTGATCCTATTATGGTTCCTTCTTTTCTTTTAAGATACGGAACCATAAAAAATGCTATGTGCTTATTAATGTTACACGTACACAACATTTTACAAAGATCGATTAAACCATTCAAGCGTGGAAGCGAGACAAACAGATAAACGAATTCATTTTCACATTTATAATATTAAATGAATGCGATCAAAAAATATGAATACGCGAACTGAATAAATTAAAAGTGTACATTACACATTAACCAATCTTTCTTAACTATTTCTAAGTTTTTAGAGTTCCGCACTCGAAGAGTCCGACCAGAACCAAATTGTGTGAACGTAGACTACGTCTATCTACTATGAGGATGGATAGACCACGTTGACATAATCTGGTCCGTCCGTCTGTCCTTATTAGAATCTTCCAATATTTAAACAAAATAAGATCATAACTTGATATTAAAATGATTAATTTCTCAATCCAAAACTATAATTATTACATTCAAATTTAAAAAAAAACAGATAGTTAAAAATTAAAACACTACTGCGTGAATTGATTGAACAGAAAACAAAAAACAAAGGATTGCAGACTTATAATTAAGGATACTAATAGCAGACTGCTGTCAATTTTCAAGCATTATTTATAGTACTCATCGTAGAAAAATTAATGTTTCTTTAATAAAATTTGTAGCGCAGATGGGAAATCTGTCTACTAGCAGACTGATTCAAATTGTAACTCATTATACATCGTACTTTAAGCGGATAATTTTTATTAAATAAATTTCCATAGCTGTCAGGGGTTATAATTAAATTCAGGAAAGACAGGAATTTTAATTTAAATATTTATTATTAACATCATAGTAACTTTTATACTTAGTGTTTTGCCTGTATCATACGGAGATTCAGAACAAGATATTTATTTTCATCCATTCATATCATTTTTCTCGTTTCTATCCTGTCGTAAATTTTCTGGGATCCTTTAATTGGCTTTGTTATATATATATATATATATATATATATATATATATATATATATATATATATATATATATATATATATATATATTATCTCTGATATATAGCTATAGCCCTGATATAATGGGTTCGGTTATTTGTATATTTTTTCAAATATTAAATTCAAATATCACACGCATCGTTTTAATTTTGTTACCATGTCATATTTCTCGTGATGATAATTTTACAGTACCTTATTCATAAAAATCATTCAGGCCGTTTCGTCACTACGAAGGTATAAAGAAACAGACATCGTTATGATGAATCTCAAATATACAACACTAGTTTTTGTGTAAACGTATAATAACTTGAAATTATAATTTAAGGTGGCAAATACATAAAGGACTGGAAAAAATGACGGACGGGTACAGTTGAATAGCGGGCAAATCTGTTTTTTTTTATTTCTCAGTTCGTTTTATATTCTGATCAATTTTACGTTCATATGTTTAATTTCTCTATCACTTATAATAATATTTTGAGGGATGCTAGAAAAGATTTTTCTACGTATCGTTGAACAGAGCAAAAATCTGTCCTTTTAATTAGTTTTTCGATCGATTTTTACTCTCTCTGTTTCACGCACAACTGTTTACTTTCTTCATAAAATTCCAATTACAGCTTGAACTTGGTGACCCTTTCATTATTACGCTATTTAGCCAATTTAGAAATTCAGCATGAACATATGTTAAAGAGTAATTAAGAAAAACATGAAGCTATTGTACTTACAAACGTTGAAATACATCTAGGCACACAAAACTTATTGGAACGAAATTAAAAAAAAAATCCTATTCATCTTAAGTACGGATAGAACTCGTACGTTCGTAGTGATGGGCTTTGTACATACTTACGTACATACGTACATTAAGTAACGTACGTACGAACGTGCATACATAAACATTTAAGGGTACATAGTAGTTCTTGTAAACATCTTATAACTATTGATATTATTTTACACCAAGTAAATATATTGCCCAGTATATCTTATACGATTATACGATTTAGAATTACCACTGCAGTTTTTGGAAAGATTTAGGTAAAAAATTTATAACCCTTGTTTTTAGGGTACCGTACCTCAGAAGAAAAAAGGAATCTTTATATAATCACTTCGTTATCCATCTGTCGGTATGTCAAAACGGTTATTCTCAAGAATACGTGGAGGCATCACATTGAGGTTAATATCAATAGGTCTATTATCCCTCGGAGCTGTAAGAAAATCAAGCTTCTAAGTCAGCGCAATCATGAACCTTAGATATAGGCCATTTATGTCGCATATTTTGACACTCTCAAATGTGTCAGAACCTATAAGGTACTTTCCGTTGACCTAGAGCCTTGAAATTTGGCAGGAAGCAAGATCTTACAGCACAAGTAAAGAAAAAATTTTGTTAATTTGTAATTAAATCATATAATTTTTTCTTATTATGCAGCTGTGAAAGATATAGTGAACAATATATTTTCGTTCTAACAAATTGAAATTTCGTAAACAGTTTAATAAGAATATTACGTACCATTAATTTTTTGTAAATAGCTAAATATGTATTAAACCGACGTAGTCGAGTTCCACTCGCGCTTGACAGGTTTTTTATTTTTCGTAATGTTGTCTGACGAATTTCGCAGATGGACACTTTTGTCATATTATTTTGTACAAAATTCTGAAGAAAAATAGTTTTACTATCCCCACAGCTCGTTCCTTCAATTGTAGGATATATGCAAGGCAACAAATTAAGAAAAGAACTTCGTGTTTACTGCCACAAAGCTTTCAAATAAACTTTTTTGAGTGTCAAGTTTTCAGACATATGTGAATTAACATACTTTATCTTCAAGACCATTTTAAGTTTCGATGTCAAAGAATTTCTGAAACAGCATGAGAGACAATCACTCCAATGAAGAAATGAGTGATCTCTCAAGGGTTCTATGTTTACACATCGATATACGAAACCATAGTTATGCTATAAACGTTCATGATTATGTAACATCTTTATGCCTGGTCTTCAGTATCGGAATGTTACAAAGATTTGTCATTTTCATAATTCTTTTTCAAGAATTTGTAAGTCTTACTAAAGCAATACGATTTACTGCTAGAACTGTCAGTTTTAAGTATTTGTAATTTAACACAAAAAATTATATCATAAAAGTTTGTATTATTAATTCGATAAATGTGTATAGAGGAAATTCAATTCCGGTACTATATACCTCTAGGTCGAATTTTACCTGGATTACATTTAATACTTTACTAAATAAAGAATAAAAATATAGAATAAAATTAATTGACTAACATTTCAAAAAAATAATCAACTAGGCGTTTAAATTTAGTGAGCCCATATTTAATTATATTATGAAACTTCCTAGATTTTACTGGATATATTGTATGAGATATGACAAGTTTACTAATTTAATTTTGGTCTTTGTTATCACATATATGTAAAGTGTATCTAAACTATATATATACATATATATATATATATATATATATATATATATATATATATATATATATATATATATGACAATAAGTTAGATTCACACAATTATATATCTTATTTTTCATAAAATAACATTAAAAACATAACAAAAAAATAATCTCCTTTAACAGTCTTTAGTCAGGCACATCATGGCTAATTTACATTAATAAACTTCACTACTACATAAAACAAATGCAATAAATTGTTAATTAACCTGTAAATAATAAATTCAACTTATTTGGATGAATGAACTGGTTACGTTTTTTTATTATACGTACGTAAACTTTCAAAGGCTGAAAATCCGCATAAAAGCGCACATATATGGGTGCAGTTGAACACAAGTACGAAACGTACTATCGTTATGGCCAGAGTTGCCTGAGTTAAAAAATGGACATTATTAATAGAATGAGACTGAAAAATGTAACTTTAAGTTAATAACATATCATTCAGCGACCTGTCTGACAACTAAATATAATTAATTCGGTTTATCTGAATGAACTGAGGGATTACGCTTTTTATAATTCACACATGATGAATGAACGGATTTTATAATTCGCACATAAAAGCGCAAAGCTATCGACGCAATTGAACACGCGTAAGATACGTTTTATCATTTTGGCGAGATTTGCCTGTGTTAAAAAATTACAATATTATAAATAGAATGGAACTGAAAAATTTTACTTTAAGTTTGGTAATATGTCATTCAGCGACCTCTCTGACAACTAAATAGTATTAATTCGGTTTATCTGAATGACTGAACAGATTATGTTTTTTATAATTCGCACATGATCATGCAAACCCTGCAATATCGCTTAAAAACGCACAGTTATGGGCACGCGTGCGATATGTACTAGCTATGCGACCAGAGTTGCTTTTGTTAAAAAATATCAATATCATGAATAGAAAAAGAACGAAAAATGTAACTTGCTTGTCACAAATAAGCTGATACTCAGCTGACAGCCAGCTGAGTAGTGTAATGTAAATAGTGTATTTCATAAAAGTCTTGTGCGAGTGTGTGCTGTTTTACGCGTTTTCGTCATTTGAGTAATTTATTAAACAGAAATTATTTAACATTACGGACGATGTAATATATAAACGTGTTTTCGAATTGATATTTAGGGGAATGATGCCCAAGAGCAATATCTATAATATGAAAAGTATCGTTTTTAAAATGAAAATTATTTTCTCTAAATATTGTTATATGAGTGACTTATCATTGGGTAACTGCGCCCAGTATGTAAGGATACAGGCACTTGCTTATAAATCATCTTAACTTTTACCCGACTTTCTTATATTCTTCATCCCCATTTGTGATCAAGATTCTTTTATCTGAAGCCGATAGATCTACTATATGTCCTACAATAGGTCATTCGCCATTTTCAAGAATCATGAAACCTCTTTGGAAAACGTGAAAATCGCAATAGGTGTCAGGACATAAGTAAATAAAGGTAAATGTTTAGTAGTATATAATATCTTCGGTATTCACCTTATAGCTTTTTATGTAACCCCAGCGGAGTGTCATTGGACAACATAGTTTTAATGTTATTTTTCTATTGCGCACCAATGTATAACCAAAATGACAAAAGATAGACTCAATGTACTGTTACTACTACAACAAGAGGAGATATATATTTATTTATTTGTATATACGGGGAAAAATAAATACAAACCTCTACGAATTAACAATTCTTAAATTTCATAGCAGATAGACTATCTTAACGTTGATACATGAAGACCCTATTCTGCTTTAAGTGTTTAGTTCTATGCATATAAATTAAAGAATGGAATCTAATGTTACAGATTATATTATAAGCATAAATTCAAATTGGTGAAAACGACAGTGAGACACGAAATAAAAGTAAAATCTAAAAAAATAATCTTAACAATAATTGTGTAACGTAAACAGTAATTAACAAAAAAATAGGAGGATTAAAAATGATTATTAATTAATCGGTTCATATTTACATATTATGTAAATTGTCGGAGTCCTAATTTCAGATCAGAGCTAACGTTGAAATTGCGACCGATTGAAGTGAAGCCAACATCATAAGATCAAAATAACACACTTATCTGTCATCGGTGCTTGAACAGTACCGTAACAATATTCCTGCAATTAATTTATTATATTATATTTCTATAGTCGCATCAAGAGCATTAGATATTTCACAATAAAGTTATTTTCAAATTCTACTTAGTTTCAAGACAATAATTGCTTAAATGTTGAGATTCACCAGCTCATTTTGCATTTTAAGTCAACCTTATATAGATTTGAACAACACTTTCTAAGTAGCAAAAACTACATTACATGATTTGGAAAAACATAGCAACTTTTGATAGTTTTGAATTCCTTATTTAAGAAAAAAAATAAAACTAAAGTATTATTTATTTTATTTATTAACTGTTATGTATAGTACATATTGCAGACTTATTGCTACATGAGCAATCTCTTCCAGTCAACCATAACAATTTGTATTGAAATTTATATGGTAGACTGTAAAAGATTTTACAATGAAAATTCTTTAAAGCATATTATACGAAAACAATTTTTTTTTAAAATACAAATGTAAAGTAAAACAAAAAACTATTGACATGATTTGGAATAGCAAAGACAGGAAAGGACAAGGACACAAAGGAAAAGGTTTCAGGAGAGGCAGGACTTTTTCACTCGATCTTTGAAAATATTTAAAGACGCGATTTTCCTGATGTCAGGATCCAGGTGATTCCAAATTTTCGCTGCTTGGACAGTGAAGGATTTTTCGTAAGTGGTAGAGGTGTGTTTGGGAATAAGTAGGGTGAGTAAACTTTCAGTTCATAGCCCAAGGCCGTGAGCTGACAAATCTTTAAATTTATAAAAAATATTGGTGTCATTGTTGTGTCTTTCATTTTTATGTTCTGGTTTTGTAACTCTTTATATTTATAAAAAGATACTAAAAGTGATATAGAGATTCGCTTAAATAACTTATTACATTTCAGATATTTCATTCATATTTTAAGACAATAACATGTCTAAGACTATTCGAAAAGTAATTGAATTTTATACATACCTATTGCAATAAGTCAAGAGACATTGAAAATACACTTCATCCTGTATTACGATTAAAAGTAAATCATAATTAACCTGTAAAAAGAGAACATTAAAATAGAAAGAAACAAAAGAAAAAAAATTAAAATGGAAAATTACTTTTCTTCCTCTCTTACTAACTAAAATGTAAATTACTATATATAAAAACAGCAGAACCACAAAAATCAAAACGCCACTCGATATCTCATATTGACACTTAATTTTTCTTTATTTCTGTTGAAAGAGCAGTGGGTGGTGAAGATGAATATCATTTTAAACTGACAAACTTCGGGTACACAACGTACATAACATTTCACTACGTTTTTAAGATATTAAAAACTCTAAACATCCGTGACTACTAGTCACATTACGAAGGATCACCTTTGGAAGAAATACAATATGAAGATAAATATTATTTTAACTTTCTAGAAAAAATATAAAGATAAAAAAACCAATACCTGCAACTGCTATGAAATCAAATATGAAGGCTAATATTCTTTTAATGTACTCCTTGTATCAATAGAATTAGCATTCAAGAGAAAACGTGCATAAAATCTCAATACATTTTCAATACATTGAAAACTCCCAAAGAATCTGACAGTAGCGGGTACTGCCGGATCTGGCCTAAAAATCTGCAAATATAAGAACTGTGGTTAATTAACTCCTGTCGCTGAAACTGTTAAATTTTTACTAAAAGATCTTTAGGAAATCAAATAATTCCAAACATTGACCTGATCTAATGATCTCCGTCTATTAACTGTAGAAAGGACATGAAAATAAACATTATTTAACATAGTTTGCCTGTCCCTAGAACTACCAAATGTAATAAATTTAAATATTTCAAAAGTTGTCTATTACTCGATCTAACCTAAACACCTACAGCTGTCTTATTCTGTCCGACGAAACTAATTACTTAGGATAATCAAATGAGATATTAAAACTAATTTTATCATAGATTGAGAAGAATAATATAATAGAAGTGGCAGATTTAAATCACAGATTGAAAAGAATAATACAATAGAAGTGGCAGATTTAAATCACAGATTGAAGAGAATAATATAATAGAAGTGGCAGATTTAAATCATAGATTGAAAAGAATAATATAATAGAAGTGGCAGATTTAAATCATAGATTGAGAAGAATAATATAATAGAAGTGGCAGATTTAAATCACAGATTGAAAAGAATAATATAATAGAAGTGGCAGATTTAAATCATATATTGAAAAGAATAATATAATAGAAGTGGCAGATTTAAATCACAGATTGAAGAGAATAATATAATAGAAGTGGCAGATTTAAATCATAGATTGAAAAGAATAATATAATAGAAGTGGCAGATTTAAATCATAGATTGAAAAGAATAATATAATAGAAGTGGCAGATTTAAATCACAGATTGAAAAGAATAATATAATAGAAGTGGCAGATTTAAATCACAGATTGAAAAGAATAATATAATAGAAGTGGCAGATTTAAATCACAGATTGAAAAGAATAATATAATAGAAGTGGCAGATTTAAATCACAGATTGAAGAGAATAATATAATAGAAGTGGCAGATTTAAATCATAGATTGAAAAGAATAATATAATAGAAGTGGCAGATTTAAATCACAGATTGAAAAGAATAATATAATAGAAGTGGCAGATTTAAATCACAGATTGAAGAGAATAATATAATAGAAGTGGCAGATTTAAATCATAGATTGAAAAGAATAATATAATAGAAGTGGCAGATTTAAATCATAGATTGAAAAGAATAATATAATAGAAGTGGCAGATTTAAATCATATATTGAAAAGAATAATATAATAGAAGTGGCAGATTTAAATCACAGATTGAAAAGAATAATATAATAGAAGTGGCAGATTTAAATCATATATTGAAAAGAATAATATAATAGAAGTGGCAGATTTAAATCATAGATTGAAGAGAATAATATAATAGAAGTGGCAGATTTAAATCATATATTGAAAAGAATAATATAATAGAAGTGGCAGATTTCAATCATAGATTGGAAAGAATAATATAATAGAAGTGGCAGACTTAAATCACAGATTTAAAAGAATAATATAAAAGAAGTGGCAGATTTAAATCATAGATTGAAAAGAATAATATAATAGAAGTGGCAGATTTAAATCACAGATTGAAAAGAATAATATAATAGAAGTGGCAGATTTAAATCACAGATTGAAAAGAATAATATAATAGAAGTGGCAGATTTAAATCATAGATTGAGAAGAATAATATAATAGAAGTGGCAGATTTACATCACAGATTTAAAAGAATAATATAATAGAAGTAGCAGATTTAAATCACAGATTGAAAAGAATAATATAATAGAAGTGGCAGATTTAAATCACAGATTGAAAAGAATAATATAATAGAAGTGGCAGATTTAAATCATAGATTGAGAAGAATAATATAATAGAAGTGACAGATTTAAATCACAGATTGAAAAGAATAATATAATAGAAGTGGCAGATTTAAATCATAGATTGAGAAGAATAATATAATAGAAGTGGCAGATTTAAATCACAGATTGAAAAGAATAATATAATAGAAGTGGCAGATTTAAATCATATATTGAAAAGAATAATATAATAGAAGTGGCAGATTTAAATCACAGATTGAAGAGAATAATATAATAGAAGTGGCAGATTTAAATCATAGATTGAAAAGAATAATATAATAGAAGTGGCAGATTTAAATCATAGATTGAAAAGAATAATATAATAGAAGTGGCAGATTTAAATCACAGATTGAAAAGAATAATATAATAGAAGTGGCAGATTTAAATCATAGATTGAAAAGAATAATATAATAGAAGTGGCAGATTTAAATCATATATTGAAAAGAATAATATAATAGAAGTGGCAGATTTAAATCATAGATTGAAGAGAATAATATAATAGAAGTGGCAGATTTAAATCATATATTGAAAAGAATAATATAATAGAAGTGGCAGATTTCAATCATAGATTGGAAAGAATAATATAATAGAAGTGGCAGACTTAAATCACAGATTTAAAAGAATAATATAAAAGAAGTGGCAGATTTAAATCATAGATTGAAAAGAATAATATAATAGAAGTGGCAGATTTAAATCACAGATTGAAAAGAATAATATAATAGAAGTGGCAGATTTAAGTCACAGATTGAAAAGAATAATATAATAGAAGTGGCAGATTTAAATCATAGATTGAGAAGAATAATATAATAGAAGTGGCAGATTTAAATCATAGATTGAAAAGAATAATATAATAGAAGTGGCAGATTTAAATCACAGATTGAAAAGAATAATATAATAGAAGTGGCAGATTTAAGTCACAGATTGAAAAGAATAATATAATAGAAGTGGCAGATTTAAATCATAGATTGAGAAGAATAATATAATAGAAGTGGCAGATTTACATCACAGATTGAAAAGAATAATATAATAGAAGTAGCAGATTTAAATCACAGATTGAAAAGAATAATATAATAGAAGTGGCAGATTTAAATCACAGATTGAAAAGAATAATATAATAGAAGTGGCAGATTTAAATCACAGATTGAAAAGAATAATATAATAGAAGTGGCAGATTTAAATCACAGATTGAAAAGAATAATATAATAGAAGTGGCAGATTTAAATCACAGATTGAAAAGAATAATATAATAGAAGTGGCAGATTTAAATCATAGATTGAGAAGAATAATATAATAGAAGTGGCAGATTTAAATCACAGATTGAAAAGAATAATATAATAGAAGTGGCAGATTTAAATCATATATTGAAAAGAATAATTTAATAGAAGTGCGGGATTTAAATCACAGATTGAAGAGAATAATATAATAGAAGTGGCAGATTTAAATCATAGATTGAAAAGAATAATATAATAGAAGTGGCAGATTTAAATCATAGATTGAAAATAATAATATAATAGAAGTTGCAGATTTAAATCATAGATTGAAAAGAATAATATAATAGAAGTGGCAGATTTAAATCACAGATTGAACAGATTGAAAGGAGTACATTAAAAATATTTATGAAAAAATTATCAGGGGTCATAATCAAAGTAGGACACCAAAATATTATTTTTGCAATTTTGTCTATTTTTGTGCTCATTTTAAGAGACATCACATGAGAATTACTGACCCAATTTTTTATTTCATCAGAATTAGTTCGCTCGACCAGGAAGTATGGGAATTTAATATTTTCAAAAATTAATTTATATTGCGTTAGTATATCGAAGTGCGTCGACGCGTAGTAATTACAAAAAGATACTTTATGTATTTCAATAGATGGGGCAATACTGTATTTTAAATCACGCGATGATTTTTTTCATTAGGATTTTCATAGACAAAATTAGCATGACCAAAAGGGAAATATGGAATTTGCGTGAGGCGTAGATATGAATGAAACAATATGAATACACTCAAACGCATGAGGGTAGATATCATTTTCGGTCGTCTGTTGCACATATAATAAAATTATAGAATTAGTCTTTCTGTATATTAAAGGTATTTACGAAAAAATATTAAGGGAAACGTGACAAAAATACCAGAACATAAATATATTGTTTTTCAAAACTATCTCTCTCTGTTTATCTGTGAGTCTGTTAAACTAGAAATCCCTTTTATCTGTTCTTACATCATACGTGAAGAGTTAAAGTGAATTCGCTAAAGTTTTCACTTGTGGAGATGTTGAGTTAGGGAGTAACAGATAGGTTTTAAGTTAAGAGGTAACAGATAGGTTATGGTATCAGATAGGCTTTGTAAAATGGGTATATTTAACATATACCCATTTTACAAAGCGCGCATACTTAGAAAAGTTTATTTTTATAATTATTACATTAGATGATATTACGTGAATTGGTATTATAGTTACAGTTACGTGAATTGTTTTCCAAAGGTCCACGTAAACAAAGTCGCAGACACAGTTAGTATTAAATAAATATCTCATTTCATCGGACAAGTAACGATATAAACAGACATATTATGTTATATTAATTAATCAATTACCATACGTAAAATCAACAAACAACAGGCTTTTGCTTACGTTTCCGCGCTAATCGCATTCCGTCCGTAAATTTAAAAACGACCGAAAAGCTAACTCGCTCCGGCAGGCTTTGTTCAAATAAATATTTTTTTGCGCATCGCAAATGTCCTAACGCTGAAACATTCATACGATCCCAGCTAAACGTCAGCGAACGGCGTCTAGCGTAGATACGATCCGCGGAGAGAGTAAATCCGGCTTGTACATACCCCTCTACATAACTACACAAACATAGGCGGGCTCTACATATAAATACATTCGCCAAATATGTATTCGGTCGTATAAGCAGGGCATGCAATTGAACTTCTTACGCGTTACATTAAATATTCACTCCTCTATTGCGAATTCGGCTTGTCCCTCGTCTGCTTCATAATCTTTATCCACTCGCGTCGACCGGGCTGAGGATGTGATCAGCGCGGCCTTTGGCTGTTTAGATATCCGTCATAAGCGGCGGTAATTAACAAGCGCTCATTTCGCGTCCCTTCTGTCTAATCTAGTAGCCCCGGGTCGCGGACGCTAATATTATCAACTTTGTAAACTCTAAAGGGTGCGATCGTTAGCTGTCGGAGTGCAAAGGGTTTTGGGGCTAGCTACGCTTTTAAGCTTTGGATAATGAATCGTTTTTCCCATAAATTTTGAAATGAGTTGAGGAAACAATACTTGAATTAAATTTTTATGGCTTCCTAAACAATATTAGGTGTTGAATGTATAAATTCACTTAAATATTAACCAATCAAAGATATTGCGTTAAAAGTAATTTTGCTTTACAATTTCATAATTTTAATAAAGGGGAAACTATTGCGAAATAATAATCTCGCAATATGGAAAAGAATGTAAATAAAATGATGGAAATTCCGCTTTCTGAATAGAACCTGCTTAAGCACTACATAAAACTTTATTGCCTTAGAAAAAAACTTTTTAATATTTATATGGGCATTAAATCATGTGTACGAGTCAAAAGCACAAATAATTTTTTTTTTAATTTTTACTGATTTTAATAAGGGTTCGGATTCTTTCTGATTTGTCATTATTTCAAAAAATATTTAAAAGGAAAAAGTAAGTATTTTTTTTATTATTTCCAATTAATAACAAATTTCTGTCATTTACTCCAATGTCAATCATGATCAAGTAATCAGTTCATTACCGTAGTTCAAAATGCCAAAAAAATAGGAAATCAAAAAACTTTTTTCTTTAAAACAACTCAATCTTTTTCCATACTATTTTTAGTGATATTCATAATTTGCTTCATTTTGTAACCTAGATGTTTATTAAAATTAAAAGTAAGTTAAATCCCAGTGTGTGAAGCCCGTAAACTCATAACCGCTATCTAAACATCACTCCCAAATTCAAATTCCTAATTGCGAACTCAGATTCGGGTACCATTTCCTGCACGTGCTTAACAGCTAACACAAAGTTTAATAGCCCAAAACGGTGATGGAAGATGAAATTGAAAATTTCATTAAGACCGGGGCGTATGAGAGTATGCGCGCTCAAAGCATTTTACGAGAGAGTTGTCTGCAGTTTATTGGAGACATCAATCACTTATCATTTTATTAAGGTTGATACTTCAACTTAATTCCAATAAAGAGGAAAAAACAACTAATACACATTCTCGATATTGGGGGATGTTATGCAGATAGGATAAGGGCAAAAAAATTATTGTGTGAAAATTATTTATCCGCCCTTATTCAAATTGAAAACAACGCGTTTTTTTATTAACTACATGCTCACAATACTAATTGAAGAAAAGTGCAAAGTGGAATAAAAAAATGTTAAATAACATTTACAAAACCACGGAAAAGAAAATAATTTTACAAATTGCAGAATATATCCTAATAAGCGCACTAGTTTCATTATCCTAGTTAGTTTTTTTTTAACGAACTTTGCGAACAATCTAAAAGTTCAATTTTTTTGACAATTTTTTAAAAAAGTTCATAGTTACAGTGAAACAAACAAAACATTTTTGGCTAATAACCTCCTCTTATTTATTGACTTAAATATCCATAACGTTTCAACGAGATATTACACTACGATAGCACCATCTATCGGTGGATTTGCAAAGGTATTATACTCATTGAAATTAACTTTGCAATTTTAATTATAAAATCCAAATGACGCTGTTTGTTATTTGTACCCAATTTTTTTTTCGTCTAATATTCTGAAAGAAATGTTAATTTTGAATATTTATTATAAATAACTTAACTGTTTCTTTGCAGCAATAGAACCATATATTTTCTTAACTTGTCTGAACAACAGCCTTCCATCGGTTGTTCAGACAAGTCAATAAAATTGCATTCATCTTAATTGAATATTACGTTTTCATAACGTTTCGATAGTAACAAAATGCTCACCAAATTCCCCGCTCAATAAAGCCTTTTTAAAACAAAATTGCGATGCGACCTTCCGCATATCCAACACTGAAATATTAAAATATAAATTTCAAAAAACGAACACCATATACAGGCCGACAACATACAATTGCTCTCATATACATAAGTATACATATACAAATACAGAAACCATTTCTAGACAGGCCAAATACATTCGCCCATAAGAAAAGCCTATGCAACTGAACTTCTTACTCGTTCCATTAAATATTCACTTCTCTATTGCGAATTCGGCGGTCCCTCGTCTACATCATAATCTTTATCCGCTCGCATCGACCGGGTGGAGGATGAGATCTGCGCTGGGTTTGGCTTTTTAGATGTCCGTCATAAGCGGCCGCAATTAACCAGCGCTAGTTTTCCTTCTATTTTATATAACTTAGTAGCCCCCGTTCGCGGACACTACCATATTTACAAATTGTAAACGTTACGTCATGTTAATACTTTTTGATAACGAAACTTTTATCAGTATCCTATTAATATATATTATACAAATTATACCAAGTATATATGCAAGGAGGTAATTCTCTTTTCTCTTTAATTTAAAAAGGATTTTGTATACAAGTATATACACAGGAAGGTAATTCTTTTTTCCCTTTAATTTAAAAAGGTTTTGTATACAAGTATATATACAAGAAGGTAATTCTCTTTTCTCTTTAATTTAAAAAGGTTTTGCATACAAGTATATATACAAGGAGGTAATTCTCTTTTTCATTTAATTTAAAAAGGTTTTATATACAAGTATAGTTACAAGAAGATAATTCTCTTTTCTCTTTAATTTAAAAACGTTTTGTATACAAGTATATTTACAAGAAGGTAAGTCTCTCTTCTCTTTAATTTAAAAAGGTTTTGTAAAAATTACTAAAGTCATTCCAATTTTTTAAAACTCATGATAAGAGATAAGGTGTTCCAATCCATTTTTACACCTTTAATCCGTTAAAGAACTGGTCATCTCAAAAGAGATGTTCATAATATTGCCATTTTGAGGAAGAAAGAAAGTTACCATCTATTTTAAATTAACTGAGTTAAGGCAATATCTCAGTGTATAATTCAAAATTTAATCAAACGGGATTGACAATTTTTTGTCTTGATCAACTAAATTACGAAAAAAAAATAAAAAAGATGTTCGTTTTGGCTTAGCTCGCGTAGCATACGGTTTTGAGTCCAACTTTACCCTTGTAAAATCATTTTCTACTATAAAATTTTGTTAACTGTTCCTGAAATGAGACTTAATTTTGTGTGTCTGCCATGTTATACATTTTCGGCTAACATAGTTTGTACAATATGTTGATATGACGGACGGAAACATTATTTTTATGTTTTATTCCTATATGTGAATAAACTTTTCATATTTTTTAAAAAAAATTTTACGGTGGTGAGAAAATGTACTAATTGATTCTTCACATATAGAGAAGAGATAATAGAAAAATTGGAAAAAAATTGGCCCTGACATACCCGTATACGATAGTAAATTTATGATATAAATATTTTTAATTGTTATTAGATAGAGAATCAAACAATGATAGAACATCACTTGAAATAGTATGGACAATAACAGAGTATTAATTAAAATAACATCGAACAATAACAGAACATCATTTGAAAGAGAATCAAACGGTAATACAATATGAATTGAAATAGTTATTAACAGTGATAGAAAATCAATTATAATAGCATCTACAGTTATAGAATATCAATTGAAACAGCATCTAACAATGAAAGAAAACCAACTGTAATAACATCAAACAATGATAAAACATCAGATGATATAATATTGAACAGTGATAGAAAATCAATTGAAATAGTTTCAAACAATAATAAAACATCAGTTGATGTAAAATTTATCAGTAATTTAATATCAATGGAAATAATATAAACAGCGATAAAATATCAACTGATATAATATCGAACAGGAACAGAATATCAATCGAAACACCATCTAACAATGACAAAAAACCAATTGTAATAACATCAAACAATGATAAAACATCAGTTGATATAATATTGATCAGTGATAGAATATCAATTGAAATAGTTTCAAACAATAATAATACATCAATTGAAATAATATAAACAGTGATAAAATTTCAACTGATATAATATCGAAAAGTAACAGAATATCAATCGAAACAGCATCTAACAATGACAGAAAACCAATTGTAATAACATCAAACAATGATAAAACATCAGTTGATATAATATTGATCAGTGATAGAATATCAATTGAAATAGTTTCAAACAATAATAATACATCAATTGAAATAATATAAACAGTGATAAAATTTCAACTGATATAATATCGAAAAGTAACAGAATATCAATCGAAACAGCATCTGACAATGACAGAAAACCAATTGTAATAACATCAAACAATGATAAAACATCAGTTGATATAATATTGAACAGTGATAGAACATCAATTGAAACAGTTTCAAACAACAATAAAACATCAATTGAAATAATATCGAACAGTGATAGAAAATCAATTGAAATAATATAAACAGTGATAAAATTTCAACTGATATAATATCGAGCAGTAACAGAATATCAATTGAAATAATTTGTACAAGACAGAACATCAATTTTAGAAATAATTTATAGACGGTGAACATTTATATCAAAACGAGATATAAAGTGATTTGTAATTAAAACTTACGTAAAATCTGGTCATACTCGTTTACCATTTAGGTAAACTAGTCGTATCTACAAGTGAAAGAACTAAATGCACTCGCAAAGCCTGGCATGGATTAAGCGCCCCTATACGATTTTCTCATACAAGTACGCCCCCTTGACAGTTCGAAATGAAACATGCTTTTGTGAGTGCCGTCAAAGGGTACGTAATTACTCTCTACACGTCACAGATGAATTTAACAGATATTCAATTTTATTCGCGTTACAAATGCACCCTACAGCTTACATAAATATCTCTAATACACAATGATTAGAATCATATTACATAGACTATTAATGTGGATCACGTTTAATGTAATTTATTTATAAGTGGTAAAAGACTAGAAAAATATTAAGAAATATATTTACAAGATAAAAGGTGAACAATGCATTACGAAATGGGACAAAAAAACGTGTTTTTTTAATGCATGGTTCACTTTTTGGGCGTCGATAACAATGAGTTCTAATACACAATTATTAGAATCATATTATATAGACTATTAATGTGGATCACGTTTAATGTAATTTATTTATTAGTGGTAAAAGACTAGAAAAATATTAAGAAATATATTTACAAGGGAAAGGGTGAACAATGCATTACGAAATGCGTTAAAAAAACGTATTTTTAATGCATGGTTCACTTTTTGGGCGTCGATAACAATGAGTTTGCTTCAAAATAAGAACACAGAAGGAATACCAAAAAGGAAACAAATGCGAAGCAAATGAAAGATCTAAGAAAAAACCGTGAAAAATATTCAAAAGGGAGATAAGCTATTAGATAAAAAGAAAACTGAATGGAAAGAGAAACATTGAACCTTTCATTAAAGGATTTACAATATTTAAAAGATAAGGTAGCTATGAAAATAGTGTACAGTATAGGGAAACCCCATACCAGCACATCAACATGCTCACGTATAAATTACACCACAAGCAAAGTGACAACTTAGTGATATATATATATATATATATATATATATATATATATATATATATATATATATATATATATATATATATATATATATATATATTCCCGACTTCTAACCCATTTATGAAATAAAGCTTTTCAAAAGACCAATTAAGTTTTGGAATTAAAAATTTGGCATATGACCTTTTTGAACAATGCGAATAGGTTGAGTGTCCCTAAAATTTATTGCACTACAATGTTATAGGAGCTTTCGAAAAATAAAACGCCAGAATGTGACGTTAATTATGCTACTAAAATTGAAACTATGAAATTTATATGGCCACCGAAAGAACATTTTTCACCAACTTCAAGACGATTGCACTTTTTCATTTAGTCAAGTACTAATGGACTCGAATTTGCACTCTTCCGTATAATGCACATGCACTTTTCTACAAAATCGGATAATAATGGAATCGGATTTGCACTTTTCCATTTAATACACATGCACTTTTCTGCATAATTGGGTAATAATGGAATCGACTTTGCACTTTTCGATATAATATACATGCACTTTTCGATATAATGCACATACACTTTTCCATATGATCAGGTACTAATGAAATCGCTTTTGTACTTTTCCATCTAATTCACAAGCTCTTTTCCTTATAATTAGGTATTATTGAAACTGATTTTACACTGTACATATAATTCACTTTTTATTATAATCAGCTACTAATGGTATCGCATGCACATTTCCATATAATTAAGTACCAATGGACTCAATTTTACACTTTTCTATATATTTGACATGCATTTTTCTTTAGAATCAGGTAATAATGGAATCGATTTTGCACGGTTTTTTACAAGATCTTACATACACACTTCATGGTGTGGATTTATGTGAAACCAATTGCAGTATTGGATTTTTTTTTCATTTGAGTTGCGTTAATATGCAATAAGAATTAAATAACAACTTTATGATTATAACTTCTAGACAAAGCAATGATGCCATAGACATCAATAATTCACAGATACAACAAACATGAATATTCCCAGCTACCTAGTGAATTTCGATTCATAATTGAATATAGTTGCATTTTATATTAGCAGAAAAAGGCTAAGGTTAAAAGATATTGAAACTAATCTTAAATTGAATTTAAAAGATTCTTTAAAAAGACAGGTGTATATACGTGACTACAAATGTACGAGACTTAACGATATTTTGCTTCAAAAAATGAAAGTGTTGAAGAAAATGTTATTTATGTTTTGAAAATTATACTAGCATCTAATATGTAATAATACTATGTAAAAATTAGTTAGTAATTGTTAATACATATCGCATTATTAAATATATATAAATAGGTGCAATTAAGTATAATATTCTAATTATAATTTAAGTACTTTTACATAATACCAAAATACTGCAATTTAGATATACTTTCCATCGGTATCCCATCGGCTTCCCGCAACTGATGGAGACAACTAAATACAACATGCTTTAATAGACATATTAAGTCTTAAGTGATATAAATAATAACAAGGCACCTCTTTATTACTTGCGCTTAAAAATCGTTATTTAAACTTTTTATACGGTTAAAAATTGTTAGTAAAACTTTTAGAAATCTTGGAATTTCCTTATATTACTTATATATCTCATAGTTAAATGCTTCAGATTAAAGAAACAGACATATATATAATGCCACTGTATATATCTACGTACTGTTATTTTTGTGTTGTTTTACTTTTTTAAATATCACTAAACTTTTATGTATTTATTGCTCAAATAAAAAAGTTTTCATAAATTTGCTTACTCGCCTTTTAATAATTACCGCTTCATCATTACCAATTACCATAAAGAAATTCTACATTCTTCCAATATTCATTTTCCTTCTGTAATTTCTAACGCTTAAGTCGAAATGAATCCATTCGTTTGCAATGGAAACGTGACATATAAAACTAGTTAGATTTTATAGTTTTAAATTAAATCTCCTAGATGTGAAACTATTTGTAGCAAATTTCATGTCATATTTGCGAATTCAGAGTCGAGACTCTAACGAAGAATGACGTTTATTAAATAAAACGTCAGTGCTAACGTTCAGAAATATACTACCAAGACTAAAATGCAGTATGAGTGGCATAAATTGTAGAGTTTTAAAACTGATAATAAATTCGTGCATATATATATATATATATATATATATATATATATATATATATACGTAAATGTGTTTCTGCTGGTGACTTTTCAAAATAAAATAGAATAATTTCGCACCTAAGCCCCTTAATTCTCTGTTCCATTACTGATTTCTTTTTTATTAAATCTGGTGTTTTAATAACGTTAAGTAGCATTAAATAAACCTATCGTATAAATACCAACGTATAAAAACCAACCTATCGTAAAATAAATCGTATAAAAACCAGTAAAATCGACTTTCCTACTAACAAATTCCAAGAATGCTAAAAGTATCAGGTAATAAATTATTATAAATAAAACGACCTTATTTTATAATCATTACAAAACCTCATTTTGAAATTTTCCCTTCTTGACCTTCACCTGACCTATCTTAAAATAAACTTATTGTATAAAACCAATAAAATCAACTTTCCTACAATACATCCCAAGAATGCTTGAAGAGGCAGGTAATAAATTATTATAAATAAACCTTACTTTATAATCATTACGAAACCTCATTTTGAACGCGAAATATGAAACCGACCATCCCCTTCGTTTACAATAACAAAACCTTGAAGCAACAACCCTCAAACCGGAAGCCGCAATGCAAATGACGCTTTCGAAATTTCAAATCCAAATTGCAAAGTCCCGCCAGAGCCCGGCGTTTTACAAGTACGTAATAACTAAAAGAAAATTTAACAGCCCGAGCGGGTGAGATGAAATTGAAAATTTTACTGAAAACGGCGCGTGTGATAACTGCTCGTGCTTGGATAAAGTCCCGTACTCGAGACGCCGCCTTTGGACGATGGAGTTGTCTGCAGTTTATTGAAGGCATCAATCACTTTTCATCTGATTAAAGCCGACTGACAGCCCTCTATTTTGCATAATCAAATCGAAGTTGAGATGTTTTAAATTAGAGTTGAATTCCGTGGTGGATGATCAAATAGGGTGAAGATGGGGAAACGGAAAAACAAATATGGAGCAAGGAAAATTAGCGACATCAGATTTTTGTGACGTATAAAATAAAAGAAAGAAACTAATTTTTTTTGTTCAATAATATATTCGTAATCAAAAAGAAATATTTTTTCGGCTATGAAGGAAAATCTTAACACTTGATAAAGCGAAAAATAAATTTTCTTTGTAGTTCTCAGAAAATAACAAAATATTTTTATAGATTATTCTAGACGTCTTCACATATCAAAAAATAATATTTAAAAGGTATGTGAAAATGCGGGGAACATTTTTTAGAAAGCTGAATTAAAAACGTTCATCAGTAAATATAAGAAATGATTTAATCGAAAGTGTACCTGTTCCAAATTGTTTATTTTCCAAGTAAAACTTCTTAAATCACATTTTTCAATTTTACAGTATCTAAATTATATTTTATTTACCGTTGTTATTCACAATATACGTGACTAACTCTCGTATGCTGATCGATTGTGTAGAGTAGCTACAAAAGGCTGCATAGCACAGTTCTTACATACGTGCGCTAAGATGCAAGATGCAAGCTTGCGGACGTGAATACGTAGGTTAGCTAAAATAAACGCTGTGCTTATATTGTTGGTATATTCTAATATTTAAACTATTTCTCATGTCAAGAAGATAGTGTTATACTCTATCCTCTTTTTCTCCTTTTTTTTAGTTTATTGCTTAGATAGCAAAAAGTTTAGTAAACAAAGTAAGATGAATAATGATAGCAAACATTTTAATCAGATGTAGATATAGCAAAAGATTTAAGTATGTAAGTTTAAGATTTAACAATTTTTTAAATGTATTATATAAGACAGAGCATCAATCTGTGATATTTACGTAAGGTGACATACATTCGAAATTACGTACGAGAAAGGTAGGTCATTAGTAAAGGTGATTAACGGAATGATAGCTACTTAAGTAACTCATTATTAGTATAAATACCAAGTATTATAATAATCGCATCATTAGTCTTTGAACTATCTTCGAACAAACAACTCAATCTGGAAGAAAGTCTGAACTATGGAAAAAATAGAGTACCGCGCCGTTATAAAGTTCCTTACCAAGCAAGGAAAGTCGATTCAAACCATACTGAAAGAGATGGCACCCTTTTACGGAGACTCTTGCCCGGGTAAAAACCATGGTTTACAAGTAGCATAGTCTTTTTAAACAGGGTAGAGACTCAATTGAAGACGGCCCATGCCCATTTATGTATGTAAAAAACAAAAACAAAAAAAATCATTTAAGAATAACTATAAAAATAGCTTCTCCCTCCTCCTTGTCTTAAATTATTGATTAAAAATAACTAAAAAAGTTACCATGACATTAACATGGAAAGAGAATTATAAGCGACCTTCCAAAATTCACCGTACATTTGTAATAAACATTTTAATTAATGAAGTTAAAATTACAACTCAAATATTGATGACAGCAAACAAATAATATTTTGCATAAATTTCTCATCTTTGTACTTTGTGAAATGCTTCTGGCTGTTTGTTATCGCTTATAACTTAAGTTTCACTTAACTGATTTTAATGCAACTTTCATCATCACATAGAGTGTGTATCCTGAAACATTTTGTTTTATAAAACATTGGTGTAAGTGAACAGGTTACATATCCGTGGTGTTTGTAAGACGTGTCCAAAAGAGCGGAAGCGCGAAGCACTATGGTAATGTGAGGATGACCACGGAAACGGCGGATAACAAAATCCATAAAACATATTAAAATAGTATTTTTTTAAATATTAAATATTCATAAAGTTATTATAATATTAAAACGATTTATTCGACCGTTGCTAAACCAAAATCGCGCACGAGTCGTGCACAACTAGCGCGCACTTCATATATAATTAATTGTACAAGTAATTGTTTATGAAAGTTGAACCGTACTGAAAAATAATACTAAGGATTTACAAGACTTTCAAACGTAACACTAATTACACTTAACCGGTTTCTGAATATATATATATAGGTGTGTATATATATATATATATATATATATATATATATATATATATATATATATATATATATATATGTGACCGTTCAACATTAAATACGGCCTATGGTTTTCCTCAACCATACACCAAAAATCAGTTACCAAAATTCAGTCGGTTAATCACAGGAATAGTTTTAGTTTGTTTACAATTTCAAATACGCCGCGCTGCTTTGCTACCGGTGCCGAAAAAAACAACAATCGCGTGCCGTCACCATAGCCATTGTTGCGTAACATAAACATTGCAAATGTGTTAACGTTTTGTTTATATTAAAATGCTATTTAATTTGTTTAAAAAAATCGTTTTCTTGGCGTAATTGGCATATTTCTCTAATTTAAAATATTTATGACAACTAGTACTGACTGAGTTTTCACTTAATGTCGAACGATCAAATCCACATGTCACATATATATTATTGAAGCTTGACATTATATCTCAAACCAAGTATACTTAAAATTATTGAATCATCTACAAGCCTGTGTCCATATTTCTTACTCTAAACAGCATACATCTACGGTTTCTTTATCACCATTATTTTTACATAAATTAAATGAGTTAATAATTGAAACCTTTCGTATCTAAACCTCAATATTAAAATCGAAATTAAAATAATTGTAAAAATCTAAAGCACACCGCACTCTTGTCCACAAGAACGAATTTACAAGTATATTATTACTTACAAGATATTTTAAAAAATTGATTACGTCCACTATTATGAGTACAAAAAAGAAACGAGTCTTAAATATTTTGAAAAAGTCTCTTGAAAATAATTGTAGCAACTTACCACACCTACAACGAAATTTATGAAGATAACATCATGTCAACACTTCGCGAATCGTAAGCTCATTTATTTGTTATATTCAATTTTGAGAATAATTTCGTGATATTTTATAAAGTCTCACTTTCCTAGGAAGGGCAGGTTTTGAAATAATAAAAGTATTGGAAAAATTTTATGATAAAAAATAATTTTTTTTTAATTTCAGACAACGATGTTGATTATATATTATACATGTGATTATAAAGAATTTATATTCATTACAATGAGAGGAATTAGCCGTGTGAAAATAAATTCTAAGGAAAAATACATCTGTATATACCAACACAATATATACAAACAATGTGCAGTCTATCCTATAACTTAAAAATACCCTAGGGCTCTAAAAAATAACTACATTTATCTCTAACCATGACACTGGACTCGCATTTATATCCAATAATGTGCACAGTGCGACCCTCCCACTGTGATATTCTGTATCTCCAGCGATACATTAGAAGATAATAAATCACTACAAATATTTTGGCTCGAACAGAGCGCCACTGCTGCAACAGGTGGCGACCTACATCGGCTTTGTCTCGCCAATATCACGCGGTCTCTCCCCTGTATCTTTATCTCGAAAGAGGGAAACCGCTACCTTATTGAAAAGAATTCACTTGCAAACCATATATTTGAATTTCGTCCCATTTCCATTTATAATACCATGGTTGTGTGCTACGCCTACGGCCATATAAAGCTCGCGGATGGAAATACGAGAGCGGCTTAAGTCGAAAATATATTTGTCTCGGAAAGGATGAGCGTCTGCCTATTTGGCTTTGGATTTCATTACCCATAGCCGTTGTTCAAAGATTTGGCTGTTCAAAATATTACAGGAAAATTGGAAAACTACGTACATGCCGTATTAATTTAGTTCATATACATTTTCGATGTTACTCTCGTTACGATATTAAAGGGAAAATAATATATTTAAATAGGAAACATAATTAAACAACGCGTTTATGTAATTTTTCATTATTAATTTTACTTTTCGATAAGGGTGAGAAGAATACGTGTTATGATCGTGAAAAAAAATTAAGTATTTATGTCTGCGAGTGCAATTGCATAAATGCATATTGGCGTGCAATTTTTTTAAGTGCATGCCTGTGTGTTCTTGTGTGTGTAAAATTAATTTCCCACAGTTTTCTTTGAACTTCCGTCAATATTAGTATTTAATAAAATAACTATAATATTGTGTTACATTGCATATGTGTATGTATATATATACATACATATATATATATATATATATATATATATATATATATATATATATATATATATATATATATATATATATATATATATATATATATATATATATATATATATATATATATATATATATATATATTTCGTATTATTACGTTATTACGTTCATAAGGCAGTCTAGAAGAAGCTAATTATTGTCTAAAAAGTTATTGGAAAACGAAAAAATATAAGAATTTAAATTAAAACGAACGTATAAGAACGGATAAAATAAACGTTATACAGAAATTATATGGACCAAACATCATATCTCTTTTTAAAAGGCGTAACCAATGCCGTGATAAAAGTTTAAGAAAAAGATATTACTGAATATTATTTTATATAATATTTTAGGGAGTATTTTTATATTTAAAAGAAACTTGTCTAATAAAAAAAAGTACCGAAACGAGATCTTATTTTCAACGTGCCTGTTAAAATATATTTAATCGGTATGTTTGAAATCATCCCTATGTTTTATATGTGTGTACATCAAAATAATGAAATTAATAATGAAAAAGTAATTATATACTTTTATAATTATAAACAATGTATACAGTAGGTGAACCTTTTTCACATGCTATATATAAAAAGTAATTATATACACAGGTGAAAAATGCGAAGCGATTTATTTGAGAGGTTGAAAATCCCTTTTGGCTTAGATAAAGAAGATATTGTAAAAAAATAATAATATAATTGATAAATTTTACGATGACAAAAATTATACATAAACCTAACTTGCGAAAGTCACTAAGTTATTTACTTCCATCTATACTGGCAAACATATAAAGCTCACCTTATCCACAAACTTTAAAAAAAAAATAAAAACTCCACACTTAACCGAACTTTCAGAGTTTCTTCCAAGTAAATTTCAGTTCTAACTATGATAAAGAGAACAAAGGACACATTGTTAAATTCATGAGATGAGTTTTCTTAAAACATCCTTTTTCCTAGACTCAATTTTTAAGGTGCAATAACTTCCTCAATTTTTGAGATATCACTATTTAATACTACATATCATATATATATATATATATATATATATATATATATATATATATATATATATATATATATATATATATATGTATATATATATGTATATATATATATATATACATACATATATATCCTTTACTGTACCGTTTATTTACGTGGTTTGCGGTACTGGGAAGCAACATTTATGAGAGAATGGAATTGTTGCATTTTTTAACTCGCTCGATGCAACTATAACTTCCTCGTTCCTCGGAATGAATAATGTAGAATGGTTAAAAACTTCCTCCGTGCGAACATAACGCCTCATTCTATTTATTATATATGAATTAACAAGCCTGGTAAATGTGGAATTGAATCAAAAAAATTATAAAGTGTATTTTTCTCTAAAGACCTTGCATCAATATCATCTTATAAAGTATTTCGCAAAACAATGCCGTACTCTTGAAGCTCATTGTATCCGAATGAGTCAGCTATTTGATTGTTTAATCTTGTCATCAATTTCGTCCTTCATTTATCCATCATGAAGGTTGCCTTCGCCGTTAGCAGGTTTAACCTCATAATTTTTTCTTATGCATATAGTTATTCCATTACATTTTTATAATAATACCAGAAATCCCTTCACCTCAAAGTTACAGATATGCTTTTTAATATTATTTACAAAAAAACAACAAGAAAACGCTATAAAATAAACCTACAACGCAGAAAAATACACCTACAACGGTAACAAACGCATGTACATAAATAATTAAGTATTCGCATAGTTAATTTACTATGCCTTATTTGGGAAGATAAGGAAAAATATTTGTCCTCCAGTCCTTAGTTTCCTGTTTTCCCGAAAGACGGAAGGAGGGTTATTAAGATAAATAAGTCTCCCCAGATGACTTGTAGACATACGTTTGGTCGTCGGGCGAGGGACAGCTTTCACAAGACGCATTTGTTTCTAAAACTAACTGCCACCACTCTCAATGAGTTGTCGTAAAGCGCCACTAATGTTTGTAAATAGGGTTAGCCTTTAGCCTTAACCGCGTGGATGTAATTACATTCGACTTTACGTAAACTGTTTAATTGAAGCTATTCTTGTTAATGAAATACTAAATTAAAATGCTGGATCGCAATCATTTGTTTTTTTTTATTATTATTTCCTATTTCTAATGAAGAACTAAGTTTTGGTACAAAGCTTTAAAAAAACGAAGACCTCTATGCTAACCTAAATTTTTCTAAAATATTTATAGAACTTTATGTAATATAATTTACAATATACACTTAACCATTTCTTTGAATTTTTTACAAAATATCCGAACGGGATCGTTTTTACGACAATGCTATCTACCTGTCAACCCTTTTATCATAAATTTCCAGCTCCAAAATGGAATAAGTTAAAGACTTCAATTCTGTACAAGTTATGTAATTATTTGACTCAAAACAAAAAAGAAATACGAACAATTTTATTTTATTGGTATGACTCATGCATACAAGAACCAAGGTGTTTGAAACCTTGCTGAGTTGCGCACTTTCATAAATTTTAAAGAACATTATTCTTTAATTAAAATTATTTTCGATAGCATTGTTCTTTGAGAATATTCTGTGAAGATTCCAGATTAAAATATTGAAAAAAAATTGTTTGCCGAATGATTTTGGTGATCAGACACCAATAACAAATACCATAGTAAGAAAAGCCCTATAATCAGGTATAATAACAGACTGATAACTTTGTTTAGTATGTCTTGAAGTTATTATATAAGATGTAGTAGAGACTTAGTTATAGTTTTATTATTGTTTAAATCGTCAATTACATTGCTCATTTAATGATGGAGCTGAAAAGGGTCACGAAGAAAGATAATAGATAATCTTTTTTATGTAGATAAAAATCGAAGGAGTGAAAAGTTTGTCAATCGCGAATCGAAAGTTTGTCAATTTTTGACATAAGTTTAATATCAGTCGAAATGAGACAAAACGAATCGCGTTGTGAAATATATTTATTTTTATTAGAAAATGGTTACGTGTGCTTTTTGACGGCAAAAAGAACGCAAAAACCATAGTGGGAAGACATGTAAACTTAAAAGCATTATCACTTAACGTAAATAAATACACTTTTATTAAATTTTTCGCGTCTTTTTATTTTCAATATTAAGCTAAAAAAAACATTTTATTTAATATTCTGTACTGAACATTTCGATAATATAAATTGTTCATTACATTAATTTCGAAATCATAATCTTATCAGTATATATATATATATATATATATATATATATATATATATATGTATATATACATATATATATATATATATACATATACATTACATATTCCAATTACAAACACCGATATGTAGTTTTATACAATGTATTGAATATTTTTTATTAATGATATTAATTGTATTGCTGAAAACTACTCGGCTCAAATCCGATAACTTTTAACTAGAATTTTAACTAGAATTTCAATTATTGTATACATGAGAATTAAATTCGAAATCATAAGAAAAATATTAATTGAAAATATGCAAAACATGTCGAGTTATATATCAATTTTTTTTTTCAATAAATTGGTTTTCTTATAATATATTAATTATATTCATTTTTCACAATTAAATGAAACTACGTGATGTAGTATTATTACTACTTTATTTAATTTCTTTAACCACGACCTAGGTTTCGTTGTATTACAACATCTTCAGGTGGGCTATTAGCAAAAATTCATATTTAATTAGCAAAATATTAAGAAAAATATTTCGAAGAAAAATATTTAATTAGCAAAGATCTTTGTTAATAGCCCACCTGAAGATGTTGTAATACAACGAAACCTAGGTTGTGGTTAAAGAAATTAAAGAAAGTAGAAATAATACTACATCACATAGTTTCATTTAATTGTGAATAATGAATTTCTACAAAATTAACGCCAAATATATTCAATATATTCATTTTATTTAAAAAAAAAGGTTGGGGTAAAACGTATATTTTGCTAATAAATTTATTTGGAAGTAAATTTTTACTGACATGCGAAACACTGAGTGAGAGTTATCACTCAGTGTTTCGCATATTATAGAGTTTTGACAACTTATAACGCTAGTCTAACTCCATCTATCGTAAAATTTATCTAATACAAAAATATTTAATAAGAACGAATAGTATAGTCAAATTACCATTTCGTGTATATCAGCATCATTTTGTGTATAAATATCTGAAATAATGACGTTCATTATTTATATCAAAAGTGAAAGATACAATTAATTAACAATGAAAGATATAAAATATGTTTAAATAACTTTAAATTAATTAATAAAATTATAGCGTAATGCTATTAGAAATGTATGTGGCACATCGCCATACCGTTATTAATTTTTATGGTAAATGATCTGTAAGGATTCTCTTGTTATTAGGATCTGTTAGTATTTTATCTGTAATTGGAAATTCTTCTCTGTGTAGTATCGCTGAAAAAGACTCTTTGAGAAGAGAAGTAACAGATTTTAATTTATTTTTTTTTCATTGAAACTTAACGTCATTAAAAATCTTCCTTTATACGTAACTTTTAAAAATTTAATCAGGGAAGAACTATGGCAGTTGCGTTCGTAATTAATTTCTAATTATTTTTAAATAGAAGTTTAGATTACCCAAATTCAAATTTTTCGTGTTAAAAAATGTCTTTATGGTTCTATAATCAAAGGACAAAAACCAATTACACTCATAAATATTATATAACCCGCAACTAGTTAACATTTATAAATATTATATAACCAGTAAATAGTTAACAATGATAATAATTATATAACCCGCAAGTAGTTAACACTCCTAATATTATACAACCCGTAAAAAGTTAATAATCATAAATATTTTATGACCCGCAAATAGTTAACACTCATAATTATATAATTATTATATAACCCGCAAATAAGTAACACTCGTAAATATTATATAACCCGCAAATAAGTAATACTCTTAAATATTATATAATCCGCAAATAGTTAAAACACATAATTAATATATAACCCGCAAATAGTTAACACTCATAAATATTACATAACCCGCAAATAGTTAAGACTCATATATATTATATAACCCGCAAATAGTTAACACTAATAAATCTTATCTAACCCCCAAATAGTTAACCCTCATAAATATTATATAACCCGCAATCAGTTAACACTCATAAATATTATATAACCCGCAAATAGTTACCACTCATAAATATTATATAACTCGCAAATAATTAACACCCCTAAATATTATATAACCCGCAAATAGGTAACACGCATAATTACTATATTACCCGTTAATAATATTTACATGGAAATTGTGTAAACAAAGTGTTTGAAATTTTTAGGATTTCGCAATCGAAGGTCAAAAACGGAACCCTTGTAACTTCGACCTGTCCGTCTATCCCTCTGTCTGTCTGTTTATATGTACGAGTATGTCTCAGCCATTTTACCCGATGGGTACTATCCAAATTTCATCTACATAATGACTATTTATTTATCTACTTTAATATACCTAATTGATACATATGGCGGACTTATTACTGAGAGAGCAATCTCTTATAGCAACCCAGAATACCGGCCCAGTTCCCTCGTACAGACTAAACTACTAAAGCGATTTCAACAAATGTGATATCCTTAGATTCGTTATGATCTAGAGAGTGTCCTAGGGTTTATAACGTTTTGAATTTCACAGGCTATGTATGTATGTATTTATGTGATTAAGTTTGTTCCCTCGTACAGACTAAACTACTAAAGCGATTTCAACAAATGTGATATCCTTAGATTCGTTATGATCTAGAGAGTGCCCTAGGGTATATAACGTTTTGAATTTCACAGGCTATGTATGTATGTATTTATGTGATTAAGTTTGTTCCCTCGTACAGACTAAACTACTAAAGCGATTTCAACAAATGTGATATCCTTAGATTCGTTATGATCTAGAGAGTGCCCTAGGGTATATAACGTTTTGAATTTCACAGGCTATGTATGTATGTATTTATGTGATTAAGTTTGTTCCCTCGTACAGACTAAACTACTAAAGCGATTTCAACAAATGTGATATCCTTAGATTCGTTATGATCTAGAGAGTGTCCTAGGGTATATAACGTTTTGAATTTCACAGGCTATGTATGTATGTATTTATGTGATTAAGTTTGTTCTCTCGTACAGACTAAACTACTAAAGCGATTTCAACAAATGAGATATCCTTAGATTCTTTATGATCTAGAGAGTGTCCTCGGATTTATAACACTATGAATTACACAAGCTATATATGTATGTATTTTGTTTTTTTAATACTCTTATTTACTTCTGCAAAAGTTAAACTAGGCCACATATTTACACGGTATAAAATAATATTAATATCTGTAAATAGTTTAATAGAAAAACTGTATCCACTTTAACGCTTAAATATTCTTAGTGTGTACGAAACTCTCGCAGTGAGAGTTCTATTCGTACGTTACAAATTTATCATTCTTATGAGTCACTGTGCAGATGCTATGATTTAAAAGGATTACTTCATACACAGAAGTTGTTATATCATTACTAGTAGCTAATTAACTTATATATGACCGAATTTTTATTTTAAAACTTTTTCTAAAAATTCGATAAAAAAATATGCATATTTTTATAATATAACGATAAATGGCGCTGCAAATTTTAATAGTTTTTTTTTCAGTACAGTTTTTTTTCTTATCAACAAAAACCACGTGTACCATGTCGCTTATGCGGTGTTCATTCAATTATAATAAATATACTTTTATCAAACGCATTGGTTTTATATGCTTTTGTTTTGAATGGATACAACTCCGGAAATGTCAACCTGCTACGGTCATACATAAGGAATTAATTTTCATGAGTTTTTCATCACTATTTGTTGTCGCGTTTTTCTATTCGAATCGTTTTTAAATAAATATCGGAAGTACCGTCTAGTATCATATTTATGTCTAGATATAAATTAAAACAATTTAAATAAAAGTACTAAACTGCTTCATGATTATTTTAAATATAAAATTTTTCAATACCATCGATAAAAAATAGAAGTAAATAAAATTAAAAAAAATCGACGTCCATTTTCTTTTGTGTATTAAGTTGACTATTTCTGGCTTGCCTAGTAACCTTGAAATTGTTTTTATTTAAAACTGAGTTGTGGTAAACTTTATCTCCTGATTCATTTTCCGATTTTCTGTGGAAAATTTCACGATATTTGTAAAATAGAGAAAAAACGAATATTTTTAAATGTGTTTTCCTTTTTGAACTAACATCTAAAATCAAATTCAGAAATAATTCGTAGATAAAATTATATATGGCGTTAAGTACAAAATTTGGACTGGGCCTTAAAAATTAATATAAACTTAAATCGATTTAAAATTCGTTATGAACTATTGAATAGAATCGTTTAACACATATTTAATACTGGCTGCCCAAGCGATTTCGTTCCCATCAAATTCTGACTAAGAAAAGTAATTAAATATTTTTATTTTTTTTTCTTTTTCTCCTCAGAACTCTACGAGTATCAAATTTACTAAAAACGCTATGGCGTTGACAGCCAAATCGGTTCCACCGGTGCAGATTTAAGTGTGCTCAACTAAAGTAAACTAAATATTGACGTATTTTTCTTTCATTTATGAGCCAATTGAAATGAAACCAAACCTATATATTAACCCAATCTAATCTAAATATATTACTGAAAACCTCATCCAAATCAGTTCAGCCGTTTCTGAGATTAGCGCGCACAGACAAACCGACAAAAATAAAAAAAACATAAACCTGTTGTTAAGGCTTAGTAGCGTGCCTTTAGTAGGTTGCACTTAGTTTTACTTAAAAATACTCAATGTACAGACTAAGTTTTTACGATTTCATTATATGTATGAATGGATATCCAATAGAATAGGTATAGGCAGAGTCAGTGTTACCAAAGCTTTTCTGCTCTGGGGCATCGCACGATAATGATGTACAGGCTTGGCTCGCTTTGCGATGCACAAAAGCGACCATAGGCTTGGCTCGCTTTGCAGTGCTCATTAACGCGATAATTATTGAGGGAGGGCGATAGTCATATTTAATAATGATGTTCTAAAATTATGAACATGAAATTTCAATACGGCAACATTGTAATTATAATTTTCACCTCAATTTTACTGCCATCTTTTTATTTGTGTACTACATCATTTTCCTGAATGTTTTCACTATACATTTGTATTTAGTAATTCTTAGATTTTAACCTAAGTCATGTATTTCATCTAAGTAATTTTTCTTCAAATATCAAATTAAAATATCGAAAATATCAGGGTAGAGCTATATTTTTTGTTCGACGAGAAAACTAGAAATTAAAACACGTCAGAACAAGAATCCGCATCTAGACCACATTATTAATTAATTCGTTTTATTGTCCCCGCCTCAAAGAAAAAAATGTAATGGTGTAAGCGTTACATTTTTCCTCACGTGTCTGTTTGTCTGTTGACTCCTTAAATTCCACGTATAGTGCGCGTATCATTTTAATAAGGGTTTAAAGAATGTCTTAATTTGTTTTTCATAATTAGTGTGTATTGTGAAGTCACGTGTAATTATGTACGCGATTTAGAAGTTATACTTCTTTGGTATAATACAGGAACAATGGAAAATCAGCAGGAGAATAAAATGGTAGACCACTCATCTGTGAAATTAAATTTAATTATTTTAATAATTTTGTTTTTTAATAATTTGGACCATGATTAAATTACAATTACCAAATAAAAGAAAATAGTAAAGTTGAAGCGCGATAATTTGGAAACGGTCTGGCAGATGATTGACTTATAACGGAAGGCCTGTATAAAAATAAAATGGTGGACGTCAATAACATGTCACCGTGTTGAACGCTAGGATTGAATTGCTAACTAAATAAAGTTTAATTAATAAGAAAAATAAATCAGTATACTAATAATTAATTTTAATTTATTAATGTTAAGTACATACATACGGATTTTGCAACGATCTGGCATGTGATTGGCTTATAATAGAAAGTCAGCAAAAAAATAAACTATGACGTATCTAAATTCACCTTATGTAAGAAATAAGCATTTTTCTCTTGCCAACTCATAATCGCCTAATAGTAGCTAATTTCTAAATACCTAAATTGGATACAGAACCCTCGTAAAGCGACTTAACTCATACTTAACGTGTTTTTCAAGATAAAAATACTATACGTAAAGATTGAATATCGACCAAAAGTGTTTTCACTTCCTAAATATTTCCTATTAATAAAAAACAGAAACTTTATTCTTATTTTCTTTCTAAATAGAAAGAAATTAAAAAAGGTTTATGTAATTGTCTCCTGATTTAATCATAATTTAGTAATATTTCTAAATTTATTCTTTATTTACTTTATTTAGACGTTTTTAATTGTCTAAAATTCTCATTGTCTTAACGGTTTTTTTGTAATTTCTTGTAACTATTATTTTCCAAAAGATAAAATATATTTTTAGGCGATCATCAATCTCGACTATAATATAGCCTTAAATCTTTTCTTCTCAAACGTAACGACTGATTACGACGAAAAACATGGAAAATGAAGAAAGTTGACAGTGTACCAAGTGGTTATTTATATTAACATAGATCCTAAATTATAAATAACAAAGTAAGTTTATTTTTTTTACCTCTATTTCACGCCTTTACTGATCTAATTATCTCCGATAAATTTATATATGTAAGCTGAGTCCTGGAAGCGTGGAAATAGGAAACTCTTATCGATAAATAGAGTTTATTTCGATCTCGTTTTATCTCATTTACCTTTTACAAGCGAGCGAATACGCGTAAATCGCTTGTGATTTGGAACAATCAGGAACTTTATAATAAAATTATATATTAATAAATAAAAACTAAGACTATCAATTTATTATCTTCAAAATGAACACAATTTACTTGGAAAATGTGATGTGTCCGGATTGTTTTCTAGAATTAACTTTCTTTATTCTTTAATTAATTGTCTTGCCTTGATTGAATTATGTTTCTTACACATTATTCTGAATGAACTTATTTATTTATTTACTATTAAATATATCGATACATTACAGGTAACATATCCATAACGATAAAAAAATAATAGTTTAACAAAATTTAAATTTATAGATTAAACCTGAATATGAAAGAACACAAGATCTATAAAAGATAACGAAAAAAAAATTTCACTCAAAAAGACACTCCGGTGTGACCGCGACCAGGCGGTTGGGCAGTTAATAACCGTGAGAAACAGGAGAGTTCCGACATAATTCGATTCCAGAGGGTGGACAGCAAAAAGCTTATGATGGCGTGAGTGCAAGAAAGTATTAGGTACAAAGGATGAAAATTCACTCTATAATACGGGGCGTATGATTTTTCATTTTAATAGCTAGAATTAAAATGTCATAAGCTCAACGTCTCTTCCAAGATGCAGCATACCCAGAAAGAAATCGGTCGGAAACTGAAAAGGAATGTAATTATACTGTCTCATATACAGATATCGGAGGAACGTCTTATTATGTAGCCAGATTCTAATCGACTTTATATTAATGAAATGCAAACAAGCGAATTGATGACACGGATTAAAACGTCTTTACATACAAGGAAAGTTTGAAAAGTTATGAGAGGGATGCTCAAACAGGTGTCCACTTTCTTTATGTCATTATATAGTATATATGTGTTACTTTTCGTATAATGTTCCAATATTTCAATGCAAGCCCTTTGCAAAATAACTTTAAAGTTATCATGCTTGACTCTCTTTTTTGTTAGACCTAATGGTTCAGAAACAAAACTCACAATATAAAAAAATTGCATTGAAAATTAAGTTACATAGAGTAAATAATAAGAAAAACTGGAAAAAATATGTCTGAATGTAATTTAAAAAAATAACGAAGAAAACAAAGTGTTAATATATAAAATATAAAATTCGATACGTTACAGAACATAAAAGTAAATCAAGAACAGCATTGCAGATAAAAAGAAAAGCACACATTATTGCGGAGGCTACTTGCAGAAGTGAAAAGCTGGTGAAAACCTATTTTTCTTTTAAATTTTTATTTGTTCATTTTCTTTGGAATGTGTGGGTACTTTGGCTTTAAAAAATTGTCTTAATATTTACTGTATGTAACTTAGTTTCAATACAATTTGTTATATTATGAGGTTTGTTTCCAAACTATTAGCTTTACACTTTTTCTTTATGCCAGACAGGCAATGATGCGATACCAGAATGCATAACAATAAATTTGTCGCCTTACATTAAGAAAGGAACCTGGTTTATGGCGTCAAACAATTAGATTTCATATTTTTTTGTTTTAATAGTCAGTGGTTGTGTTGCAAAGTATCTTGAACATTTTATACCAAAATTCTATATTCGAGCTGTGCTCTTGATAAGACGTACGCATCGTGCAGGCATTTTGTCATGCCTCGAAGGAATCTTTATCTCGTTCTTTCAATCTTTACAACAGTTATCCTCTGCAGTTGCTTTAAATGTTGGGTGAATCAAATAGAGTAAACCTCCAGGAGTTATTATTTGGGGTACATCGGTAAACGGTTATACCTGACTATATTTATTTCATATTTACTTCGAAGTCGTAGTTCGTTCACCTTTAAGCTAGCTTTGGCTGGGAAACTTATTGACAATAGAAGTGAAAAACATGAATAAAAACGTCTGAAAAGCAATTTTTGAGAGTACAAATTTATGGGAGCTGAAACCAAGGAAATGTAGCGAGCGAGTTTCCTCATCAGTACGGGATATTTAATATATAAAGGGAAAACAAAGTTTCAAATTTGCTAAGTCTGATTATCGCAGCTTAGGTTCGGAATTAGTGATAAGGTGTTTGTATGAGCAGGCAGACATTTATTCCAAACTTATCATGATGCGGAGTTGTGCATCGGAATAAAATGATTGATTGTTGTTCTTAGGGATACTGTCCAAGGTATCACTTGTGATTTAGTAGTCCGATATGCTACGAAATTTGTCTTTAATTCTTTAAATCTAAAGAGAACTAAAGACAGCAATTAAATGATTATAGATGAATCAAACGTGTTAAAAGTTTAGAGATTATACTTGGAAAAAAAGGAGTTTTTTAGTATCGAAACAATATAACTACAATATAAAATATGATATTGGTTACTATAATGGAACAAAATCAGATTAGTTATTAATAGGACTACGGAATGCCATTTTGTACTTGCACGTAAACAAAATAACATTCCCTAGTACTCTTGGTTTACATATACACATAACTATATTACAAAGTTAGTTTTATTCCCTATGTATACAATTTACGCGAGTACTGTGGCTCATAAAAAACATTTACAAGAAAAGGAACAGATAAAAATCTAGAAGAAAAATAGGTTTTCTCCAGCTCCAAAAAAAATTACCAGTTGTTAAACACTTTTATTTATTATCTTCTCTTGTAAGTAAACAAATCTAGCAAATCGATTTTCACCAGCTTTCGCACTTATGCTGTTCTGAAAATTCAATATGACACACACTTAAAAATTTATATATGAAAATTTGTATATTTAAAAGTACATAATATTGCTATTAAATATTTTATTAATAAGTATTTACCTTAGTATATATATACCTTTCAATTCTGTAAGAGAAAAAAGTTAACTGTGTAGTCTACTGCCTACTAATAGTCTACTCTAAGATATAAATATTTTTTTTAAATTACTAAATAAGTCATTAGGTTGTAACTGAACATGGACGTCGAAAGTTTCACAAAATTCTACAAATCTATAAAAAAAATACACAGCGCCATCTATTCGAGTCTTGCAAAAAAACAATCTGTGGCCATTTTCTATCACTCACGATACCATCTATCATCAATGCTACTGACTAACTTAAAACAATATAAAACAAAGGGCTATTTTGTCGAAAATACATCGAACTAACCTAAATTTAAAAAAAAAACTAAGTTATCTAAAAAACTTGGATGTATTATTGCAAATAAATGCTGTAATTACATTAAAATATTAAATGTACTTACAGCATTTATTTGCGAATTCAAAATATATCTGATATTCATTTATACAATTTTATGTAATTTAAAACTCAATAAATTATTATTATTATTATATTAAAATATTTTCAATATTTTTAAGTTATATTTATATTATAATTTAAAAATATTGACAAATTCTACACACTAATACTAATTTCAATACATATCATCAATATCTAAAGGACGACCCCGAAAAAGAATCTACTAGGTTTCTTTTTTATTTTAATTTTTAAAAAATTTAATATTTAAAGAAAAAATATTATACACCACAAATAGTAAAAGGCAAGAAATCCATCGCAATTACACTAAAAGACTTAAAACGTAAAATAGTCATGGTATATTTACACGAAACCGATTATAACGACGAAATAGGTTACAACGCAAAGTTTAAAAAAAGTGTAAATATAACTATGTCTATTACTTGATACAGATATATAAAATTATAGAAAATGCGTAAAATACATAAGAAATTTATTAATAAAAAGTTAAAAAACGTATAACTTTCTCGTACGATTGAAGAGAAACTTCTACGCCTATTACAATAATGTGAATTAAGGAATAGAAAAAAGTTTAAATAACACTTTGTAAAAGCGCACAGATTTATAAGTATATTAATATTATATTATTTCACATAGGAAACCGCTAGCTTAGCAACGTTCGCCATCTTAAAGAAGCTAAGATGAGCCGCATCATCATGCAACCATTCCCTCGCGCACGGTCACTGGTAACCCGGTCACTAAGAGAACGCACTGTAAAATTGCAAAACGCAATGTAAAATTGCTAACGCAATGTAAAATTGCTAATATTGATAACAGAGAACGCAACGCAATGTAAAATTGCTAACATTGTCAATATCAGATAGAAACTAACCACGTATTTGACCTACTGTAACAAGAAATTATAAAAGTAAAACTAAGTTTCACGTCATGTTGGAAGATATTGTCATTTCATATTTCAAAATTTTTTAATTGTGGGCAACATTCACGTAAATTATCCTTTTTTTTTACTGCTCAGAAAATGACCTTCAAGAACACAGTTACTTTCAACTTCATTACAACAGTTCGATATAACATTAAAATTGGCATTCACTGACAACTATATACACCTATGTTCAATTACATAAATTCTTTTTATATAATCTACCATTTCACTGAAAATGTCTTTAAACAATTAGGCAACCACAAACTTTTTCAAAATGGCTTAAAACGATGTAAATTTATTAAATGTCCGATTGCGGCTGACACTGAATGCAATTGCATTTCCGTGTTGCACCAACCAAGCAACACATTCCCAACTTAAGCTCCTTGTGGCTCGCGATGCAAGACCATTACTGTAATTCTCTTTCCCTGACAGGACACTGTTTTGGCGAAGCCCTTTGTGTGCCAACTACTGCAAATAGCCTCCGCAACAATGTGTGCTTTTCTGTTTAACTACAACGCTGTTCGTAATTTCCTTTTATGCTCTATAAAGTATATAATTTTATTTAAATATTTACAATTTTGACATTATTAGCACTTTATTTTATCCTTTATTTTTTAAATTACATTCAGACATATTGTTTCACTGTTTTTCTTATTATTTATCGTATGTAACTTAATTTTCAATACATTTTATTATATCTATAATACCTATGTGCTTCTCTATATCCATTTGTTTGAATTCATTCTGAAACCAATTCTATCAGTGAAATGTGTCTAAGATCTGACCTATCTATGATTATCATCAGTTTATTCTCTTTCCTCAGCAACATCTGTGGTTTGTTCCTATTGTCAAATATAATTAATTAGGCGAACACAAAAGTAAACAGTTCTCTAGTGCGGCAAACACGTTAACTGTCTTGTTGCAATTTATAATTATAAAACAATTACTCTAATCTTAAAGATATAAAGGAACACGTGGTGAATTTATTACAGTGATAATAATATCTAACTATCTTAACAAATCCTACATTATTACTCTAAGCAAATTTATAAAATAATAATTAAAAAGTTATATGCAAATATTAGTGTAAACACCGAATTAGACATTTAGATACATTAAATGAAAAAAAAAACAAAAAATACTTGTCACGCAGTTTAAAGAATTTATAAAGATGTAAAAAGATACGTACCTATGGTAGAGACATGATACCTTAGGTCAGGAGTTCCCAACCAGGGGGGCGCGCCTCCCAATATATAGAGAGATGTCAAGAGGGGCGGAAAGCGTTTGCATTTTAGAAAGAAAAAATAAAAAAATATACAAACAACATTAACAAATAACATTACAATGTAATATTTAATTTACATGCATAAAATTAATGAAATTATATATCATATTCACTATTATTACCACAAACTTGCGAAAAATTTGATGTTTTGGTGTACATTTTTTGTTGAGAAATCAGTTTGAGTGTGTAAAATTATTGTGTCTCACTGTTAAAAGGTAAGTCTGTGTATTTACAAACTTCAGTTACCATTTTTATTTAATTTACTAAATCAATGGGGGGGCATGAAAAAGTAAAGGGGGGGGGGCATGAAAATATCATTTATAGTCCGGGGAGCCTCAACAAAAAAAAACCTGCCTTAGGTTATTAATATCTGATGATTTTTAAAGACCAGCATCCATCTAAACTGATAAATATTGAAATTTAAATATAAAATCATAAAAGAGTAGATTGATCCACTAGTTAGAAATGTTCATCCCTGCAAATCGCAACAGATACAATGGTCGTCGATCATTGTATCTGTTGCGAATATCTCAATGACATATTATATTTGTAACATTGCGCATACATTTTTAAGATCCTCCTAATTTATTGTCCATATAGCCCTTATCTCCGTGACTGTTTGACAGAGTTTGACTTATAGGGTGTAGATACACATTGAGAGGTATCAATACAGGTAATAATTTTATTTTTAAAGTTATACTTCTTTAGGCGCGTTATGAAAAAATGATGAGAGTGAAATTTTAAGATTCGTCACACAAAAGTTACAGTATGAAGTTGCAGCGGTTGCAGTCTCGAAACAAAAGCTATTGGCGCCATCGTCGCCTTTGTTCACTGTTCTCATATTCATAGTAGTTATCCACATGTTTCTAGTGTCTACATTCACACACGTGTTTTAGTTTCATATAAGTGCGGTTTATATATGTGTTGTTAAATTATATTCAGTAGTGATTTAAATTCAATATTTTGATTAATATATTTACTATTTGTAAATATTAGTGAAAAAATTGTGTTTATAGACTTTTTCAAGTGCTCCGATATTATTGATGCCAAAGAAGTATAACTTCTCACGCGCGTACATAAGTACACGCACCCTTTTTTTATTACGTTTTAGTATAGTGTTTTAAGTAATTTAGTGTTACAATTTACAATTAAGCGGAATATAGCGACAAGAAGAAAAAAGTTACTTTACCGCTCTGTCGATAAATATAAAATAACAGTCGGATGAGAATACCAGAGTAAAGGGGACATGGCACTTAAGTAATAAAACTAGTCTACTTTAAACAAATTTCTGAAGCATTTTGAATTTATTTCCACAGCGGTAAGAACTGAATCACTTGATAATTGATCGCCAAAATCCATAATTTAACAGCTCGGTTAGATATGTTCTAGTGTAAAGATATATAATAATATTTCTAAAATCTAAAAGCATGAGAACTGATTCTTACTTGGGTATTGTTGGGTATTGTCACGTCAGTTAGACGAACATAATATCATTTAGAAGTATAGTTAAAAGAAGATATTCAGATGAGATCACATGATAGCCAAATTGTCTTCAAGGTTAATATATTTTTTTACAACGTCAACATTGCTTGCTGATGCAAGAACGGAAGAGAAAACTCAGTAATATTGTTCCTAATCTATAACATCCTTTGTACAAGGTAACATAAGCCCGTAAGTAGGTCTACCTACTTACGGGCTTATCTCTACATCATTTTTAAGAGTTAACGGATATTGAAACTTGGCAACGTTTTTGCCTGAAATATTTATGAAGCGATCTCAATCCTTTCTGTAAGTTTTCATCCGGGTTGCGCGCTCGCAGATTTTCTGATTTTACCCATTCCACTCGACGTGTCCCGCGCTTCTGCCCACGCCCAAATCGCCGCTTCCACTAACTCGTTATACCTACAAAACAAATTGGGAACATCTCGGCAACGCGGCGGCGGCGCCCATCACTGTTGTCATGTTTATTTATTATTTATAAATATCACACGTTTCAAATACTAATATAAGTTTACATTATAGAAAATATTCTACGTCAACAGAAAATTCTAAGACTTTCATACTTACAAAGTTTCACCCTGGTTGGAGGGAGATCACATATTTTTAATTTTTTTCGTTATTTGTACAGTAGATCCAGCCCGCATAACAAATTTCAACTTTCTGTGACATCAGTAAGTACCCTGTTGGTTTTTATGGTCTTAAGTGAGTAAGTGACGAAATTATTGAACTTTGCATATTAATAAAACCTAAACTAGTTGAATGAAAGAAGCCATAAATATAGATTTAGGCAAGAAAACAACTCAACAGTATAATACCTTCAGAAAATAAAAGGTGATTGTGATTTACCTTTAGACCTTATTACACCTAAATTTCCCAACTAGAGACGAGGAATAGTTTTTTTACATATTTATACTATAGGGAAAACGGTATTTTTACTAAATCCTCTCAGCATGCATAAGATAGTATGTCAACCAGGAGGGGAAAATATAAATAAACTACCAAGGAAAAGGAGTACTCCATACTCTACTGAGAATGTATAGAATGACTTAAATAGTCACACAGGTCTCTCCATTCGTATATCAAAAGCCATCTCAGTAGGTCTGGTAAGTACAATAGACAAATTTTACAGTGTGCTAAGGGGCGTATTTGATATCACGCGTAATTTATAATTACAACGAAACCGGCATGAGTTAATTTTATAACGAAAATTAAAATTACCACGGAAAAGGGAAAACACATTCGGTTCGTTGTCATCAGCCGAACAAGAGAGATTGTCATGGTTGAATTGCAGCTAGAATTTATATACCTGCGTTGCTGATATTCCCTATCAGAGAATGAAAGTATAAGAATTAGACCACACTCCTCTGCGTACGATAGCAGAATTAATTCTGACGCAAAATTTATTGGTTCTGAAAATTGCAGGCAAAATGTATGGTTCTTGAAATTGCATGTAGTACAACCACTAAACGACGGCTTTATGAGGTCTCGAAATGGACATTATGACGAGGCTACTTCGAATTTATTAAGATCTCATCCAGGTTGTGTAATCAACATACATTAGCAAAATTTTCATGTAGCATAATTTTATATTCAAGCATCGACAATATTAAAGGATTTCGAAAATATGTGATAAGATCATTCCATCGAAATAATTTCACTAATTCCAATTTTATCGGTGAGACAATAACAATCGTTGATGACCCTCGATACATACCAGAATTTTCAGATATTGACCTGAATATCACTTCTCAACTACAAAAATGTTTTACCGAATCGTCAGAGGAAATGCCATATCGTCAGAGGAATCTATACAATATCGTCAGAAGAGGCTATACCACATCGTCAGAGGAATTTTGCCCATAATCTGAACCCGTATATTCATTTGAAGCAAATGTTAATAAAAATCAAATTAAATCAAATCAATCCCTCAAATCTTTTAACCAAATCGAGTAATATGTTGTAATCCAAAATTTAGTTTTGAAAATCCTTCCCATAAAGACAGTCTTCCAATTCCGTCAGTCTAGCAAAAATCAAATTAGGAAGCAATATTTTTGTGGAAAAACTATAATGGCATATTTGACTGATGTCAATATTTTTTGTTAAAATGTTTTTAAACTGCAGAGTAGGTTAAAAAATGTTGTGATGGAAAAAATAACATAAATAATAAACAATTAATAGAAACTTCAAAATAGGAAAGTGTACATTTTTTGTTCATTAAATTTAAAAAGTTATTTTGAATTTAGTTTTCACACAAAAAAATGAGAAAATTATAATACGCAATATATAACTTGAAAGTAATATTTAACGAGATACTAAAAATGTTTTAAACTCCCTTATAATGAATGCTAAATAACTGGCCAGTGACGTCATAAGTCAATCGTGTTTTATACGGGGCGTTTGCGCGCGAGTCGTAGTTCGTCAGTATTTAAGTTGTTATGACTTTGTAATGAAAAATCCTAGGTACGATACATTTATTTAAACCGTTTTTAATATTATTACTTATACTATTTTAGTAATAAAAAAATATAGTCAATTCAAGTTCCTATTCTCTCCTAATTCAATCCTATTCTCAATTCAAGTTCATGTAAAGATGAACTTTAACAAATAAAACGGTCAAAGAAATATTCAATCCAAATTATCCCTCACTAAAAAAAGGGTGCGTGTACTTATGTACGCGCGTGAGAAGTTATACTTCTTTGGCATCATTAAATACGGATAGATAACCTCAATTATATTGGAGCACTTGAAAAAGTCTATAAACACAATTTTTTCACTAATATTTACGAATAGTAAATATATTAATCAAAATATTGAATTTAAATCACTACTGAATATAATTTATCAGCACATATATAAATCGCACTTATATGAAACTAAAACACGTGTGTGAATGTAGACACTAGAAACATGTGGATAAATACTATGAATATGAAAACAGTGAACAGAGGCGACGATGGAGCCAATAGCTTTTGTTTCGAGACTGCGACCGCTGCAACTTCATACTGTAACTTTTGTGTGACGAATCTTAAAATTTCACTCTCATCATTTTTTCATAACGCGCCTAAAGAAGTATAACTTCAAAAAGAAAATACTAAAAAATAAAATTGAGGAAGAAGAAAGGAAAATGATAATAAGGTTATGGTACGCTTATAAAGTAAAATTAAAATAAAATTAAAACGATGAATCACACATTCCTACAGTACCTTGTCAACATAAAGAATTTATTTTATGTGACTGATATTATCCTACTGAAAAATAATAAGTGCCGCGCGGCACTAAACGTTAGATATTTTAAGTAAATCAAATTATTAACTAGTTGAATCAGATTAACACGTTCCCTACCCACATACAAGAAATTAAAATTTACCTATATATCCAACTGATATTTTGCCATATATTTGTCTTACATAAGGATCTGAAATTTTTCGAAAATGCTATTATCAGTGTAAAATTCATCATTTTTCCTGAAAAACCTTTATGAATGCCTTTGGAATCATGGACGTATAAATGGAAAGCTGAATGAACCTACCGCACCATAAACAATAAACAAACAAGTTTTCATGTTTTTTAACCATAACCTAACTTTCAGTTTTTCAGTGTAGTTTTCTGTCGGGTCTGTGATGCCGACGTTATTCGTGTGTTAGAAAATAACGATGAATTCAGTTCCGAGGATGATTGTTTTCAACTGTGAGTCTTCACCATTTATTTTTTAAACAATCGACGACATTAGGGACTTTATTCGTGAAGAAGAGACAAATATTCAGGGATAGGAAATAAAACAGCAATCTAGTTTACCAATTCATGAGAATAGATCGATCTCAAGTGATTCACAAGCAGATTCAAAATGGTATACGCAAGTCGACGACCTACCCGCAGGACAATTTACTAATTGTGATAATCTTGCTCGCCAAACCATTACCACCACACCAGAACATTTTCATTACATTCCACCAACTGTTTGACGATAAAGTTATACAACTGATGATAAAACAAACAAATATTTACGGTTGGTGTCTAAAAGAAACCGCTCCACGAGAATTTAGCCGCATAAAAATGTATTCAGACGTAACTGAATATGAATTATTGAAATTTTTGGGGATGATGCTTTTTGCAGGACTCGTCAAATTACCAATACTTGAGTGTTTTTTGGAAAAAATGCCCTATATTTTAATCCCCTTATGCAGAACATATAATTATCTTACAATCGTTTCAGCGTTTTACCAAAATATTGGCATTTTGCCGATAACGAAGTTCCAAGGGGCGATAACGACAGGCTTTACAAAATAAATTGTAGATCTACTTATGAAGAATGGACATGAAATAGACACGCCAGGTCACGTCATAGTCGTCGATGAGTCGATAATGCATTTTCCTATCGACCCATCGACGACAGTACAGTGATACTCTTGTACTTTTCGCCTGAGTCGATGGAATGGTTATACACTAGACTTGGGCGATACGAGTATTTTGAGATACTGAGTAATCACAAGTACGAGTATTATATAATATAGGTGACAAAATACTCGACGAGTATGGGCGAGTATATTTTACAAATTGCAGCGTACTTACGATAGCAGGAGACGTGCAATAAATCTTAATTGCTACTTTTTATGAAGACTTCAACGCTCATATCCTTTATTTTTTACAGCTAAACTTGGTGAGAATTCCTATCATTTCTAAATGTAACATTTTTAACAAAATACTATCCTACCTAACAAAATACTGTACATACTACCATAAATATTTATGGCTGCAGGTTTTTGACTGATTTTAATCATTCATTTGGCATAATCATTTAGATAGCACATCACGTTACTATAATTACTTTTAAAAAATGAATGGCGTTATTAAGGAAATTATTTTTTTTACTTTTGCCATCTTTATTTTAGCTTGTTTTTAAAATAATGTCGTAACATATTAGGAACGAAGAACTAGTCCCGTATTAATTATTATTACAGTTGGATGTTTTCTATTCAAATATTTTCTTAAATTATATGTAGCTGTATTGAATGAAAATTTAGTTTTGTAAATATTGCCAGAAGCAAAATAATCACGCAAATCTGTGAAACACTTTCATTTAACACTAATCTTTCTTGTAGACATAATGGTGACGTTAGAATTTATCCTAATTAACAGTTAGTTTTTTATATACACTATTTATTTACAATATTTACATTACAAAGTAATAACACTCAATTATTCCAGTAGAAAAACGGAGAATCATTAGACGAAAATAGAACCATACATAAAATTCTTATTATAAAATACTCGTACTTGTCGTATTGAAGAAATATTTGTCCACGAACTGCGAAGTGTGATGCAATACTTAACGTAATGAGTAAAATGAGTATACGAGTATGTTTAAGATACTCGTATTACATACTTTAAAAGTATTACGACTTACAAGTATTTAAATATTCGGTTTCTCGGTGAATGAAATAGCTCTAGCTAGATAGACAAAGAGGGGTAGGATTTTGCCGCAGCCCGACTATAACCATTGTGCGAACGTCCTATTATATGTATCGTAAATACATGTGCATTGAGCTATACAAGTATTTACGACACCGAGTATTTTATATTTTGCATACCAAGTACGTATTTTGATCTAAGATATCGTGTATTTTTACCGGTGACAATAAATACGCCTCACCTCTAGTATACACTGCTACTGCTCACAGAAATGGGCCTCGTGGTGGGTGTGCTGAAGCACCATGGTAAAAAACATAATTTGTCTGTCCCAAATACAGCTGCAATTCAGAATGCCGAGGATTTTCGTAGTGGTAGTCTGACACGTCAACAACCCTCATACTTTTGCTAAAGGAGGAAGTTGAAGAATTCCATCAGCACATTAACAAATAGAAGAATGGTCTAACCAAACTACCCCAGTAGTCTCAAAAAAAATATTGCCAAGAGAATATTCAGATTCATAACGTAAAAAGATGGGATTTTTGTGGCCTGTGTGTAACTGGTGGATTGCAGAGGTGTGGATATTAGTTTGAGCTAAATGATATTGTTGTAAACTTTATGGCACCACATGGACCATTTACTGCATATAGATTTCTTACTGCAAATCAGCAACACCACCACCAGTGCTCACTTCGAATTTGTGATGTTTTAAAGATTGGAGAAAAAATTTTCCTATTGCTTCAACTGGAAGACATGTCTTACATCATTATTGTATTATCATACTCAATATGAAAAGAAGATATAATAATTGAAGCAGTTGAATACATTTTTAGTTCATTGACTTTCTAATTCCACTTTTAAGCACATTGCACAAAATTGTATGCCTTTGAGCTTGCATGTTATGGAATTTTTCTAAGCTTGAAAGCTGTGCCTGTTATTTATCTGTAAGAATTAAAAGATCATGTCTGATAAGACAAGAAATTGATTTCAGGAGACTAATATATCCAAATGTGGTAACGGTGTGGTGTGTGTGGAAAATGTTTAATTATTTATAAAACATGTTAAACTGAAAAATTTTGTAACTGTTGTATGTACTTTGTGTGTATTGAATTTAAATAGTGTAATGGTGATTTTAGAGAAATGTTTATTATATAATTATCATATAGGTGTTTTGATTTTGCTAACAATTGTTTAGCAACTGTCATAAATTTCAGAACCAATATTCTAGCAAAAACCTGTTATGTTCTGGGGTTATCTGAAAGAACATTGTTCCCGTGAAAACTTTTAATGATTTAGAATGACTTATGTAACCCAAACAAACAGAGAATGAGGTCAATATGTCCAAATGTAACGTATGGAAAATGTTTAATTCTTTATAAAATCTGGTAAATTGAAAAATTGATATTGTGTATTGAAAATAAATAATAGAAATGTTTATTGATTAATTATAATTTATGTGTTTCCTTATGTTTTGATTTTGCTAACAATTCTTTAGATACCATTACGAGTTTTGGATCCACTATTCTAGAAAGACCTATTATATTCTAGAGTTATCTGGAAACCTCCGCATTGTTCTAGGAAAACTTTGAAAGATTTCGAACGATTCACATAGTTCTATTTTAGAAATTTAACCCAATCATACAAGGAATACGACTAATATGTCAGAACGTGGTGACAGGAATATGCTTAACGTATAGAAAAATGTTCAATAGTCAATAATAAATTTTAAATTGAAAAATGGAAGTTTTCCTTTTGTAAGTAACACTGTATTATACTATTCAACTGTATAAGAAATAAAATTTTTTGGGATTGGCATTTTGATAAAAAAATTCAATTGAATAAACAAAAAAATTTAGAGAGTTATTGCAAGAGAAATTGGGCACATATTTTCAAACAGATGATACCGTTTCAATAAAAAAAATATCATCTTTCAAAAAAAAAAAACTATTACAAAATCTTGACGGTTTCAGAGATATGACCATTTTAAAATTTCGAGGAGACCCATATGTCGGGTTCTGAACGAAACTAAAAAATTTGAATATATTTTTTGACTTCAAATTTAACAAATATGAAATTGAATAAAATCTGAGACTATGAAGATAAAAATTTTTTGCCTGTTTGAATTGAAACAGATCACACCAAACATTATTACCGGTAAATTGAAAAAAAAATAATATTACTATCCTAATGTGGCATGTTGCTTCTATATACTTGCACTGGAAAAGCAATCAAGATAAATGGTTGACCTTTGTCAACCAGTACTCAAACCTGAAACGGTTTTAGAATATAATAAAGTTAAAAGAGGGATTGATGTGTCAGATCAGTTGAGCAGCTACAATAATCCATCAAGGAGAACCATAGTATAGTACTTCTTGTCAATCACAATAATAAACTCATGTATTATATCCAATGAACTACGAATAGACACAAGTCAAGAAAGCTCTCTCTGTTAATAACGCATGACACAATAATAAAAAAGCTTCTTGGCATAATAGACAAAGACCGATAGTCTGTTGAACGGCCACCAATACTGCCTGAAGATAAACACAAACTTGGCAAAATTGAAACACAATCGGATCAGAAATCCCACAAGTAAAGCAGTATAAGTTTTTTCAACCATGTTACAACATTTTTCATTCATTTATGTTATTACAATTATAAGTTTTCTTTCAGAAAATTGTTTCATTTTCCTTTTCATAAATATATAGACAGAGACAAAAGTTTACGGTGACTTTTGACATTTTGTGTAGTTCAGTTATTAATTCACACGTCCATGATAATCTTTTTATATGTACCCGTACGTCCACTAAAAGAGATAGAGTTAGCTTTTAAGTGAGGAATTAACAGAATTAACTGAATAGAATTAACTTATAAGGTTTTACTTTCAGAGTCATAGGCGCCAGAGTTAAGAACCGATGTGCCTCCAAATACGTGATACGTTAGTATTACGTATTTGGAGGCACATCGAAATCGACCTCAACTGTCCAAACTCTCTTTTTCAAACCCTTCATCTACAAGACTTAGGTTTTTCCATTTTTATATCTGATAATTTAGTAAATACAAGGTAATATAATGAAAAACTAGACCATTTTTAACGATCGTAACATGATAATCCATAGAGAGTGCCCTACTCAATGAGCCATTTATTATATCCATTCTTTCGACAATGTATTTAGTCAAAACTATAAATCCCTCAAAAATCTGTGCACTCTCAACCCAGCCATGGTGACTAAAAACCACAATCTAAGATTTTGCAGGATTCTATTTTACTATTTTCATGCATGCTTTCTAAGAAAACTCACTTAATTCGAACAGAATGTGATTCATGTTCCGCATTTTAAAACTGCAAGAACGTGCTATCTCTCAAGGCAAAACAGTGTAATCTTACACAGAAGGCACCAAGCCCTGTCTGGAACTGCAAAGTATGGTAATAACTATTGAGCCAGGCCTTATTCCACCGCTTGGAAGCATTGGGAAAAAATAACCTCGTGGTCTTACTCTTAAAACCTGATGAAGTCCACTTAGACTGTCAATAAGCACAATCTGTAAAATATGTCTGTTTCTAACAATAAGTGATTCTTATAATACTTTTTTCTTTACCATTTTCTATTTTTTCTTGAATAAATGAAATACTAGACCACATAGCCCATTCACGGTCTGTCATTTTTTTAATACGTTTTCTGTTTATCAATAAAGTTTCACATAACTTAACCTCCAATCTTAATACATAACTTATGTTTTCTGATTTTTTCTTTCACGTATATCCAATAATCACTAATCAAACTTCATGCTAAATTTTAAATTTTAACGTCAACTGGAAGCCGTCTAGGTTTTTATAACGGGCCCTGTGTTAAAAGCAGTGATTTTCGAATGTCAATATCTCAATAACTATTCAAACAAGGTTTATAAATTTAAAATTCTAGATCATTCTTACTTTAGATTTGCCTTAATAAACAAACAAAATTGCAAAGTATGTTGTTTATGATTTTAGTTGCAGGGGAGTCGAATGTAACTCAAAATGGGTCAGTGTGAACCTTTTTTCTTATCCAAACTTGGCTGAAACACTGCGATTGTATCTATAAACATAGATTTTAGAAAATGTTTTTAATGACATTTATTAAAAACACTAATAACTTACCTTAATAATTTTCTGCAAATTTTAATAACATCGTTTAGCAAAGATATTAGCCTTTTTCCTGAGTATCTAATTTACTACCAAATCTGTGATTACACAGTGAAACCACGGCGCTTCAATTGGTTAAAGTTAATTGAAAATGGGAATACATCTAACGCAAAAAAGTCAATTTACCTCGGCCAATTTCTGTTGTCTCTTTCAATTTCTGTTGTTCTGCACCAATTTCTGATGTTCTGTTGTTATTAAAATAATAATGTGTGATTTCGCTCGCACAAATATTTAAAGTACAATTAATTAATTCACTTACCAATAAGACCTAAATCTTTTAACTAACTAATTTGACTTTTCTTAGATAATTATACGGTAATGCCAGGGTAAAGCACACTAGTGTGTATCATTGGTGTATTGTGCAATACCAAAAACATATTACTTTAAAAAAATAGTGCTATAATAATGTCCGAAAATAAATTTTTAAAGTGAATTAAAATAGGCATATATAATTTGAAATTTCGCAATATTTTTCTTGCTTTTAATAACAGACAATTAATTTTTTTGGCATTCTATTATTAACCGCTTTGAAACGTATACATTATAATAGATTACATTCGAATAAATTCCGCAATTAATACAAAACAGTAAAACCTACGAAATGGTAGTTTTACCATTTTGTATAATACTTTTATAATAAATCGACTAATATACTTTTTATAATAACGTTCAATTGCAAGTTCAACTCATATGATGAAAATTGAAATAATTGGTTAAATATAACGCTGAAAATTTTCATTCAACATAGCTCCCATCATATCACTGTGATTATATTAGATTTTTCTTGCTATTACTTGTAAGAAATAAGAGGCGAGGTAATACATTTACAAGATTTTTTTGAAAATGTTTGGAAAAGTTCTTGATATATAAAAGAATTTTATATTTCCAATTTTATCAGCTTTCATATGATCGTCCATGAATAGGTGATTTGAGAGCTTGCTACCTGGTCTTAAAAGAAATAGCCATCCCACTGAAATATTTAGCCAAGAAGTAAGTTTTCACTAAGTGTAAAATATGTGTCTCGATGGTTCTTAATTCCAATCCCATCTGGATGCTTTTGTATCTAAACAATTTGTTTACAATCAGCACAATAGCCAGCAACATTTCAATCACTAAATTTCACACACTTATACAAACTGGAGGGACTATATTTAAAAAAGTTAGGTTCACAAAAAGCAAAACGAAAGCGTACTTGACACCATACAAGCATATAATTTTAAACATTGATAGCTATCTTCCTTAGTCAAGATGTGATTCGAGGCATACATTAATAGAAAGAATATACTTACTTGAAACTATTCATTTTTACAATATTAATAGATATGCACTGAACGAATAGAAAAAGAAAAAAACATTAATTATGTGTTAATAATCTTATTAATTACATATCAATAATACCACTTAACATAAGAAAGTTTCTTAGGGAACTACCAGAGACCCGATAAAAAAAGTGCTTAATTTAAATGCGCAAACTCCGTGTGTCATTCTGCTATTTCACCTCCAGGTACCAACTGAAAAAAATATGTTAAAATAAAATTGAAAATTTATCAAACATAATTTGTTAAAATGAACTCTAAAATTTACAATTTTCCAAAATATTGGGTAAATTTACAATTTGAAGACTACCTCAATCTAGAATTTTTTTTCACCACTAGCTACGCAACTGTATTAATTATTGTTATGTTCAAAAGGAAAGAAAACGAGAAGTAGTTACTTTGATTAGTTTTAAATAAAATGATTTATTAAATCAATACAACTTTTTTAGCTTCCGATCAATGAACACAAGAATTCAAGAATTCACACTAGAGAGACTTCACAACATTTTATATTGCATGATATTTTTATACAATATATCATTTTTAACTACGAACTTTTCCAAAAAAATTTGAAATAAAGAATTGCCAAAAGTCCAACAACCTCAATAGGGGACAAGGATTATATTTATAAAATTTCGACTCACACTCACAGCACATCACTAGATGTTAGGAAACAAGCAGTATGTAATACAATATTAGCATATAAGCATATCATTTAATACTATATTTATTCACATATGTTCATTTGCACATAATATATACCTATATGACAAAGTACATATATGTACACACCTGTTCACGCCAAATAGGGTTCGCGCATACATAAAGAGACTTAATGTAAAATATTTTATGTAATGTGTAATTATGAAATATAAGGTACAATTTAAAGGATAATTCATTACTGAAAGAACCAATTTTTGGTATTAAAATTTTTTTTTAAAACTTTAATCATACCACTGGAAAAAGTGTGGCCTTCTTGCATTATAATTTCTTTCAAAATAAATAAATTTGAAAATTCAAAATTCTTTTAATGTAATATTGCAGTTATAGACTATCAATTAAAAAGTACAGTTACTTTTCACATAATTCTAACAATCCACAAAGTGTTTAATTATTTAAATTATAAAAATTGGCTCTGTAGATCATTATAACAACTATGTTACAAAAATTCTTGAATGGTTCGGATTTATTCATCTTCAAAAGAGGAATGAATACAGACAGTGAAGCAGCATTTTTTCCAATGTAATAAATAATCTCTAACAACACTGGAAAACTGTAAAAAATAGAAACCAGATATTTCTGATACAGTTTTGGTCTTGTACAAATGAATCTAATCATTACAATGAATATTTTCAGTTATTACATGGAATACTCTTCCCAGGTTGCAAGTATCTGTCCAAATGAGTATATTGTTATTTTTGTGAGCTATTCAACGAAATGAAAAGCACGCTATTTGTGTTTCTTATCAATGTGATTTTAAAAACGGAATATTAAAGTTTAAAGACAAAGCAAATTTATGTGCTATAAAGTAACCAGATTGATAAAAGGAATTTTAATTATTTTTAATATATTCTCATTGAGTTTTAAAAAATTTGGAGCCAATAGCAAAAACTTATTGAAATGTCTTTAAAAATAACCGAATCATACTGCTTTAAAGTTAAAAGAATGGTCAAAAAACCTAGGCCCGGTGCAAATGAAAAATATCTCAAATTTCTGTTAAGATATGTGGTAAAATATGCAACTGCCTTCTACATATCTTTAGGCGTTTCCTGTCGGTGGTGTAACTCGAGTAGCCAATATATTCCAGCGATGCGTGTAACAACATACAACAGCAGCAAGGGTCTAATTCTATAAAAGTGTATTTATTATGGCAGAATTATTACTATGAGATGAGAGCAAAATTTTACAGCCAAACAGAACATAACTTTAGTTCTGCTCGTCAAGCGTCCTGGTGTTGAACCCAGGTCCACGCAATGTGCCGTGCCGTCAAAAACCATATGTTTTTTGATCATCCCAACACACCATAGGACAATCCCGAATCTGTAGTTATTACGGAAAAGCAAGTATCTTTTATGTACTCTCACTCATATCTACCAACAACATTTAATAACCATATGTTTAAAAGATATTCCTGAAAATGTAAGGCATTGGCAATGACACTTTAAGGCAGAAAGCATTAGAATTTTAAACATGTACACATCGACTTAAAATAAATATGATGATCTTCAATATTAATTGGATTAAATCATGAGTTAAACAGATTCTTTCTACAAATTCTGAACCCCCACCAACATGTTAATACTCCACGTGTGGACATTATGTGAACTCAGAATGGCAGAGTCAATAGAATTAGCATAACATTCAATCTCTCAAGACTGAAGTGTAGATAGAAAAACTGATGTACTTAGAAGATATAGTGATACAAAGTCAACTAAAAGGACTTTGCATCAGTATATTTAGACTTAGACCATATAAGCCGAGATCAAATGATACAGAAGATTAGACCTCAATCAAGTCACATTTTCGGAAATATAGAATTGCATAAAGTAATAACTATACATGATGGCAATTATGTTTGTTTACAGAGAAAAGTTACAACTTCTTGTTCCAATACAAAATTACAGTTTAAAGAAATATTGTAACTTCATAACGCTATTTATGATGGTATGTGTCCCATTAAGCCATTTATTACAGACAAATCCTGGATGTAACAGGTTCATATTTTGCTATCACAATGTATGCCGTGATTATAAAGCAAATGACATTTCCATAGAAGACGAAATTTTTCTTCATTTTATTGTAGAGAAAGATATTGTTATTTTTAACAGATATTTTCAAGACAGTTCATCTCTCCATCTGAGCAACAATACGAAACTTAGCAGAGCACTGATAATGCAAATAAATAGAAACTTGTTACGATTTGTAGATGGGTCATGGAGGCAACAGATGATTTTAAAATACTACACTTGTTAATTATTTTCATGAGCTTTACGAAGACAGCCAGTAAACAGACTATTTTACCAAAATAGTCTGTTTACTGGCTGTCTTCGTAAAGACTTGTCTTCGTAGGACCTAACAGTTCGCCTAATTATATTGAAGAATATGATTTGAATACACAGATAGTAGCTTACTCGCGACTTAACGCTATCAGCCCAGACATTGCAGATTTTTCATAACAGACGCACGTAGACCTGATTCTCTTTGAGATCAAGACTTATCACGTTAAAATAGCATGCTCATATGCGAGTGACCACATATGAAGTACAAATAGTCCAAGGTTATATATATTAACAATGAGCCAAACAATATGCTTATAAAATGCAGGATCAATTCTTGTTATGTACAAATTAAAACCTATTACACATATATTTTATATAAACCAGAAACTGAGGGAGAAATGCAATAAGGCAATATTATATCCTTTATTCAAGGTCAGAGGGCATTGGTTAGTTTGCCCATGTTGTAAGGGTTATACACTACCTCAGAAGTCTCGGATATGGAAATGAATTAGTCATTGTGCTCTAGATTTAGATGATGTATTAATAGAGGTGGAAAATATGTAACTAATTATTTTTGTAAATAAACACATTTTCAGAACAAAAAATTTTCCTATTTTTATATCTACTATTAATCAAGTTGGGTGGTAGTCTGGTAGTAATAGCAATATACATAATCATATATGCACACATATTGTCAGTATTTATTTTCACTATACTATACTCCTTAACATGTTGACTGCCAACTACAGGATAACTCGTCGTTGACATGTTTTTGCTTAGGATGTCAACTACGAGATAACTTGTGGCAGGTGGGTGTATCCATGTAAATATGAATAGCCTCAGGAAAGAGGACAAATAATCAAGGTTGGTCTACATGAATAGAAAACTAATAAATGCAAAATACTAATATAAAAAAAATAGAAAATAAATGTTTTATACACCAGACAATTATATGGTTGTCGAAATCAATGACTTATAATAAAATTAAGCCACTAATTTTTTACAACCATATTATATACAACCTTATATATTTAAACAGTTATAAAAAATCTAAGACAGGTTTCATTTACACCGGATCTGGCTTTATTTCCTATATATAACCATTCACCTTTGACACTTTCATGTTTTGATGTTGGTAGTGCTAATCACATCACGTGGCACAATTTATGGCCATTTGTATGTGTTAATGTTCCAATAATTACAATTAACTTCCACTGTTAATGAGTTATTTGAAACTAATTAGTCACAAACAATACAATAATACCAAAACACTAGTGTAAAACTCCCTAGTATAAATATTGTATAGTGCCGAAGTGTAAAAATAAAATTATCAAAAAGTATTTTATCCCATGCCAAATGTAGAAACATTGAGAATAAGCGATTCACAATTATAAAGATGTGAATGGCCGCTTTCATATAAGACTTTGTTACACTACTGCGGAGGTCACTTTAATGTGGGTATGTCATGTAAGATCATAAGCAATGTTATGTAAAATAGACATTGGAAGTTAGCTATAGTCAGCATAAAATATAAGTAACTTTTTTTGAGGAGTGTTTACATTGTAATAACCATATTTATTTGCTAAAGTAATTATATTTACAGTAAAAAATATATTCCTGGTAAAAATATTCTTCTAGATTTTATGTTTCATTCCTAACCTTTTAAATGGCGACACAAACAACAAGCTCATTTCTATATTTTTAAAAATAAAAATATATCTATTAAGCAATCAGTCATAAGATTTAACCTCGCTATCTTGTATTTTTTACTATTTTGCAATAATGTATGAGCAAAATTGACAGATTACAGGTACTCTACCATACTGACCGACTTTTATCAATGGAAGTCAAAAATAGCCGACCAAGTATCGCATAATATAGAAACAAAATGTTGAAAAAGTTAACAAATTTGAAGATTTCAAAATAAATCTTTCAGCATTTTTCAAATTATCCTTAAGACTATAATATGATGCTAATATAATTAGTATTTTTTGTCAAATAGAAACTTCCTAATTAGCAATGTCATACCCAATCTGTTAATAACAATAATAAAAATATGTTCTTTTAAGATTTATAAATATAACATAGATCTCAGGACATGGGCGTAGGCACGGTAGGGCAGGGTAAGGCGTTTGCTTCACGCTAACTAGCCCATTCATTTCTTCTCGGGTCATCGACCAAGGCGCATTTTTAAATTCACAATACTTCAACAAGATGGTTTTCCCTTCTTCCCTTCATATTCTTTGTATTTAAAGAGCCTTTAATATGATATTGTTGTAGAACCACACTTTTTTGAGAATTCACAAAAAGCGACATTCGTCGATGACTTCAGACAGTTTAACAAAAAAGTAAAAACTGACTTCAAAAAGTATACCTTTGATTTAGTTTGGTATAAGAAAAATTGGTATCTACTTCCTTATCTGTTTCCCACGAATTATTTTATACTTTTTGAAGTCGGTTTTTACTTTTTTGGTATTATATGCATATTGCACTCGAAACATTTACAAATGATGGTAACACTGCGACAAGAAAAGCAGCTCCTACTCCATTGCACTGCCATAAGTTAAGAATTCATAGTATTTGTCTTATAGCCAAATATTCGGTACAACTTCAACCGGAACTTAATGCCTTACAGTCAGAAAGTATAGGCTTACGGCAATGTGCAAATTGCATAATAAGAATAACAAACATATTGAAGACACTACGAAAATGCTAACGTTGAAAGCCAAAGTTTAATAGCTGTGGCCGAAAACAATCACCGAGAATATATGAAAAGATTTCAGAAAGTCTTGCCCGCAGATAACTATCGGCAAAATCATTGTGCCGATCCTCCAGTACAGACTCCACTAGAGTTTTGCAGCATATTACTAGTTATTCCATATATAGATTCTTTGATAATGTCTCTGGATCAGCGATTTTCTGATGAGAATGTATACTCATTACTAACGTTGCATCCTTACATGAAGATTTTTTAAAAAACGGAGTCTTGTATGTACCATAATTTGTTTCCTCGGTGAAGATGAACTTTGTTATAATGAATGGAAGGGAAAGAATATGTCAAAAACCAAATTGAAAGAAAGGACTAGCTACACTTGTAAAGGAAAGACTATTGTTTTACCCAGATATTAAACAGATGCTACACCTTTTGCTTGCACAGCCCTGCACAACATACACTATCAAAAGATCGTTCAGCACTTTGCACAGGTGAAAACTTGGTTACGGTCAACAATGACAGAAAGCCGTCTTGTTGGTCTATATGTGATGAATGTGCGTAGAAAAAAGGTTCTAGAAGCAAAAAATAAATTTGAAACTGATATTTTGCCAAGATTTAGCCAAAACCCTTATAGACTAGTTTTAAAATAAAGTTTATAGGTCAGTTCATTGTATTTAATTACTGTTTAGATAAAGAAATTTCGGTACCTACTCTAGATTTAAATTTTTTGCTTCACTCTAAATCAAACTTGGCTACGCCCATGTCTTTAATTGCACATTTCATCTACAATAAATACAGATAGAGATACTCTAAAAGCTTAATTCATTATAATTTCACAAATTATCAATGCTAAAAAGCACCAGAATACTATGAAATAAGAAATACAAACCATAGTAATATTATTTCCGTTAAGCAAAATTTGGTCCAATTTGGTAACTCTCCTGCCTTCTTGCGTTGACTCATATTCGGTAACATCATCCAAAAGCATATTCACAAAATCATCGAAACCCAACAGTGTGCCTACCATTTCCTTGTCGTTCTTCATGATGATATGGATACGAGAGCCAATGCACTTATCGACCAACTCTGCAATTTTGAACATTTATAATTATTAACTCCTCCTGTAATAAATTCATAATAATCATAATATCCCACAACATTAAAATTCCATTACACAGGGTGTCCAGTGGCAGATTTCAAAGTTTGAACAAACATAGTTTCTGACGCAACACATAAGAGGGGCGCGGGGGGCGTCGTTAGAAGCGCAAGCGGTGCGAATGTTTTAGTAGCCATGGAACAGTGGAGTGGAGAGTACCGCGCTTTTGCCATCGAGGCGTACATTTCGAGTGGATTTTCGTTGTCTGTAGCACGTTACAGTATTCGTCGATTACATGATGGACCATCGATCAACCTCATTCAGTCATGGGTAGCAAGGTTCAGAGCTACAGGATCAACATTAAATAGGCCCAGGCCAGGACCTACACCATTGGTAGCCACGGATGAAAATGTCGAGCGTGTTATGGTTTCTGTTTTTTAAAAATCCCAGTTTATCACTGTGTACACGTTCATCGATATTGGGAATTTCGAAATCAACTTTACAGGTAATAATGCGAAAAAAGCTCAAGTTCCATCCATATAAAATTCAAATTGTTCAAAATTTACACGATTCTGACTTTGAATTAAGAAAAACTTACGCGGAGGTGATATTGTTGAGATTTCGTACTGCTACCCGGATGGGCAACATATTCTTTAGTGACGAAACTCACTTTCACATTGGAGTTACATTATTATTTCACATATGTGAATAAGCAGAATTTTCGTTACTGGGATGTCCACAACCCAAGACAAATGCATCAAGAGCCTTTACATAAGCCTAAAGTAACAGTCTGGTGTGCCATGTCTGCATCTGCAATCATAGGGCTTTATTTCTTTGAAAATCAACGTGGCCAAACTGTAACTGTGAATTCGGAGAGATATGCCCAGATGTTAAATGACTTTTTCAGAGTAGAACTACAGAATAGTAGAACTACAGAATAGACAGTATTTCCAGAAAAAAACATATCCCGAAATGGTACCGTACCATGGCCACCTAGGTCACCCGATTTAAGCCCATGTGACTTTTTCTTATGGGGATACTTAAAATCCGTTGTTTACAAAACAAATCCGAGCACTGTGACACAACTTATAGAAAATATTCGAGCTGAAGTCAGTAGGATACCCCAGTCGCTCTATCTACAAACGCGTTTTTGAAAACATGCGTGCTAGACTCGAAGAGTGTGTCAGACTCGATGGCCGCCATTTGGAAAACGTGGTTTTTAAAAAATGAAATCCGCATTTGTTGTTATAAAGTTAAAATAAACCTACTTTGTATTAGAGGTGTAGTTTTTTTTTACAATTTTTTAAACATTGAAATCTGCCACTGGACACCTGTATTATTGGTAAAAGCTAACTGTATTCTTATAATAAAGGTATCTCAGCATCGAATTCAAACTTTTAAACTGTATCGAAATGATTGACAATTTTTTGTACCAGAGGAAGATGTTGACGAGTAAGGTGTGTGGTTCCAGCAAGATGGGGCCAATGCCCACATAGCTAGGGTCTCCATGGACACAATTAGACCACTATTTCCGGAAAAGTCATAAGCCGATTTGGAGACATAATTTGACCACCCAGATCACCCGATTAACCCCAGCTGACTTTTTTCTATAAGGCTATCTCAAAGCAAGAGTTCTTGATACCATCATAAACTTGGAGCAACTAAAGGCTAAAATAATAGAACAAGGGAAACCATCCCAGTCAACATTCTGCAACATGTCATTGCAAATTCGCCCTAGTGCTTTAAGGAGTGCGTCCGCCGTGATGGGAGACATCTTGATGGTGTAATATTCTGTACATAAAATTCGCACATATGATATATGATAATAAACTAAAGTAGTTTACTGTAATTAAAATATTATAAATACAATAATTGCTTTTTTATTGAGAGACACCTTTTAATATACTTTGTACAATCTGGAGAATATCGAAACTTGTTATAAATTTATTTCATACAATTATGATTGACTTCAACTATTATATGCGACTATTTTAAATATATAAAATCCAGTTTCCCAAATGATCAAAGTCTGCATAGCGTTACTTAAATGAATGCAGGTTGTAACTTAAAAATATAGTAAATAGATTTAAATACCTAAATTCCATGTTATATTAAAATTATATTTATAAAGAAATTAGTAATAGCCTCTCCGTCCCTGCTAAAAGTTCCTTAGTAAAATTTAGGATGGTATGAAAACGATTACCTAAATACGATTGAAATTAAACCTACAACATAAATACGCGTAATGGCGAAGTCATTTTGTTTATCATGAAGTTACATTAATGACAAACTAAATGACTTCGGTTACAGTTAATGGTTAGCATAAATAAAATATAAGCCAAAAGTGCAAAGCATCATAAATCGCAGCAATAACATAGAATCGTAAATCGCGGTAATATCATATTATTTTTATAAAGTACCGCCAATATAAATTGCCAATCACAATGTGTAAGCACGATTTAACCAAAGACTTGGTTAATTTATTAACGTAAGATAATAATTTTAAAAAATCTTCAATTTACCAAGAGGCAATAACGTTGATGAAGTTGGTGGCTGCGCGCCTTGTGCCATGTTTCTGATGGAAACTTTCAAAGGACCAAAATATAAAATTGATGATCAAATATAAGAACAAATTAAAACAAATTCAAACCCGTGCGAAGGTTACTTTTGAACCATTGAGACACAATAATGACAGCCATGCGCATAGACGCCGCTGCTAAGGAGTATAGACTATAGACTACTGATACAACGCGATTTATTTTTAATCGCGTGATTCGAATAGCAAATCATACTCAGTAAAAAAAGTAAATCGAGTCCATATGTACTTTGAATAGTATTCGAATAACCGGAGTCAACGCGCCGCATCGAGTAAACTCGAGTCGACACCGAATTGACTTGGTCAGCGCTAGAGAACTCTTACAACGAATAGTATTACGGACAATAAGCGGCTGGAAACAATGAATATTGGACGGGTTGATTTCTCAGATACGGGATGTGGGACTAAAAACAAACGATTTAAACAGCTCCAATTTGTAACATCGACCTTTCGACCAACAAAAATAAAAAGAAATTGATACTGGTCTAATGCAAATGATTGGTACAAAGCTTCAACCCTTTCAAATCGATGAAAATAATGAGTTAATTAACTTTGTCTACACTTTATATTCATATTACATTCTTCCAAACGAAAATCTATATCAGAAAAGTATTTACCTGAATTATATCAAGTGGCCCGTTCTTCTTAAATTGGTATATTCGGAACAGTACGAATATACTTATTAGAGACATGTGTAGATATGATAGTAATAAGTCATATTTGAGGATATAACAGTTCATTTTATTTTCAACTCTTCACTATACGCACGCACATTCAGTACAATAGAAATAAAAAATGTATTCTTCTGTTGTCATAGATGCTTAAAATTTTAGAGACAGCTTTAGAAAAATATAATTTAATAATTATAATTGCGTAGCTTTGTAGGTACATTAAATTTAGCTATAACTGACTGCAAAAATCAAATCTGCCACTAATGTAATTATTAGCAATATATTTTAAGCAAGCCAATAAAGCAAGTTACAAATTAAGAGAAGTTCAAGAATATATGAATGCACCTATTATAAAACTGAAACAATAGGTAATTACAAGATGGAAGTCACTTCTTTAATAGTTTTTTTGCGATTATCACAACTAAACTCTGCTTATCAGCTGCTTTGTCAACCATATCATTTGCCCCAAAAAATCTCACTACCAGTGAATGGGAATATAACACTTACCCTCAGTTCCGATACAAATAAGAAATCCGATTATTTGTGGGAACATTTTGACTAAAAAATGACAGAACTAGGATTAACTCGAACACCCATGTCATCTGCCATAGTCACGAGGAAACAATACATTAATTTGCCATATTTAGACCCTCGCGTCAGGTTGATCTGAATTTCTATTGGGAAAAACTAAAAAAATGCCAGAACTACACGAGATGGTTATGAAGTATTTATGTATACCTACGACATCTGTCACTGCAGAATGTGTATTTATCAAATCCGCCTTGGTTTGTACCAAATGAGAAATAAGATAGATACTACACAAGTTGACTTTTTTTTTACTGAAATAGCTACTTCTGTTCAAGAAAATAACCCGACTTTTATATTTTGTTTTTTTTACTTTAGTCATTTTGATATTAGTTAAAGGAGTATTTTTGTTTTATTTTAAATATTGTATATAGCTTGAATTTTTTATGCACAAGTGCTGTTTTTTTATTTTTTTTCGAATGTGCAATTTTAATTGCAATATTAGAAAATATTTTATTTTTCACGTTGATGAGTTATAATATATAAATATAGGTCTTAGTCAGTTTGATTATTATTTAGTAGAAGAAACTTAAGATTCATTTTTATTTTGATTTAAACTTAAGTTTAGACGAAAGTGCTTTTAAAATACTCATATTTTGTGTGTTTCTATTGATACAGTCTGATATTCTAAAGAAGAATTATTATTATGATTTATTATAATTACAAAAAAGATGTTTCATTTTTACTGCAAAATTATTGAAGTTTCCTAACTTACGTCACGCCTTGTCACTCGCGGGTAAGGCAAAATATTTAAGTAGAATGTTCATTAAAAAGCTATTTATTTTATCGTAGAAATTTAACGGTTTTGTATCACATGTACGCTATGCCATATGATTAAAGGAATAAACAGCCGTTTTATGTACTTGTTTTTGTTTTACTTTAGTAGACGCGAGTGATATAATGCTTGAAATCGAAGAGTTGAGTCGAATAACTCGAAATCTAGAGTGCAAATCGAATGACGTAAGTAAATGATTCGAGTAACAAAACCAAACTCGAGTCGCATCACTAGCGCACAACGCTAGCCCACAGAAAACGGAGCTAAAGACTAAACTTGGCCAAATTGGAGGTTTTTCGTCATAAATATAAATAGACCCTTCAGAAGATAATAAATGTCATAGAATACCTAAAAGATAAAAATTATATTTCACTAACTTTTTATTAGGTCCATTGTGGACCTGAAAAATTTAGTAATTTGTCTTAATTTCAACAAGATTTTATTTCTTTATGTTATTTCTTTTACATACGCGATTTCGTGGACTTGTTTATTTCACCGTACTTTGCGTGTGGCGCTAATTAGAGCCATATATCTAACTTGTTTGTCGTGTATAACGTTACTGTCTTTATTTTATTGCCCTTATAGAAATATCAAGAAGTATTATTGACAGTATTCGACTTTTTTATTTTCACTATAATAATGAATTGAGATTTACTTTTATAAATTGTTATTTACAAATATACTTGTATAGTAATTATGGAAAGGCTGTAAATTTTCGAAGTAATAATTGCAGGAGATAATAAACACGGACAATATAGACACCTAACATAATTTACTCGGATAATTCAATTCCTATTGTTATGTTAAGTCTAGATTTTATTATTTCTAATATTAACTCGTATATTTTATTACTGGTTGAATTGTAAATCTTTGAACTGGTTGAATATGAAACATGGTTAGTTAGAAAAACTTGCATATACAATATGAAAATTAATATTTACTACAAATTGATTGACTTAGGTTTGGCTCTTAAAGTATTTACTGAATATATTACGTCACATCTGTAATTAATAAAAGGATTTTTATCCCTCAATTTGATCAATATAGTTCATTCATAAAAACAATATTAATTCCTAGAATCAGCATCAGCGGTCATTGAGCCTAGAAACACTTTCACGATAATTTTTATTTTGTTCTGTTCATAAATATACATAAATTTTTCTTAAAAAAACAGTTTTCGCAGTTTTATATAGAAATTACAATTGGCAGCACGAATCTAGAAGGGCGAGAGGGAAAAGGATGTGTGGGTCGTCCAGGTATTAGGACTTTACTTTTCTCATAAAATGAACTTCATGAACTAAAAATAAGCTAAAAGTGGCATATTCGCCGTGTCACTAAGTAGATACTTGTCGCCAGCTGGAAAACCGTGTCACTAGTTGAAAACAAATAAGTTTTAAACACGCCAATTACAGGGTGGCCCCCTGTTCAAAGTCATCATGGAGGTATTAAATTCATTCTCGTCTCCACTTAAATCACATATTTGTATCCCCCTCGCAATGAATATTCTAAAATTTGAATGTTATTCAGAGATTCATCAACCGCTCACCATGATATTGAGGTAAATTAAGGTGTAAATTACCTGATATATGAGAGTCTGCTCTCTTTTGTCTGCTTTCTTTAATTTTAAATCTTTGGCATTTAACCCCGTGGGTCAAGGGATGATTAACCCTTCTTTGTGGTCAATTGTAGCAAGAAGTTTTCTCTTACAACGAGAGAAAATCAGTCTAGATTCACTCTCCGAACTAAAAGCATTATTTCTTTTCTCTACTAATTGCGTTTTAAGCCTGATAGTAAATAATATCATTGAGGAGTAAATATTCGATAAGTATAAAACAGTATTGAATAAGAAATTATACAGTAATCTTTTCTAACCATGAACATGGTAAAAACCTGGCTTCGAAAAAAGTCAATAGTTGGTCTGCTTTTGGATTCAAGTATTTTCTAGTGGACTTTTTTATTTCTTAAATCATGATCTAAAATTGTAATGCACAAACTGTGTCTATCTTTATTGGAAACCAGTTCTGCTGTCCAGTAGTTTCAATCCATTTCTCTTTTACAGAACTTTTCTAAAACGAAAGTAAATAAACGTGTTTATTTTAATGAGACAAACTGTTCAGTTCAGTGTGCAAATCAGTAGAAGGGCCAAAATCAAAAATGTTAAAATTTTTTCCCTTTGCTGAATTGTCAGTAGTTTATTTACACTTTTAATTAACTTTGTGAAATATATGAATGTTGTTTAGTTTAATATCATTAATTCACAGTAGAATTAGTATGCAGTCACCTGCTTTAAAATTTGAAAGTTTTCTTTTGAAGATCACAGCCTCCAAACAAATTTACGTTATCGATACTTATGTGATAATAATATTAAATGCAGCACTAGTGACGCGAACCGGATACAGTGTGACCAATACCATATTACTTAAAATCGAAGAAAATATCTTTAAAAAGCTTACTGATGATAGGAAATTCCTTATTTGGTTACATTTTTTGCTGGCTTTTATATTTGCACTTAATTACAGCACAAAAAGCCCTTTTTGAACACTAATGAACAATGAACTATCATTTGTCGCATTGAATATAGTCATATATTCAAAAGTAAAGTATATGTCATTGTGCAGAGAATAATATGTGATACAAGGATATATAGTGGTGCACGTGCCATACCTACTTAGTCACTAGTTATATCCTATTTGATAGCAAACTGTTATATCAAGATTAAAACAGTTCAATAATCAGAGTACAAAATAAGACGACTATAATCAATAACACTTTCCGGTATACCAGTCCTTTCTTGAGATATACTAATTCAATGTTAATAGAAGGATTAAGCATCGTCCAATACATGGTGGTTCTATTAAAGCGATACAACGCAAAGTAAAGAATCTTTTATTAGGTATGCTTTAAAATTGCGTATTAGTATTATTTTGGAAAATCAGTTATACTGGTTATGCAGTCCTTTTCTTAACTTTAGTTTGTTTATGGAGGTTCTATTTGTGATAATGAAAATTGTAAATGCAATTGTGATTGGGAAATTGTAAAATAAAAAATATTTTTTTGCTGAAAAATATATCATTTCTCCATAATCAAAGTTCTAATTAAAAAATGTTATAGACTATTGTCCTCTTATATTTTTGAAAGGCATATGACAAACATTCATCGTATATTAACTGTTAGAGTGACGACAAGTGCGATCGCACTCATGCGCGTACTAACTAAATTAGCCACGAGCGCGGTGGCGCTCGCAAAATCAGTTGCTCTTTGGCTGCGGTAGGGGAGGTCGCTCCGGTAGGGAAGGTCGTTCGCACGCACGCATCGCAATTTTTTTGTCTTTCTACGTGTTATATAAAGTTCAAATTGTAATATTATTAGTAATTACAAATAAAAAGGATCCAGGAAAAGAAAATTTTTAACCCATAATGTGGGAATATGAAAATAATTCTAGTGAAAATGATCATTTTTTCAAGTTATGAAGAAAGTGATAGTGGGAGTGGGAGAGACATTGTGGTGCGCTCGCAATTTGGGGTAATGCAAATTTTGAGTGATAGGGATAATAGTGACGATAACAATTATTTTGTTGATACGGAGGATGTACCGGACTGTAAAATACGGAAAATACGATGTGACCTTGATTTCAGTTTTTGTTATAATTTTTGTTCACAATATATATTTGCATAATTTTCTTTGTATTTTATTATCCTTCTACAAGTTTTTATTAAGAAAACACCGAAAAAATTATTAAAATTGGATAATTTTTGGAAGAGATACAGTTTTTTTTTCAGAGACATCAAAAATAAAAGATTTCTTTGCCATTTTTAAGTATATATGAGTAAAAAACCATGGCACTAAAACGGTTAATTAACCAACATCCCGCATAATGCATTTTAGTTTCCAATATCATATATTACTACCACTTAATATATTGGTAGCAAGCAGCCAGATAATGATGATTATACCATAAACTCATCAAGACTACAAATAGATGTATTTATATTTAATTATAATTTTCGTATATTTAGTTCAGGGGGCTCTTCCTCTGATTGTTCTCATACACTGTTCTATATATCAATAATTTATGATCATGTAATCTTTAATCAGTGACATGTCTAATACTGATAACATTGAGCTATGAAACTATTTAGGTAATGCTTGAAACGCAGGTGCAAAGCTATTTTTAGATTAATCGAAGCAAAACAATATTTTATGACAATAAAGTCTAATCATACTTAGATCACCTCTATTTTTGTTAAGTACATTCAAAACAATGTATTAGATTTTTGATCCATAAATATAGCCATATATATTAAAGGTTTAATTATTAATATTCAATCAGTTATTTTTTGTTTATTGTCTAATGCATGAAAATTTATCAGTCGTTCCACGCTGAGATAAGTATTCATCATAATGATTACATTTTTAAAAATAATTGTGATAATATTTTTAGAGTTTTCAATCAGGTATGCGAATACTGACCTGTGATAGTATCCATGATAACTATTGAAGATTTTTAAGGTGTTTCAATAAATTATCTTGAATATATTCGGCGTTAATTTTGTAGAAATTCATTATTCACAATTAAATGAAACTATGTGATGTAGTATTATTTCTACTTTCTTTAATTTCTTTGCCACAACCTAGGTTTCGTTGTATTACAACATCTTCAGGTGGGTTGTTAACAAAGATTCTAATCTTTGCTAACAGATAAAAATTTAAAAAAAAATATATTATATATATATATATATAATATATATATATTTAATATTCTAGTCAAGGAATTTTATTTGCACCGCATTTTAAAATTTTAAACAGCGGTAACATTTTTCCATATATTTTAAATTGAAAATAGTGAGACATCCTGCGACCTTTTGTTAGTCGCCTTAAATGTACTAGCTCTACTGTATAAAGACTGCTAGAAGCATTATTTTCATACTTTGAAACACTTCATTCAGGTTATTCAGTCATAAGAATCTAGCCAATTAAGGATATGAGAAATTTTTGCGTGAAATTTCAGATTTCTATCCTGAATAGTAAGGGAAATATTAGGGCAGTGATGCAATGTTTAGAATGTTTTCTCAATTGCAAATGGTAAAAAATAAGATGTATATACTTTTGGCAGTAGCTTTTTATACTAATCCCAGGTTTGTATGTATCAAAAAAATTTAACTCTCCTTTACAGTACAATTACAAAGGGATGAAATGGTGCAAAATTAAAAAAAAACAATGTTACCTTTAATCAAGTGATATGCTTGCTCTTTTGTACTCACTACAATAAGCGTGTAATTACAATTTCACTACATAGAGATTATTTTTAATCAATGTGTTACAAGGCAGGTAAAATGGTATAATATTTTATATTTGTTGCCTTGTTTTTATTCAAACATCTTTATTAGTGAGAATCGCAATATAAGAGAATGAAGGAAACAAAAGTAAGTCGCAAAGTTGATAAATGTATTAAACACTAAAAGAAGTGTTAAAAACAATTTAAATGAATTGTTTTTTTTGTACTAAATCAAAGCAAGTCAAACAAACAAAGATATAAATAAATATGAAGCTCATTGCAGAAGTACTGTAGAAATTGAATTCATTAACATAAACAGGTTGTAAAGTTGACTATTTCTTGTGTAATTCATCTGCAGAGGTGTAATTCTCTTCGATAACCTGAAGACAACAGTGAAAACGATTTTTTTGAAATTCCGCATAAGAAATTATGGCCATTTCACAAAAGTTAACCGATTTTCGTAGTAGACAAAAACGTACATCCCTTTTTAAATCTTGAAGTTTCTGGTTTTATTTATTGATAATATTGAATGATATTTTTTATGAGAATGAAGAATGCGAAAAATGTAGTTAATATTGTAATAATTTTGCAAAAAATGCCTACTTTGGACTTGAATAACTCCGAAATCGCCATAAATAGCAAAAAACTGTTTGCACTGCTCCTTTCAGGATACTAAAGAGAATTACCTCCCGGTGGCTTTTTCCTGTTCAACTTTAGATTCTTTATATGGAAATAGCAACCGTAAGCATCTGACAGCAATGACTGAATGAAAGGGAGCAAATATATTGGTGGTCAATTTCTACGAAAAAGAGCCAAGATAAAACACATGTACCACAGATTACATCAATGGAATACAAATCTCATTATAGTGCACTTAAAATCTCGATTGCACACAATTAATACATGCAGAAATTTTTATTGTAAAAGGAAATAGATGTTGCTGTAACGATTTGACTAAATTGTTGCATGTTCCCTAATTTTAGTTCCATAGAAAAAGTAAGTCCCCCAGATCTTAAATTGTTTGATCATCACGATTTAACAGGATCGGCGTTATATACTTACATTCATGAGTTTCATGTGGGAAAATATTATTAAATAGCAGGCAATGCTTACAACTATGAGAAATAGTCCAATATGATCAGTAAAAAGAGATGACATTATTTTTATTTAAACTAATAAGTAATTCAGACAGCATCAGGCAGAAAATACTCGGCTTAGAATATGAACAGTATATATATGAACGGTATCTGTTGTTTTTGCAGGACAATCGAGGTTATTGAAAATACTGTTTTACAGGCACACTTTTTGAGTACATTCAGCACTTTTGGAGTACATTCAGAGCCTTAAAGGATACTTAGTTGTTATTCTTATATCAAAAGTTTTCTCTCTGTAACGTCTTATTGAGTTCAAAGACAAATAATTATTATTTAAAAAATTAAAGTATAGTTATACAATAAGAATAATATCCATCAACAAAAGCCCTATTCTTGATATAATAAGACACCTCTCATTTACCATTTATATGACAAATGGCTATGTCATTAACATAACTGGGACGTTCTGTCGTTGCCTTTTTACATGCCAATAAAACAAGGTTAAAATTGGTTGTCATATCATCATAGGTGAGGTAGTTAGGTATTAAGGATATTGTGAATATACAAGCTTGAAGCAGGGAAAATTTATTAAACAATTTTTAGTATGGTGAAACATATTAACTGCAGAGATAATTGCATATTTTTGTAAATAGCCATTTTTTTAGCAGCATTTAACTGAACTTGGATATTATCATTTATTAGAAATATACACTGTTAATGGTGTACATTAATAATGTGTGTTGCTTTATATGTATGTATATATATATATATATATGTATATGTATACTCTTTTGCAAAAAAAACGGGCACTTACAGGAAAAAAACCATATCAGAGTTATTTTATTATTATTTGAGGTATTTTATATGATGATATGATGAGAATATTGTTATTTATTATTGAGATATCGTTTTTACCTACTTCAGTCAGTAATTTAACATAAAATTTGAAAATTTAGTAACGAGTATGGCCTCCTCTAGCTAAAATCAAAGCACTTAATCTGCTAGGCATGCTTTCGACTATATTTTTGATAATTTCCTGAGGAATACGTTCCCATTCAGCGACGATCACATTTTGAAGGGCCTGAATGTTTTCTGGAGCTGGCTTTACGGCTCTGACAAGTTGTTTGAGATTATCCCATATGTGTTCTATCGGATTGAGGTCGGGACTTCTAGCTGGCCAGTCTAAACGACGAATTCCAGCCTCCTGCATATACGCATCAACATCTCTAGAGCGGTGGGAGCGAGCATTGTCATCCATAAAAATGGACTCGCCTCCAACTGCTGTTAATGCGAGTTGGGCATGAGGAATAAGAACCTCTGTTATGTACCTTTGCGCATTAAGTGTGCCATTTTCAATAAAAACTAACTCGGTATGGTCATCTGAGTTAATACCAGCCCAAAACATTACAGAGCCTCCACTGATTGAGTGGTGATTTCCCCAAAGCACACTTCTGCGAAGCGTTCTCCAGGTCTTCATAAGATTCGCGGACGTCGATTCCCACCACTAATCGATATATGAGCTTCATCGGAGAATAAAACACTATTCCAGTCTTGTTGAGCCCATGACAAAAAATGTTTAGCGAATCTCAATCTGGCAACTCGATGCTCACAGAGCAATGTATGGCCCCGAGCTGGGCGATAGCTACGTATATTGACGGCCTGAAGTCTACTTCTGCCTGTCCACAGGCTTACTCGTGTACCTTTGACGTCCTCGAGGTTCTGTTTGAGATCCACATACGTAACTTGACGATTGCGTAGTGCTTAACTGACTATGAAGCGGTCGTCCCGTGGCTCAGTGCACTGTTTTCTTCCAGAACCGGGCCTTCTACTGACGGAGCAGGTTTCTTGGTATCGTTGTCAGGTCCTTTGGATGGTGGAACAGCTCACATTATACTGCTGAGACACATAACATTGGCTACAGCCTTCTTCAAGCAGCGCAATAATTTTACTGGCTCTTATCGTTTTTTCAACCATACTGAGAACAGCAAACAGAAGTGAACTAATGCAGCAAACAGCAGAAATTTAATTAAAATTTATTCGTTAAAATAAAAAACGTAACAAATGAAAAAGAACTTAATAAGAGCTAGATTTTATTTACCACCAAAAAATATGTTTTTGTCAGTGAAAGAGAATTTTCATTTAAAAAGAATAAATTTCAAATTTGGAATGTTCGTTTTTATGTGCCAGAATACACTATACCTGCCAGTAACAATTACAATTAATACAACCTCTTAACAAATAATAGATTGTTAATAATATGACACAATCAAAACTGCCCGTTTTTTATGCAAAAGAGTATATATATATACACAAATTTTCGTTTAGAATATTAATAAACAAAATCTCATACAAAAACTATGGTAATACATACTGAATATGAATTACATAATAATAATAATGAATTAAAATGATATCTCCAAGTTTTATATGTGACTTTAAACAAAATTTGTCATAAGATTCTAACAAAACACAAAATTGCTTCATATTGATTAAATATAATACCAACAGTGAGCCAAAATCGCATTATAGTTTTTCGCTATGCCTAAATTAATAATAACGCTTGCTTAACCGTCAGACCGACGACGAGCGCCATCGCGCTCGTGCGTGTACTAATAACAAATTTAGTAGTTTGCCACGAGCATGATGGTGCTCGCAAAATCAGTTGCTATTTAGATCGCACGCACGCATCGCTAATTTTTTATCTTTCTACGTGTTACATAAAGTTCAAATTATAATATTATTAGTAATTACAATATAAAAAGGACCCAGGAAAAGAAAATTTTTACCCATAATGTCAGAATACGAAAATAATTCAACTGAAAATAACTGTTTTTCAAGTTGTGCGCTTACAATTTGGCGTAATGCATATTTTGAGTGATAGTGATAATAGTGACGATAACAATTATTTTGCTGATATGGAGGATGTACTGGACTGCGAAAATACGATGTGACCTTGATTTCAGTTTTTGTTATAATTTTTGTTCACAATATATATTTCCATAATTTTCTTTGTATTTTGTTATCCTTGTACAAGTTTTTATTAAGAAAACAACGAAAAAATTATTAAAATTGGATAATTTTTGGAAGGGATACAGTTTTTTTTCGGGACAAGGGTAAATGACATCAAAAACAAAAGATTTCTTTGGCGTTTTTAAGTATATATGAGTAAAAACTATGACACTAAAATGGTTAAATTTTAAATTTGTGTGTAAAATTAAGACCGAGAAATTATTTAAAAAAATTCTTTTTAATTGTATTTTTAGTTGTTTTTAGTTAGAAAAACACCTTTTTTCTTAATAAGTTTGAACTCCAAATTATGATAACTAAATAATCGTTTTTTTGCATTTGCACTACAATTCCATATATATAGATACAATAATATGGTAATTCGCATTTCTTAATTACGCACAGAAGATAAATGAATTAAACAATAATAACCAGAATTATATGTATAGACCATTTAATGACAAATTTTTCCCAACATACAATAATTACACAATACACAAATACATTATACATTCGCTTAGCAAACTGAAAGGCATAAAATGGTTAATAGTTATCAATAATAAAACTTCAAATTATACTCAGGACACTTTTATACAAATATAATTTTTCAATAAAACTTTTTAAAACAACAATTGTATCTATTCAAGTTTATTGCATTTTTATTACTATACTTATTTTTAATAAAAAAAATTAATTAATTTAAAAATATTCAATCCTCGAATTTTTTTATTAGATTATAAGTTCTAATAATAAATTATTATTGCAGAATAAAATTACATAAAAACGGTTAAAAATTAAAATGTATTTATTAATTAAAATCAAATCATTTAAGTTTCCAGTAGCTTTAAATAGCTGTTTATTATTTGTTTACACTTAATGACCATGTTATCTCTTTTGCTTTGTTTACATTTAGCCCATTTGTCCAATAATGTAAATGGATCGAAGCCATTGCTGCTGCAGATCCGAAATTCGTCAGTTTTTCACGCGGACTTCAAAAGCCTGGCAGTGCGAAGGGCAATGATTGTTTACATTTAGTTCTCTCACTTGTCACCGAGCACTTGCCAAAAGTCAACACATTGGTTTTTTTATCTTAGTTGATAGGTAGGTTAAGTATCATTATAATTAGGCCTGCAGAATGGAGTTATTTGAACGTTTTCCAGTTTTTGGAGCTTTATATGACAAAGTGACTAATATGGGATCCCTCGAATAAATTTCTTAAGTCAAAATGTAAAGCCCATGAAAATATGACTACATATAGGAATTTGATGAAAGAAAAAAGAAAGTTAAAACATTCATATAAATAATTATATTTTAAAGACACAGTAGTGATGTCACAACAATATTGGTGTCCCCATTGCCCGAGTTTGGATGCACAATCAAGAGGAAAGGTAAGTGCAAACAATGATTGCTGTTCGAATTGCCATGGAAACATTCTTGAAAGTCAATATGGCAATGTGATGAGCAATGGCTAAATGTAAACCAGATGTTACATATTATTTGTAGTTTGAATTACAAAAAAACAAACATTAATAGTATTGACAAAGATTTTTTTTCAAAGTGAAAATTCATTGATAATAACACTTTTACTTGTTTTATTGTCATAAAAATATGAAACATTATTATGTATTCGTACGACATGTAATTATTATTAATATTATTTCAATATAGCGCACAATTAAAAATAATTAAAAGTTCAAAGTAATTAACATATATTGTCCAAAGGTCACTTACCTGAAAGTCATGAACAAAAATCAGTGGTCAATATTATATTTTAATTATTTCTGCAATAAAATTTTGTGTAAGTAAGACCAATTGCTGCATTTTTATCAGTGTCGTGACAACATCTGTACAATTTGAATATTGTTAGAATTAAAAAAGAAATAAAATTATTCCTAGATATGGTCGATGTATAAAAGACATTAAAATATGAAAATACAGACATTTGTTAAAGTAATAATTGACTCATTCTAATTTACATTTTAATTTACAAAGTACATTTAACAGATTTCAATTCAAATTTGGCGGCTAACGCCAAATGATCAGATCCAAACTTTGCATTGGGCAGGCATCCCATTCTCTCACATTCTTCGACTGTAGGGAGACGGAGTCGTTCCAATAGATTAAGGCCACCGGTTACATTTTGTTTACTAAAAAAATAGCCAATTTAAATTAATTCGCTTGTCCATATTTCTACAAATTACTGATAAATATTATCTTAATTTACATGAAAACTCTCATTAAAATATTCGGTTTTTATGAAGTAACATGAAAATTCAAGATTTGAAAATGTTTTTTTAAATATGTTTACTTCAGTTTAAAGATGGTTTCAATATGAATTTGTAACATCTAATCATATATAAGCTACGACGTTGAATACGACAAAACTGTGGAGAGTTAATTCTCTTCGTTATTGTGAACAATGAACCACAATAAGGAAAAAACATAAAAAATCAGTATGTCGCCTGAAGATTAAACACTTAATTGTCAACTGATTTATGGAATAGCCAAAAACAAACGTTTTAGTTCTAAACCTTCAAATGTTTTAGGTTTTACAGATGAAAATTTACAATTTTTTAATTTCGATTACATTGTATATTTTATAACAAGAGAATAATATTGTAAATAATTTCAACTTTGAACTTGAATAACTCTGAAACTGCCACAAATTTCCAAAGACAGTTTCCACTGTTTTCTTTAAGTTATAGAGGAGAATCACGTCTCTGCTTTCACCTCATGTTTGAGAATCACTTGATACTTTACGCCTGTATTTTTATCAGTCTTAAGGACCTTTGAATTTTTTAATGTTGCTTTATTTTATTAGTATCGACATTTTGCACAGTACCGTTACTGTAGTGTACTATTATTTATTAATTTAATGTTATTTTTTTGGAAAATAAAGTCACAAAATGACTTGATATAGGGAACTCGATACATTGTTGGCCAACCATATAAAACATTTAAAAAATTAAAGTCAATGTCAATTCTGATGAATATTAACGTTGAACCTTTTAAAATTCTTTCATTCCATTAATAAATAATATATATATTTATCCACTATAATGTATCTAATTGATACATTTATCTACAAGCATTGAATAAACTTACATTAATTATATTCCAAATTTGGTGACGTATTATTTCTATAATTACAATGATTTTACGATTGTATTTATATGAATATTTTAATAAAGCAGATAATTTACATTCTTATAAACACGTATGGATAACAAACTGTTATAACGTAATGCATGTAAATAATTAATTAAAATGTTTCATGTTAAACAGATATTGAGTGGCAAACCCGGCACACCAATTTTCATATTCTGTTCAATACATTGTGCCAAATTTTCATATTCTGTTCATTACATTAAATACATTGTTTCTCTATTAACAATTTCAAATAAATATGTTTGGTAATTTATATTTGTGTTATTCACTGATTTATCATCCATGATATTAACAACAATTTTATAGCCTTAAGGTATTGAAACAGATCAGAAATATATATCTGATATAATTCCTTCAGTATCTATCAAATATTAGGACTAACGGAAAGTTCTGCCCGTTTTTAAAAATAATACATTTTCATCAGTATTTACTAAACAATATAATTTAGATGGTCGTTAATGACTTTTTCCAAGGTGACAATAATTTGTGAAATCCATTTCCACAGAATAAGTCATTTTGGGAGGTTAAAAACTTACAAGTGTCTTGAAAAATTTTTACAGGTACGGAAATCAGATGTTCCTAGTTTCCAAGCTGCATGTGGCCTGGTGTTGTTGTGACGCTGTATTATTTGTTTCCCATTGAGCAGCAATGGCTTCTTTTTTTTGGGTACTTTATTCAAATCATCTATTTGTCAATAAATTGAGCCTTTCTATGTGTGTGCTAAGCTCATATGAAATATGACTTCATGGACATCATTTCCTATATAAACAGTATTCTCTTATTACGCTACAATTCACTATATAAACAGCATTCTCTTATTACAGCTCAAGCTCGGTTTCAAGGTAGCACAGGAAGGTTGTCCAAGTACAGATGGTTCTTATATGTAGTCCAGTTTACATCACCGTTTATCAATTGATCTAAGAAAGGCTCACCTTTGTTTTGGACCGCAGAGACAAGCAAATGATGAATTGATCAATTAGATTTTTTCACTTAACTGTCGATGATACCGTTGGGTTCCTATATTTACACAACAACGTGATGCGAAATAGTTTATAACGTTTTCCAAATATAGTCTGAAATAGGTAATTATGTTGAGGTGAGATTATTCGCAACATAATGTTGTCAAAAATTCTTCTTGCTTTATAATGTCTCTAACAATATTATTATCGCTTAGAGATAGTTTACAAGCATGGAGGTTTCTCTCCTGTTTGCAAGTCATTATTACCATCGTAGTACATTACAGATTATACAAGTACCACTTTGTTTCCTTTTAGTGTGTGCAACAACAAGGTGTCTTGTTTTCGAAAGCCAAGAACTGAATAGTTAATACTTCTGTTTAGAATTTTTGGAATATTTAGGCAGTATTTTTATAAAAGCTGCAATCCATGGTGACTTTAGAACATTTTCAATTTGTGCTATCAATTTCTCCACTATATCCATAACTTTGAATGGCGAAAGAACCTAGGAGGCTAAGCACCTGTATAAATTTTTATGCGGTTGGTATAAGATTTTTTTGATTCCACCAATAAAAAAAATATTTTAATTCTATACTTTGAATATTATATAAAGAACATTGTCCCTGAAGAGCCACTGGCTGTTCATATAATAACTCTGCACAAAATGTCGACATAGTTCGTAACAATTTTTCGAAAATATCTTTAACGTTTAGCTACTTCTTTTGCTGTTTACATTGTTTCTCCTAATTTATTAAGGTCTCTCAATTCCAATGTCTGTCATTTTACATCCCACTCTCTCTTGATTTGATTTTCACTTGTTTGATATACATATTTTTTTATTTCAACAGTTCAAAACACTCTTAACAGTTCAAAACACTCTAGATCGGTGCTATTCTCGCCAATTTTTTAGGTCACATATATTCCAATATTATGGGTAAATATATTCCGTGATCTTGTAGGAGGGTACGAACCTTTTCTTCAGATGACATCATTCTCATAAGTGTAATATAGGTTTTGCAAATAACTCTGTACTTCACCTTTTAACTAAAAATTAATATTTGATTCGTACCTTGTTTGTTCCTTCCCAAGTCTAAATCTGCACATATCATTTCTTAATTGTCCATTATATACTGTGAGAAATATACAAATAATCTTTAATTACAGTTTTATTATGTTTCACTTCCTATTTTTCTTCTAGATCAATGTTCTCTTCTTCAAACCATCTTCATTTCTTCCGTATTTCGTAAAGAAAGTCTATTATTTTGGAACACAGTGTACATAATAACAAGGATATAAACAAATATATCATAATAACAAGGATAAACAAAAAATAACAATGTTTACAATAAGTAATATAGCACATAATATGCACAATAATAATAATGCAGATTCTTGTTCCCCACTCCACCCAGTAGGAATTACTCACTTTGTCACATTTTTACGAATTACTCATCTGTTCTACAATGGTAAAACATGCAAATGATGGAGTGTTATTCTAAAATACAATATTTAATTATTTATAATTATTAAAATCACAGCAATAAAATTTTATACTGAAGCCAGCATAAGTACTGTAAATTTGACTTAAAATATTGAATATATTTGGCGTTAATTTTGTAGAAATTAATTATTCACAATTAAATGAAACTACGTGATGTAGTATTATTTCTACTTTCTTTAAGTTCTTTACCACGACCTAGGTTTCGTTGTATTACAACATCTTCAGGTGGGCTATTAGCAACAATATCTTTGCTAATAGCCCACCAGAAGATGTTGTAATACAACGAAACCTAGGTTGTAGTAAAGTTGTGAATAATTGACTTAAATGTAAAATTTTTTATATTAGTCACTGTAGAATTACATAGATTTTAAAAATACAAATTTTCATACAAACAGCACACATTTAAAGAAAAAGTTTACTTTTACATCCAAAAATTTTGGCAAAAAATTATTTGTAACAAAAAAGTTTTCCATATATTCAAAACCTATATTTCAATGGGAAATTCATTGATGAGGTTTGTTATTATTATAAATTTAATTTAAAAAATTTAAATTAAATTTATAGTGAATTGAAATGAAAGAATACTTATTGAGTTAAGCTTTGTTGATGCAAGAGTTGTTGCAACACTTTCTTCCAAAAAAGAAAGTGTTGCAACTCTTTGTTTTGATTTTTACACCTTGTAATTAATGCAAAACTACACTTGCTATAAGTTATCATACAACAGTTTATTAGTATTATTGAGACTATTTATGAGACTCCTAACAACCTTCGAAGCCAAAATCTGATATTTGATATTCGAACTCTTTGAAGTGGTGTTTTAATGTCCATTACTTGTAGTATTGATTAATTTTAGTATCCATTACCTGTAATAAATGTAGTCAACGGTGACCCAGTCATCTTGATACGTAGTCGCTTCAGCTTGTCCATTAGGCTTGTAAATACCATAGACGGATTGTAACTCTAAAGAATGTCCTAAGGTTCCCGAGTTAAACAAAACATCATAGTTTCGAGACTCTGTATGATCTTCAATAATTCCTACGGCACTATTCGCGTTGTTATCCTCATTAGTTTTACTCGAGTTATGTAGCTAGAACATTACATTGCAATTTTCAAATTAACATGAATAATCTTCAGCGTTGATACTTGAGCTGAGAAAAGTATTTTTTTTATTTTTTCCACAAAGTTGAAATCAGAAACAAGAATGCCTAAAACACAATGGTGTGTGAAATATTGGTGGCACAAAATATTTTAATTTAATATTCAATTAAGGACAAAGCAAATGACAATAAATTAATTTTGAAAGAAATTAATTCAAGTCTAAGAGTGGTTTCATACTAATTGACATGGCTTGATTGAACTTTGCTGTGAACATATAATCTGAAAATCATGACTCTTCTGTTCATACCTCACTTATTAATGTTTATTCAACAGTTACATTTAAATATGGCTTATAACATGCGTTTAATTAATCCTTTGCCATCATATGAATATATGGCTTATAAGAACATTAATTTACAATAAGGTAACACCGAATCGTGTTACGAATTCTTGCTTTATTATTTGATTGCATTAGACAATGAGAAAGCCACACTGATAAAAGTAACTTATACACTGTCGTAGACTCATTACGATTAGCAATCTTATCAATAGCTACTTAGTTGCTATAATGTATCATTAGCTACGCTTAGTTGCTATGATGATCTAATTATCAGACACAACAATAATGCGGGTGATATAGGTTCCGTAACCGCATGTTATTCCATAATTCTGATATATAAAGATATGAATCTTTATATTTTAATCAGACTCCTGAAATACAGCATTTACAAAAGCAGATATGCTAATATATCATACCACCATATAATCTCCGTGTAAGCCGAGATATGTAGAACGAAAGCTAATCGTTTATATCGGCTTTTTATAATTTCGTTCTTTAATACGGTGCGTAATTTAAAATAACCTTAGAGTTAAATTTTGATAAAATTCAAACGTAAAATGTTATTTACAGTTAGTTATACACGAATTACCTATATTTACTTAAACTAATCCTATTTTCAAAACGTTTCAAATAAACATATGGATTACTAGATATGTATTAACTTATTTCTGCAAGAGGTATTAAACTTTACCTTGGATAAATATCCTTCCATGCTATTCTCTCCTTTTTGTCTATTAATATATACGCCCAGGTGTTGACAGTTATCAGTAACGGCAATTCTTTTCCAATCCGATTCAGAATTCAAGGGAAAACTGTTAAAGTGAAAATAATAATTCAAGATATACGTTATAAATTAATAGAAATTAAAAACGAAATTAAAATTTCACTTAAAATCCCGTAAAAAAGATATTAAAAACGAAAATTAAAATTTCACTTAAAATCTCTAAGTCTGAATGCATGTGGACAATTGTAATATGATATATAATGATCAGAAGACTCGTACAATTACAGTGACGTAACTGAATCACTAGATTTATCAGCAGTCATTAAGTTACCCTGATATATTGCGATGATAGTGATAAAAAATTCCGTTCCATGCACACAACACTAGTTCAATGTGCTTATATCTTTAGATTATAGATAGCTGATGAATGTAAAACATATCTAGCAATTATTGTACATCCTTACCTCACATTACCTGTTGAAAGGAGTTGAATAACGGGGCTGTCAGGTTTTGAATTCATATCACCGGTCAATATTATTGGTAAATGGGTACCTCTAAAAATACAAATAAATCACATCCACATTTAATGTCATGATTTTGAAATTAGAAAAAAAGGATATTGAAAGGTAGCAAATTAGGTATGCCAGCTTCTATGTAGAGTCCCATAAACGTAGGACATTCATGTAATAATATTGCCATCTCAGAGGTTAATTTGCTAAATACAATAAATACATTATAAATCGAAGCATACATAATAAACATGAAGCTTATAGAGGCTCCGAAGAAACCAGTGACGAAATAGTAATATTATTTTTTGGTAAATATACGGTAATTAAGATACAACAAATATAAATTATAAGTAATGTATCAAATCCATCTATTTTTTTGTATAAGTTTGGGCATGGTTTAAAAATAGTGTAACCAATAATTATTCGTAATATTACTGTCCGCTGAAACATTTGGCACCCTGACCTCCTATTCTATAAATAGAAAATGTGTCACTTTTTATAGGAAATGGCAAAGATTTTTTTTTATGTTAATAAGATGTAAATCTAGAATAACGTGTACATATAAGTAAAGTGTAACGTGTGGATGGAAAGTTGATTGGATTGGTTAAATCCTGGGTTTATTGTTGATCATTATGGGGATTCTCAGGAGTCAGTGGAGAAAGAGAACATGTTAAAAGTGGCGCTTCTCCAATTCTTTCGATTTAGACAATGATAAAGGTAGAATATTGTCTAAAGTTAAAACATAATTACAATTTATTATTTGGTCCCAAGTATGTGAATCTATCGATTTCAGCCAGAAATACTTGTATTTGGGCAAGTCTCACGTCCGTCCTTCTAGGATTGTAGAGCAAATGTGTGGTAGCAACAGCAAAAGACGAATCGGGCATTGATTTTGGTGTAAATTTTGCTATTAGTCCAATATTATCTCTATTTAATAATGGTAACTCTGGTTGATAAAATTCTACCTGCAGAAAAAAAAAATAAGAAAAATAGTGAATTTAGTATACAGGAATAGAGTAACTTGCGGATTAAATTCTACCATTTTACTGCATGCTTCATGGACATGAGTGAAGAAGCTCTGGTAATATATTAATGTGCATAAAAATAATTGTATCTTTAGAGATATAATTAATATAGCATTGAAATAAATAAATATTAATACTAACATTTAAATAATCCTGAAGCTGAAACAAGGACTCCTTGTAATAAATTGCGCAACCATCTTCCCTGTCTCCTGTCTTTTGTTTATAAATGCCAGCATATCCTAGGTCTCTAAGAGTGGTTTCGTACCAATTAACATGGCTGGACTGAACTTCTTGTAAACATATAATCTGAAAATTACATGATTTGTTCTGTTAATATCCCACTATCAATTTTTATTCAACAATGACATAAAGATATTTTTTATAACATGATTTTACTCAATGCTTTGCCAATATACATGTTATACCTTATAACAATATAAATTTAACAATAAGGTAACACCAAATTGTGTTACAAATTCTTGTTTTATGAAAATATAAATCGCAAATGTTTGTTAGGCAAAGGAATGCCATTCAACAACAAATTTATTTCAATCAACAAGATTATTCTTTGATATAAAGCGTAATCTTGTTGATTTAAAGAAATTGCTCATGAAGGCATTAATTTGCCTGACATACATTTATTATAAGCAACAGTTTACAAATTTTTACTTAAAAAGAGGTGAACTTCATCGTTAAAAACACATTATATTATTTGTAACTACAATTATTATTTGTAACTACAATTATTATTTGTAACTAAATTATATTATTTGTAACTACAAATATTAAAGCAATAAAATTTTAAAGTTTGACAGTTATAGATCGTCATATTTATTCCCCCTTTTTACAGAAGTCGGAACATCGGCGCAATTACAAAGTTAATCAAGCAGGACTCAGAGTTAATGTTTTGATTAAAAAATACCAAATTCTTACATCGGGAGTAAGACTAGTTATTTCTTTACGCAAACGAGAAGCTCTGTATTGCCACTTTAGGACATTTGGAGAACATCGACGATATAAATATGGATGGTACTCAAGAAGAGCTTGAGCGAGTACGTTATATGATAATATCTTGAAAGTGAGACCATCTGTAATAAGAAAATAAAATAAAATGTCATTAATATTCTAAAAGAATGTCGCAAATGTCTCGAATATTATTATGTACACGAAAAATGCTTTATTAAATTCAGTCACGGACGTGGGTCATAAAAAGTTTTAATTCATCAGCAATTTTTGATCTTTTCTTTATCTAAAAGATGAGATTAATTAATATGTCTGAAAATTATTAATTGAAGAATATTATTTGTAAATATTATTTGAAGTAATAAGATACATTCAATTTATATCTTTTTCTGAAGCTTGTTTCAATTAGAAGATTTTTGTTACTTCACGCTAAGTTATTATTCAACTACTGCCATTGCGTACCCCCAATTTTATTATAGCAATGGATTGTTTATTACATTATACACTAATATACTCACCTATGGATTAATTTTGATTTTTATAATAAAATTATAAGTTCATTACACGCACTAACCAGAGCTTAAATTCAGATGGCGACAGCTTATACTTTGTTTTGCTTTCTTATACTGTTCGTTTCCTTTTGTACGGCAGTCTGAAAGAGGATTGTGTAAAGTGGACTTTAAGAGTGTCTTTTTATTTTCAAGGGAATGAAGAGTTGAAAACTATGAAGAGTTCAGTGGGTAGCGTGAAGAAACAAAAATCACCTCTTTGGATAAGAAATTCACATTTTAAACTTATAACACTAAATTAAATATAAATTTCAAATTAATTTTTCGCACAGAAGTTGTATAACATAAATTTATTACTAATAAATAATCAGTTGGTTAATGGCATTTACACCTCAATGAATTTGTTATATATATATAGAATTGTATAGTATATGTAACAGATATTATATGCTGGTCGAACCTTGTTTTTGTTACAAAATCTAAAGAAATGAGATTCAGGATTAGAAAGTTACACAAACGTTTGCCATATTAGGAAAAGATTATAACAGTTCTGCATAAAATTAGAATTATATGAAGCAATTGCAACTTTGGAAAAGCATTGTCATTATTAGCAGTAACTATTGTTTTAAGAATAATAAGCAGAAAGATATAAATTATTTCTTGTCAATGAAATTAAGATAATGTTAGTTAAAAAAATATCAATACCGAATATGAGGCGTTTTAAAAAAATATAGATACCATGTTTTCGTTTTTTACTGGCAGCCTCAGATACCGGTTCCCACCTTCTAAACTCTTCGGATTTAATACTGAAGTACCGGCCCGTTCCAACACTGCCACTCACAGATGTTGCAACGCCTGGTTTGTTCTCTCTTTAACAACGAAACGACAGTGTAGCTAAATGTCCCGTATATAATGAAAACCATAAAATATCGATGAAATCATATTGACTACTTACTTTGTGGAAGTGTTATTAAATTCCATATTTTGGCCATTGTTATACGACGACGCGATTTTCAAAAAGTAATCCGTCTTCAAGCTTGGTGTGAGCTCCTTTCGAGCTCTGTCGGATAAAGAGGAAAACTTTATTATTTTTAATTCACTGGGTGACTCCCGTACAGCCTTATTTGACTCGCTCAAAGACTTGTTGACACACTCTTTTGACTTTGACACTTTGCATAGTCTCTTTTTTGGCATCAAAAACTTTGTTCTTACTGAATGATCACTTAATATATTTTCAGAAAAAAGCCACAGGCATCTGTAAGATTTATTTAACAATTTCAGCATAGCTTTATTACAAAACAATGTAAAACAAATTTGCTAATGCCACGGCATAGAAAATTTGTAAATAAATATCAGTTTAATACAGAAGCGTTGTGCCAAAGACATTAATATTACACAGAAAATATAATAAATACGCTACTAATAATATACAGACTTAATTTCAGGGTCACTTAACGACCTATTCGACCTGAATACTGATAAAAAAAAGTATATATTGAAGATAAAGACTATTGTCTGTCAAGTACAACAAGGTAAACTTTTTTTTCTTTCGTGGCATTTGATTATATCATTTGACATTTAACGATGCCAGGTATACAAGATTTTCAGTGTTTTTCTTTTATTAATAATATTAATTGTGAAAAAAATTTAGAATAAGTTATCGAAAAAATTATATGTTACATTTTGTTTTATCAAATGCAGTTATTTTCAGGAACGTTCGCTTAACTAAAACACGACAAATTATTTAATAAGTTTAAATAATTTTCTAAATGTAGATATGCAAAAAAATTTAAAAATGTTTATAACCATATTGATATTTTGTATATAAAGAATAATGTAGTCACGTACGCTGAGTAAAAGTAATTAAAATAAGCACATTGTAAAATTAACTTCTTGTGACTTGTTGTACTTCATTTAAACATATTATTTACTTGCTATTGACAACAGTGCAATTTTAGGAATAATAACTATTGTTTTTTTTTATGAGAAGTTAAATAAGCACTGGCTAAAGTTAAATAGTTATTAATACAATAATAGCGCTTATTTAATTTTTATTAATTTGTTGCATAATCATCTTTTTCAATTAAAGCACAATTTATTGGGGGGGTGCGGATTAAAAATGGGATAATGCCATAGATGGGGTATAGCCATAGCAAAATATATGAGCATATATAATATAATTTACTTACGTATATTGCCATGTTTACTTTTGGAACCAGTGTAGTTTAGTAAAATTATTTGATTTGAGGTTTTATAATCTAAATGATATTTATTCTTTTTAAAAATTAATTGGATAAAAAAATTATAAATGCTAATTTTTTTCTCTATTCTCACTTCAAATTTATAATTAGATACCACATATTTAACAAACATTTAAATATGAATGATGATAATAATAGAAAAGTTAAATAAGACATTAATTAAAACTAACAAAATTTTAAAAAGGTGACGTCTATCTCACTTAATATTTAAAACAACCTTCAACTCTACCAATCTTAAACATTTATTATTAAATCTCTAGGTTATAATTTTTTTAAATTATGAATTAATATTGGGGAACAAATACATTTTAGCAATAATAAAAATTTCACTGTTTATCAGCACAAAACTCAAGAAATTTGAAGTAAGTAAAGAGGACCCATGAACATAAAGTTATAAATTTATATATTATAAACTAAATATTTAAACATTATATTATTTACCTTTTTAATACTATGTAAATTTTAATAACAACATTTCTGTTTAAATGTTTGTTGAGTGTGATATATAGTATAATTATATATTTAAAGTGAAAATAGCGAAAAATACTTCAGCAAAAACAAAATGAAGATATTTATTGTATGTAATTTTTGTAATGAAATAATTACTACTGAGTCCTGTTTTTTAAATACTTCATTTTTAAATACATTTTGGGTGTACTGAACTCATTTCAAATATAACACGATAGATATTGTGAATTAAATTGTAAAAATACTTTACGAAATAAAAAAAAAAAAAATTTACGTATTCAACAAAAAAATAATAATAATTGGATAGCTGCATTTCCTCTCACATTGTTTGTTGTTGAAATGTTATAAAATGGGTATACATACTCATTTTGGGCACGGACAATTAAACCTTGTTTTATTTAAATTTGTATATACTTTACAAATAATTTAATATAACTTAACATGATTTTATCGAAAAAATGAATAATACTTTTCTCTGACAAAAATAAGAATTGATACATAGTTAACAACATAATATAAAGAAAAAAATGGATTATAATATAAGTTACAGTTGGTGTCTTTAGTTATTTTTGTATTATTCACCTGAACATGTATCAGAGCCGTTAATTTGAACCGTATAAATACAATTAAAGCGCCTATAAAGTTGTGGACGCTAGGTGGCGCTGATGTCACGCACCCAGCCATATATTTAAATATTACGCAAGGGAGACTGAGGAGAGTTGAAACAATTTTACGTTACTTCCCATATTCAGCTCCAAAACGGTTTCTATAATGAAACTTGTTACGATAGCTAGTTTTATACACTATTTGATTCAGATATAAAAGTAAAATTAGGATATGTTCCATGAATCCTGAATATTAATAAATAAATAGGACTTTGGGAGTTTTCAGAAATTAATAAATAGATAGGACTTTGGGAGTTTTCAGTAAATTAATAAATAGATAGGACTTTGGGAGTTTTCAGAAAAGAAGGAAAACTTAAATACTGTTGTTAGTGTTTCAAATTTATTTTTATGAATGTAATAAGACATAAAAAATTTAACGTCTATTCTGAATTAGTATAATACTTTGATTTTTTATATATTATTATATGAATTAGAAACCCAGTACCAACTGGGTTTCTCAAGATGCAATTATTGACTTGACTCTAAAATTATTTTATTTGTATTAATAGGCCAGGTTCTTGTTGCAATGAAATCACAGATTGTTTCCTTTTCAGTTATTACCACGTCAGTGCTTTTTTTAACAAAATTTCTCCAAGGAAATAATGCTACTGACTCTGATATAAAAAAATAATATTAATGTTAGTATGTCTGTTTACTAATGTTCTAAATTATAAATACAATAAAGTAGGAAAATAGTTACATAATAATGTTTATTTTATGGAAACTTAAAACATAACCAGTCTGGCACAGTGTTTTATTACTGACACATATGAAAACATTAAAAGTAACATAAACAGTGACTAATTACAGACAGAACTTGTCGTTATTGTTTCTTGTGAACTAAATTCGATTTATTGCAATGTTATTTATATCCACTGTGGGTGCCACTGGTAGCAATCATTTAACATCGGTGCGGCATAAAATTAATACATGTTTCCATAGAAATGTTGTTCCAAGCTTCTTAAGATCTTCTAGAGTTATTATTCCTAGTGTTTCCTTTCTGAGAAAACCTTGATTTGTATTATGCGTCTTTATATATTGTACTGTGTTGTAAATGGTATTTTTGGAACAATTTAGATTATATGCTATTTTGTGGTATTACCATTAGTGTTGATAAAAATTAATGATTACTTTTCGCGTTATATATCTTATTTCAATTTATATTTCTTTAAAAAAAAACAATGACAATGTCCACATTGTGATAACGAAAATGGGAATATTTTTAAAATATTGAAATTAGGACACAAACATTTTAATTCCCAAATTACATGATCAGACAGTAATATCTGGATTAAATATTTATTGAATTACTTTTTTTAACGACTATAAACTTATAACCAGGGTATTTGATAACAAACAAACATCCAGCGATATATATTTCACTTGATAAATATGGGACTCAAAAAATACATTTTGCCCAGGGTTCTTTCTGTCTATAATTAGTTGACCTCGACTGTAGATGCCAAAAATTACGATTCTGTTAAAATTATTGCAGATAACCTCAAAAAAGTTCTTCACGTAACTCGTAAAAGTTATGTCATGCTTTAAAACTTGTATCCACAATAACATCTTAGAAAGAACATCACTATAACTACTAGTAACGCATAACCTGTCAAAATATTTAACGAACACTTACCTTTGGAAATCCTTTTTGGTGCGGAGATCATGTACACACGGCTTTTGCCCGTTACCCTTGACACAAACTGGGCTCTTGAGTGAATGGAGAAAGTAATAATTAAACCACGTTACCAGCTCACTAACGGCCATAGATTTCGAGATTTTGACCTTGTTTCAACTTGCCTCGATCTCCTCTACATTAAGTACTACCCGGGAGTTCATAGAGTACATTAAATATTACCTGGGAGGGAGTCAAAATGCTGCAAACAAAAAAATGTTTGGTTATTTTCAGTCTTCAAACCCCTAAGGAGTGATTTTTTAGCCTTAAAAGGAAAAACTGATATATTGCGGGATGCGTCTGAAAGGGATAGTTATGATTTATTTTTTTCATAATTTATATTGGTATTATATCATCGGGGATATATTGAAAATATAGGAAAAAAATATGTCCTCCACACTTTATTTCCGAAACAACTTAATCAAAAAAATATGGGTTTTTGTAACTCACACAAAAGTTTTAGATAACTATAACGATGATCTTTTAAATATTCAATATTTTTATGCCTACGAAAGATATAACAGGCAATACCTTTCATTTTTATATTTTGAGTGCCGATTTTTGTCTGAAACTATGCGATATAGAAACCTGAAACTTGGCATATTAATACATCTCATTAACCTACATATTTTACATATATTTTACACCACTACCTTTTTCAAAATATTCAAATAACAATTAAAGAGGAATAATGGTCTTAAATTTTTTTTTATCATTTTATATATCACGTGGAGCATCATTTTTGCACAATTTTAAATTGCATTTTTAAAAAGACATTCTAAAAAAATGCAAAAATACAAAATTTTACCCGCCAAAACCATATCATATGTTTACGCCTGTAAAAGTTGTAGTTTATAATACGTTGCTATGTATTTACGTCATGAAATATTAATATCTTTAAACATTTTAGTAGAAATATTTTGTACACTCAAATGTTTATAAGTACCGAAATGTATACGGAACTCCTAGTGGGAGTTTTACCCATGCTTGACACGTTTTTGAATTATTAAGTCCTGAGTTGCGTGATAATTTCTAATTAAATTTAATGCTAAAAGGTTAAAATTTATTTCCTACTCACGTTTTTTTACTCTATACTATTGTTGAAAGAGTTCAAATCCCTACCATTGTTGAAAGAGTTCTAATCCCTACCATCGTTGAAAGAGTTCTAATCTCGTAATGGTGCGAATGTGTGCTAGAGTTTCACTCTACTAGAGTTTTGAAATCGATTACTTTTGTCACAAGGTTCTATGGTTTCAAGGTTCTAAGTTCAAGGTTCTAAAAAATATCTGGCTAATTTTAGTTTAATTTTGGTTAGGTACCGTATGCTAAATGAAACATTGAATTTAGCATATTGATACAAACTCCCACCATAGTAACTTTGTGCTCAAAGTGTTCAATTACGCGTATTCAGAATGCTCTTAGACGTCGTAGCGAATGAACGCGTCAATGAATTTAAAACATTTATTCTAATTTTGGTGCGAAACCTTACAGGCTGACAAGTTTAAGTGATATTGTAGAGAACGCTAGTGAAATTTGTAAATGACTGAAAATCGAAAATTACTATCAAAATTTCCTTTCATGCTTTGTAAATAAGTGACACCCACTAACCGCTGAGCTTGAATTTCTTCCTCCCTAGACATGTGTGGTATCGTTGAAACAATCTCTTTGGGTAGAGGGCAAAACACATAATTTTCTTCCAAATAAAAAGTAAAGGTGTAGGGTACCGGAATAGATGTTGATTTTAGACCTGTTTTTTTAAAAACGTCATCAAAATATCGTATCGTATATCGTATCCTTTACTTAAATAATTTCTAGTAAAAATTGTTGTGTTTCAACATGAAGGTAGGGAACCCGTTCTAACGGAGGAGCTAAAACAACTTTCACAATGGGCAATATAAGTGATACTTTTATCACTTTTCGTATGTTCTCTTAGTTTTCGAAATTCAAATAATCGTTGTGTCAATTTTTCACTTATCCACGTTTGACGATTGTCGTTTAACTGGTTAAACTAAACTTTTTTACTTATCTAAACGCGTAAATAACTCTCCTTTCGACAGTTCTACTTGTGTTTGTTTTTATAATTCTGACGTGTATGTTTACCTGTGTTTCTTTATTATATTTTTATATAGATTCAATTGACCTGGCCAACAATAGTTGAAATTTAGGAAGAGGGCGCACGGACTAAGGTAATTTTAAAATATTCCTACATCTCTGGAGTCATCCTTTTCAGATTGAGACTGAAAAAGAGATCAGACCACGAATTCCAGAGTTTAATAATGGGTCTCATAGGTACTTTAAATACTTTTATTTAACTTCAGCCGTTAGTTCGAGCGCCTGTTTGTTTAGGCCAACATTTCGTAATTAAATTTTCATCAAATCCTCTTTCTCCAAATACTCTTTTATAGAATGTTGCTATGGATAAATATATTTATTTTCGTTATTCACCTAGCCTAAAATAACTTAACTTTTTTATAGTAATATGGTAACTAATTTTGGAAAAAATTAAACTAAAAATTTATTTATGAACAAAAAATGATGAAATAAGACGGGTAAGTTTTTAGTCGATCAATACCTACAATTTCGATTACTACAACTAGTTTTTTTCTGTCTCTCTCCCTCTCTCTCTGTGGTTTATGTTTATGTTTAATAATCCTCGCTAGCAAATAAGAGACATCCACTTTAATTACAAAACAAGTTTTAAATTTGTCGAACCTTTTAGTCAGGTTGTTTTTTTAGCCATTCAATAAGATAAAGTTATTTTGGTTTACTAAAGAAAACTCTTACACTGTAAAAAAAAACGTGTTACTATATTCAAAGTTATAAGTGTTTTTGTATACGAATGGAAATTAGTGAATATTCTAAAAACGGCGTTTCAACCATACACACACACACACACACACACGCGCACACACACACACACACACACACACACATTATATATATATATATATATATATATATAAAACTATTAAAATATGTTTGTCAAATAATAATTTTTAATAACTATGCTACATTAACTAATTCAATTTGGTTAACGATCCATTAACCAAATTAATTATTAAAAATTTATGGAGCTTAATTATTAATTATTTAGCAGGCTTCTTGAATAGTTTTAAAAGTACTGCGTTTTTTAAATTAAAGATTTAAATTTAGTTCGAATAAAATAACTATTTTAAATCGTTTCAAATTTCTTACACAATACTAGTAAAATTTAACTTTTCATTTCTAAATTATTCTTACTGTAATAAAATGAATATTTTTTTTTCAAATTATGTCGTTTAATAAACTCTTCTCATTGCAAACGAAAAGCTTAAATTTTTAAACATTTGTTAATTCAATTTTAATTTTCTTACGTTTCGAATTTTTTTGGTTTTGGTTGTAAATTAGAAGTATTAAAAATACAATCTATTAAAACTACATAAAGTTTATTAATACTATTTTTATTAAACAACAAATGTAAACACGGGGAATTCCCCTTATATAATTTTTTATATCAGTTAAAATTTGGCTAAGTTTTTTAATGTTTTGTTATACACAGTAGCAACTTGTCCGCGTGGAAACCGCAGTGCAAGTGCTGTACTTCAATGCATTTATCTTTTATATTAGACGCAAACAATTAGTTTAGTTTAAGTTCCGCGCTGGTCGACTACCGATTCCCTTTGTTCCTTGTCCGCTTCTGCTGCTTGCGGCTGTCCGGCTTCCACAAGGTGAAGATTGTTTTTTATTTTTTTTAAGAAATTTTTTGATATATCAAGGATTAAACAGATTGTAAATTGTGTGTCGTTTCTTTCTCTATATACAAATATAACGCGTTTTTCTACGCAGTTAATTAGTTCTGCCTTTATCCTAGACAAATTATATAGACTGAAAGACATACCAACAGACAGATGAAAATTCATAAATGATTGTTAATGTATTTATTCCTTACAAGGTAAGGTACCATACCTTGTAAGGAATACAACTAGCATACAAGCACACATTTAACTGAAAATTACATATTACAGCTGTAGAGATAAAACTGAAAATTCTACGATAGATTTTATACATTTTTTTCCGGATTTCTATAGTATTTCACAAAACGAAAATTAAAGTTTCTTTATTAGTTTCTATTTAATTTCGCGGTTGGGAAAAGTGTTCTTACACCCAAAAAAAGTTTGTGAACCACTATTCGCATACATAATTTACACGTGTCGAACTCGTCACCGCTTACACGTGCAACCTCGCTTATCTCTGGTAGATATTCGACCGGAAATTGTAGTTTTATCTATTTGTCTTTAAGTTGAATATTGACCTAGTTTCAGCAGTTCTTTGATATAGAAACCGAGAGAACGTGTTAATATATTAATAACTGATTTTAATAAAAAAATCCTTTCGAACCTATTTCGCATTTACTCAAAACGTTACACTCAAAATATATATTCGGAATCGATATTTGGGCCTTTATTAGCATACTATATTTAATTTAATGCGTACTAAATTTAGCATATATCTGGTTATTAATTTTAATTTACCGTCATTTCAAAAGGATAATCAAAGATCATAATTTTTGAAATCATTCGCTGTAAGTTTTCGATGAAATATTTTTATTTTTATTTATTTCTTTTTAATAAAATAGGTACGTCTAGTTTCGCAGCAACTTCAGTTCACTCACCTGAAGTTGTTGCGAAACATTTTGGTCACTGTTATCTTATATGTAGCCATGTTTGTTATCACCTCGGTTCTTAATAATTTCAGCTTTCAGGGATAGTGTTAGTCAGTAATATTTATAGTGTCGTAAGCTTGATGGGTGATATATTTAAAATGATTCATATATCTGTTGCCATTTATTATAATAGATTTACGTAAGTAAAATTTGAATTTCTCTGTTATACAAATTGTGTAATCTTTATTTTTGATAAGCCTCTTTTGAGCGCCAAAATCGCTTTCACCTCCGAAATTAATAATCACAATGCAATACAATATTTATTTTTTTATAAATGGCATGATAAAAGTAACAATAAAAAGCAATTTTAATACTATTTTTGGTATTTAATATAGTAGCATAGTTTATTAAAATGTCACATGAATATATAGGTTATGTTCTCCTATATAAGAAGTAGAGTCCTAAGAAACTGGTAGCATTTATCTCTTTTTGGAGTAGAATTGTATTCTACGCCAAAGAGCAAGATATCCGAAGGATATTAAAGCCATTTTTTTCAAAGCCATTTGTAATTTGATAAACTTCATTAAATAAAATATATTAGAGGTGTAATTCCAAGTTGCGGTACAATTGCTACTGTGTGCCTTTAGATCTTATTTTTTTTATAATTACAGAAATAGGATTCTAGTTAATAAGTACGTGAATGAAATTCATAATCTTATGTATATATACATATATATATATATATATATATATATATATATATATATATATATATATATATATATATATATATATATATATATATATATGTATATATATTATATATATATATATATATATATATATATATATATATATATACACATACAGAACAAATGAATGAGGAATACATGGTAAAGTTGAGTCTACACTAATATTTTTTGTTCATACTAACTCTTTGCTCTGTAAGAATGTCTTCCCGATCACGATCACCACATTCACACACTTAGACAGGAATTGGCGACGTCATATTTTTTCCATCTTTGTACGTGAATAAAAATTTTTTGGGCAATTTGAAGATATGAATTATATATTTTTACTACAGTAAATAGTACTATACAGTAGGAATTCTCTTAACCGTATTTATTTTAGTAAGATAGGACAAAAAATCGCTTTATTTTATTAATGATATATATTTTTTGTCTCATTAGTGTCTTTAACGAACTGTTAATAAAAATACACTACTTGTTTTTTTTAATTCTTTATAAGTTTCTAGTCTTACACTTGCTCTCATTTTAATAATATACAGAATTCGCCAGATACAAAATCAACAATAGCATTTGATATTAAGACACGTAATAATCCAAAATAGAAGAATGAATAAAAGAAATGCACTAAAAGAAGAAAGAATAACTAAACGACATTATAAGTGAAATTAAAAGACAAAAACCTTAGTTAAAGATGCATATTTACCACTTGAACTTTATTCTAAATTAATCCTCCACTTATAATTAGCGAACGAATGAAGTGAAATTGAAAGACAAAATCCTAAACTAAATCGTTACAGATGCCTATTTACCACCTTCACTTTATTCAAAATGTTGGTCCTGCAGTTATACATAGTTTGTAACATTAGAGAACGAAGTTTTTGGTGTCTTTTTGGATCAATATTACATAAGGTCTCAGTCGTAATTACTTTGCATAACATTTTTTCTGATAGTTAAATTTATAAAAAATTTCAAAATGTAAATTTTCGGTAATATTTCGAAATGTCATTTAAATGTGGAACGATATATATATATATATATATATATATATATATATATATATATATATACATATACATTTTTTTTTCTGTTAATTTCACCAACATATTTTTTTCATAGTTACTCAGATGATTTTTACCGAATTTAATAACCTTGAGAGCCTTATTTCAATGTTTCTGATTTCATGAAATTTACTACGTAGCAATGTTTTTCAGTGATGTCTTCGCACTGTATAATTTGTATAAAGTATTTTTGGCGTTTCTGTGTTACTGAGAAACAGGCAACTTTCGGAGTTGCTATGTTATAGAGAAACAGGTGACTTCCGAACTATTTTACTTGATTTTGGTCGTAATAACAAGTACAATAATTTCGAAGTTGTAAAGCTGAGACGTTTATCAACATAGTAAACCGCTGATGTAAACTTTTTTACAATTTTACCTGACAACTATTTAAATACATTTATTAGAAAAAAATTAAACAAATGGAAAATTTGCATTTTCTAAACGTGAAATAAACTTTCCATTATAAATTAATCTATCTATTGCTGTTTATATGACGTATCTTTAGTTAGAAACCTATAAAATTCTTTTTCCTGTATGGATTATTGCTCTATCTGCTATATAATATTGAAACTTCATGCCACTATTGCCTTCGCTGAAAACAGGTATTTGTCTCTAGTCTGTCATTTAGATACTGTAATTTTAACTTTCAGCGTACTGTTTTTCAAATAAAAATGGCATGAATGATCGTATGAGTCAAAATAGCATAAAAATAATATGTGACTTGAGACTTTATTGTTTAAATAAACATTTTTGTTCTATTATTATTCACAGCTTCACTAAATGTATTTCTCTATACTCTTGCCATGTTAGTAAAATTGCTCAAACGCATAATGTTTCGCTTCTTTAGTTATATTCTTGTCTTTGCTCGTGCAATCCATATCAAACTATGTCATGCAACAAAGGAAATGCGTATGTTGAATAAATTTACATACATACATTTCTGTTTAAAAATAGGCTTATCCTAAGAACAGTTCTTATCAAAGAGTGTATCTGGCGTGTGGACGTGGTTTGCGGAAATTTCCTCAAATATTTAAATAAATTTATTTTATTTTCCGATACATTCACATGTTATGTAAGTCAATTTTAGAGTTGTTGTCGTTATAGTTTCAAAGGAGCTGAAATGTTTGCTTGTATTGTAAATTTTGAATTTCTTTTTTACTTTTCGGAATGCAATTTCATACCGGCGGTGTCACTTATACATCGGCAGCGACTTCCAACTGGATCCATTTAAGGGATTTTTGTCATGATCAGTACCAAGTATCGAAACTTAGTAAATCGTCCCTTTTAATTAAGTTCTTTTGGAGGTGGAATCATGTCACATAAAATTTTCACAGGATGTAAAGTTTCTTTGCAATGTAGGAATTCGTCAGGTCGATGAACAAAAACTTTATTTTTTGGGATTTTGTTAAAATATTGCGGATTTGTAACATGATACTTAAAAATAATGCTACATGCAATAGGGTAATCAAACTGGCTGTGATGATGGACTAGGTAATTTTTTAAAATTATCGTCTTTAGAGACAAAATTTTGCTTATGTAAAATTTTCACACGATGTAAAGTTTCGTTGCAAAGTAGGATTTCGTCAGGTCGATGTATGGAAACTTTATTTTTTGAGATTATGTTAGAATATTGAAATTTGTAACATGATACTTGAACGTCATGCTACATTCAATAGGGTAATCAAAATGGCAGTGATGATGGACTTATCGTTTTTAGAGACGAAATTTTGTTTATGCAAAATTTTTATATGATGCAAAATTTTGTCGTAAAATAAGGCTTTGTCCGTTCTAAGAATCGAAATGTTCTTCCTTGAAATAATAATACTGAAGTTTGTATTACGTATACTGAATGTGGATAGTTTTATCAGAATGTTTAGATGTGGAGTGGATATTTATTATTTATGAATGAAAATTATTGCTTAGGTTTGCTTCCAACGAGATTGGATTTTCGCTAGGGAAATATTGAAAGCAACAAGTTAAATAAAGCTTGAAGATTGTAAACATAACAACGTACACTAATGGAGTATAGACGTAGATCTGCGTAAAAATGAGTGGAAGATTCAGAGTATTTATTTCTCATTTATAACACATTAATCATTTTTGATATATGAAATGGCTATTAAATTTGATGTACACTGCGTTTGAAATTACTTACGAGGCAAACTCTATTGTTACTAATGACTTGTTATATCACATTTCATTAATCGACGAGACGTGCCATTCGGTAAAATGAAAATCTATTTGTGGAAAAGTTTTTAGTTTAACCGATAACCTTAACGGCGATTTGGATTTTTCATTATTCTGAATAACCTTAAATTATTTATTATTTTAATTTTAGTATATGCACTAGTAGTTGCTAATCAAGTTTGGTTAATTTTTTTAGAAATACCTAATTTTACTATAGAGATGTAAAATATTTTGAAGAAAATACATATATTTTCTAAACAAATATTTTTTGATCATATGGTGAATATAACTGAAGAGAAATTTGGTGCAAATATAGTTTTTCATAATAGTGTTTTAAAAAAATTCGTGGGTAACGGCATAAGTTTTGTTCTTGGAGAAATTGTTGTTAACTTATGAAATTAGTACTGAATCAATAAGTTTAAAAAAGTGTTGGTAAAGTTTTTATAATCGACGGGAAAAAAGTTTTCATAACGCCAATCCAATGCTCTACGATTGATTGTAGCTGAAAGCATTTATTATATAAACTTCGAAGAAAGTTTCGGGATATATTTTTTCCAAATTTACTGAGCAATTATTTAAACTTTAAAAGGACATTATTACTACACAAAGGCTGATATCAATCTAAAATTATATCCAGAAATATAATTTTTTGTATATAATTGGGCATACAAAGAAATTAATGTTTTCGATTGCAAATGGACATCACTTTTACATTCTTCTGTTTTTTACAAAATAGCATAAAATATTGAAGAATTTACCACATAAAAACAGTTACACCAGCTTAGCTTTGCCACCAAACTATTATGTTATAAACATTAGTATATTCAAAGTATAATATTGACCAGATGGCTCTTATTATTAAAATTTCACTTAGAACATATATGTTTTTTTTTAATTTTTGTAATAATCATTAAATCACGCATTTAAATACTCAAACCTTAACTTCGTACTTCACGGGATACTCTTTGTTATTGGAGTAGGGAATCGAAATTTTAACAATTCCTCTGTTTCTTATAAAATAATATAAAATATTGAAGAATTCACCACATAAAAACAGATACACCATCTTAGCTTTGCCACTAAACTATTATGTTATAACTATTAGTATATTCGAAGTGTAATATTGACCAGATGGCTCTTATTATTAAAATTTCACTTAGAATATATTTGTTTTGTTAATTTTTGTAATAATCATTAGATCACGCATTCAGATATTTAAAATTTAAGGGATACTCTTCGTTATCAGAGTAGGGAATCGAGTTTTCAACAATAAGACCTTAACAATATTGATTAGCGGAACATTAATTGTTAATTTTTACGGGCTTTGGATTATTCCATAAAAAACAGTATTGATAAAGTTAACAAAAAAACAGAGAAACAATACAATGTCACTTTATGTTCTATTTAATAAAATTTCTAAAGTTGCGAAATAAATACTAAATATTTTTATGTAGCGAATATTTGTTACGCCATCAGTATTAATTTATGAGTCGTATTGTAGTCGAAAAGTTCACAATATTAATATTTCTCAATATTTTAATAAAAATATCGTATATCCTTAGATGTTTTTGTGCCTAAGCGTGTACCGAACTCTCGTACTACAAGTTCTACTCGTACTAGAAAGGTTTTTTTTAAATACATGTACTATCTTTAATTTACAGAAGACAATTTTTTTAAAACATCCTTAAAGACATTATTTAAATTTTTTAAGTTCTGACCAGGATTACATATATTTTTCCACGTAAACCTACCATATAGCATATTTCTTACAAATCATAATATTTTTGCCAAATTGTTAGTGTATTTTATTTTTTACAAACATATGTTTTTTAATGTTGCGTATCTGAATCAATAATGACAAGAGTCAAAAACATGCCAACAGAAGCATATGAATAGTATTTACATAACTTACGTATATTATTGGATTATAAAGTATGTAGCGTCATATCCGTATGATTTATAAGGTAAATGAAAAATATATTTTTGATACGACGTTATTTTCATTTGTGTACTATTTTTTTTTAAATATTTCCGATATTCATAAACTGACAGGACTGAATGCTTAATTAATTCTGATGGATATGCAAAAATACACGGAAAATAAAATAAACTTAATTACAAACTTAGATTGTTTTTTTTTTAATTATACTTGCAAATAATATTAAACGGGTTTTGTACATATTTTGTTTTGATATTAGCGCAAAATTATAACCGTGAGAAATTCTGAAAATAGCTCTTGGATTTATTATAAATATACTTTTATAAAAGAAAACTGAAATTATTTTTAATAGACTTTCAAAGATTTCCAAATTTATACAGGCTGTTACTGATTTCTGATATCGGGGAAATAATAAGGAAGGTACGCTGGATACGATTCGGATTTTTTTTTTAAATTTTCTATTCTCATTGGACATAAGGTCGTTTTTCTACTCAATTGTGGCACGTCAAGTAGGATATTGTGCTTAGCAGTATGTTATGTATGTACAAGTATGTGGGCGTATCCGGGCGTCTAGAGATGTTACCAGTAATACTATTTGGATAAATACTATATCGTTAAAATTGTCTTAAACTTTTGGAATTTCTTAGCTAGGTCACGTCACGGTTAATGCAAAGTGGTGGCTGAGCATCGCTATTTTTTAAAATAAAAACTAAAAATTCTAAAATTCCATCAAGATGGATATAAAAGTAAAGGCTAGCAGATAAGCAGGCTTAAAAAATATTTATAATATGGGAAAAAATAAATACGACTCTCATCAAAAATTGTTTAAAATTTCGGCAAGCAATATTGTTTAGAATTTGGCTTTGGGCTATTCGCTAATCTGGTAATAAAAAAATCTGATTTTCAACCTTATATTGTAGCTAATATTCTACAATAAATCCTGAGAATAAAATGGTATGCTCCCATAACGCACAATTGAAATGGCTTTGAAAAACAATTTCAAAGATATATACACTACCGCTTCAAAAGCTTGCCCGTCCAGGTTTAAGGATGATTTACCCTAGAATCGAACCAAATTCATTCTATATTTAGGTAATTTTATTACTTATGAAATATTAACCCAAGTTTCAACAATACTTTATTTTTATTGTGTCAATATACCTAGTTTTTGTTTAGTAAAATACGCGCAAAGTTCAAATCTTTTTGATGGGTAATCAGCATCTGTATAACTTTTACAATATATTCTAGACATATTTTAGGAAAATTGGACACTTTTCCTGATCTCTCTATCTAATTTATCCCAAAATAATAATATGAGATTGAGATCGAGAGACTGCGAGAGTTAGGTTTTGACATTCAACAATGTCATACACTCCAAGTGTTCCAAATACTATTTGCGTAGTTTTGAACAGTGTTTGGGGTTATTGTCTTGCTAAATATGGTGGCTGAACGAATTAAATTATATTTGTAATAGCTCCAGCAGCTTTGTTCGGAATTTCACGCGTTTCTATTTATACGCTAATATTTAAACAATAGGTTTAAAGACCTGTTTAATACTATTCACAAGTGTAAATAAAAAAAAATATCTAAATATGTATACTTGTTTAACTTACCGCACGTCATGGTTGAACGAAATGGTTGCTCTATGATACCGCCGCCAATATGCGCAGAAATTTCTATATGAGATTATTGAATAGCAAAAATGCAGGTGAGTAAATATTTTTAAGCGGTAAGTATGTCTTGTATGAAAATGCTGAATAAACGTAAGAATTTTTATCTGAAGTTATATGACCAGTTTCCAAGAAAAGTTTTAATTCAATAATAGCTGTATAAAAAAGGCAAACAAAATTATTCAATTATAACAGGTATTTAAACGTGTTTCCTATTTCCGTTCTATATTTCTATGATGATCGTAATGAAGATTTTTTCCTGTTATGTGGCGTACATTTTTAACATTATTGTTAAGCTTTTAAGTCTTTTTAATCACGTTTCACTGAAACCCTCAAAATAAACCCTGCTATTGGCAAAGCTTATATTTGAAATATTGAAAATATTTGGCGTTAATTTTGTAGTAATTCATTATTCACAATCAAATGAAACTACGTTGTGTAGTATTATGTACGTGATGTGGTAAAGAACTTAAAGAAAGTGGAAATAATACTACATCACGTAGTTTAATTTAATTGTGAAAGTTTATATTGATGAGATTTATCGTTATAGATATTGCATATTAGTTTCGATAGGTAGTAACGAAACATGATACAGCTTTCAAGCCCCTTTCAATGATTGGACGCTTTTGTTCAATGTCGTATTTTGACCAAAGAGTTTATAAATGTCACAACATTTGCAAGTCACGCAATATAATTCTATCAACTGAATAGAATTTGACATCAATTTTTCATTCATCAATTTTCATATGACAGTGAAAATAATGTTGTCAAAAACATATGGATACTCAAATTTACGGCTGTTTATGTTTGGTGATATTTGGTTTCTACTTTTCATTAATTTTCTTTTCTCAAGGAAATTCTTGATAAATTTAGTGCTTAATGCCTATACGTCGGGCGTGTTAGTAGGACAAAAAATAATATAAAGTATAATACACAACAAACAGAAACAATGGTTGAAAAATAACATAACGAATATAAGACACAAGTACAATAAGGTGTGTACCATACAAATACACAAAATCTTGATTCTAAAGTTATAGCAGAAATAATAAAAATTAAGCGGTACTTTCAATATCGAGTTAGCAAATATAAAGGCGCAATTGATAGCAGTGCAAATGTTGGCACTTACAGGTGGTATGTAAAACAGTGGGCGTCTTCATATTTTCGCAGACGAAAATGTCTCAACGCCGACGGTTTACCAATATAACAAAGTAATCTCTTCAAATTATGCTATTTGTCATGAATCCATAAAAATTAATACCTTAAAATGAAGACTTTTACTTACTGTAAATCATTTACACAAAAGTTAAGAACAAACATGAGATACGGATATATGTTTGTTAAGGTCATGAGAATAAATAAACATAAAAATAATCACTGGGTGTATGTTTGTCTACGACGATATATGTTTTAATATACAAACAAATTACACATTTGGCCTGTTTAGATATGAATGCTTACATTTCGGAAAGAAATATGTGTTTTCATTTTGTTTTCTATATACACACATAAGCGCGCGTGCACGCACACACACACACACACACAATTCGTCAAAATACGGTGTGTGGATACCCCATGAGTTGTCATCATATCACCTTCGATGCAGAGTTGATACTCGTCAACAGTTATTGACATTGAAACGTACCTTCGACTGGCTAAATTAATTAGTAATTGGCGATGAGAAGTGGGTTTATACACGCAAACGTCAATGGCTGGGTATCGGAGAAACAGGAGTTTCAGTATCCAAACCTGAAATATGTGCCGATAAGGTGATGTTCAGCTGCTGATAGAATGTCAAGGGCATTATTCAATGGGAGTTGCTTCCAGAGCGATCTACAATTAAAGCGAATATTTACTGTGAACAATTGGACCGATTAGCTAGTAAACAGTAGTCAACAGGTTCGAGTTTATTTTCTACATTATGCTAGACCACATCTCGCAAAACATACTCGTTATAAATTGGAGGTGCTCGGCTTGGTTCTACTCACTCATCCACCATATTCGCCGGACATTTTACCCTCTGATTACCATTTATTCAGGGCTCTAAATGTATGATGGCGATAAGTAGTAGATAATAATGGTGTATACTTAAATTAAATTTAGTGTAACTAATAATTTTTTTAATTAAAACTATTGACAGCAACTAGGGGTTAAAAACTTATTAGGTAACTCAATACACACACACATACACTCACACACATACACACACACACACACACACACACACACATATATATATATATATGCGCGGTTGCGTGTTGGAGATAGTCCTTGGTCTCCAATCGATGCTAAAAGGTTCGGTGGCGATGGCTGTGCGTGGGTGGCGAAAATGTATGACGTTACGGAATCTTTACTAAGAATATTTCAGTTTTTTCTAGAAACTCTATGAAGGTTGTGTTTTTTAGAAGGTTGTCTCACACACACCCGCCTTTCTAACCCCTGTCCTCACACTTCACCCCTTAACTCCATACCCTTCCGTCGCCAACAGATACCGAATGAATCTGAATATTCAAGAATATTCGGAACTGGAAATTGTGCACACTCTGTTCTATACATTTTGATCTTCAAAGGTATATATGACGAATTTAGAGACGAAGTTTTTATATAGAAAACATTGGTGTGGATACTCATGTCACAGAGCTATGTTACAAATTGAAAAGCGTGCCCTTGTACGTGGATAGATACGAAGCGATACGGATGGCGGATGGCGCCATGACGGCAGCGAGACTGGGGACAGGGAGAAGTCATTTTGTCAGAGTTGGGACCGCCCCACTCTGCATCATCCAGTATGTGGTCACCCTTATAGAAGTTTCTTCCCTAACGGTGGTCGGTTCTTCGTCGGTCGTCGGTTTGCCCATTGACACTTCAGTTACTGTAGTTCTCCTACAGATTTCCGTGTGAGATGATCAGCACGTATGTTCATTGATTCATTATTTTTATTGACTTTATTAATTAAACATTTTCTTGGATTATCATAAACAGATGTTTTTCCAATACAGTAGTTTATTAATTTACCAGTCTTTATGTCGATACAGACTAAGGGTGCTACGTTAGGAATTAAGGACGTTACAGAGTAAGGGGTATGTCTGCATTGATGCCTATTTACCCTTTTACCATTTAAATATAAACCGCCTTTAGTTTTATCATTTAAAAATAAGCTGCCTTTACTTTTACCATTTAAAAATAAACCGCTATAAGTTTTAGAATTTAAAAATAAACCGTCATTAGTTTTATCATTTACAAATATACCGCCGTTAGTTTTACCATTCAAAAATAAACCGCCATTAGTTTTACTATTTACAATCAAACCGCCGTTAGTTTTACCATTTAAAAATAAACCGCCATTAGTTTTATCATTTAGAAAAAATCCATCATTAGTTTTACTATTTCAAAATAAACCGGCCAAGCGCGTGTATAAACATTCACAAATTAGGGTGTCGTACTTTCTTATACTTCTTGAAATTGTTGAATAAGTTAATTGAAATAATTTTAGTTGAAGCATCTAAACGCAAATGCTATCTATATTTTTTTCACAGTTTCTACCCATGGTTCAAAAATTGCAGATGGGGATGGTGGATACAGTGAGGCTGTGGTAGACAGTTGTTAGTTATTAGTGTTGTTTTTAAGAACGTTTTTGGTTTAAATAGTCATTATTTGATTAATATGGTATAGAGATAAAATTTTTTTTTTAAATTTTGGGCTATAATTCAACCGTAACCCATTTACACGCTCTACTTTGCATATTGTATATACTTCGAATACCATAACGAGTTAATAAATTGACGTGTTTAATAGATTTTACAAATAGACAAGATTGACATCATACAAATTAATATTACAGTGAAAACAAGTACAATTTGTAAATAAGTGATTATGGACACTAAAAACTTAAAACTAAATTTTCTTTCGTGGTTTGCGTATTAGTAATTCACAACATGAAGTGAGTGATTCTCTAATCGATCAAAAGTTATAGGATGATGATAGTGGCATATCGGTAAAACACTAATATCTTAAAACAACATTTTCTTTCATGGTTTGCGTATTAGTAATTCACAACATGAAGTGAGTGATTCATTATTCGATTAAAAGTTATAGGTTGATGATAGTGGCATATCGGTAAGACACTAATAACTTAAAACTAAATTCTCTTTTGTGGTTTGCGTATTAGTAATTCACAACATGAAGTGAGTGATTCTCTAATCGATCAAAAGTTATAGGATGATGATAGTGGCGTATCGGTAAGACACTAATAACTTAAAACTAAATTCTCTTTTGTGGTTTGCGTATTAGTAATTCACAACATGAAGTGAGTGATTCTCTAATCGATCAAAAGTTATAGGATGATGATAGTGGGGTATTGGTAAGAGACTAATAATTTAAAACTAAATTTTCTTTCATGGTTTGCGTATTAGTAATTCACAACATGAAGTGAGTGATTCTCTAATCGATCAAAAGTTATAGGATGATGATAGTGGCATATCGGTAAAACACTAATATCTTAAAACAATATTTTCTTTCATGGTTTGCGTATTAGTAATTCACAACATGAAGTGAGTGATTCATTATTCGATTAAAAGTTATAGGTTGATGATAGTGGCATATCGGTAAGACACTAATAACTTAAAACTAAATTCTCTTTTGTGGTTTGCGTATTAGTAATTCACAACATGAAGTGAGTGATTCTCTAATCGATCAAAAGTTATAGGATGATGATAGTGGCGTATCGGTAAGACACTAATAACTAAAAACTAAATTTTCTTTCGT